>SJYS01022120.1:216979-233141 GCA_006410695.1 Philantomba maxwellii | reverse complement strand
AAAAAAAAAAAAAAAAAAAGACAAGCTCTATTTTTCCTTCACTGACTACGCTAAAGCCTTTGACTACGTGGATCATAATGAACTGTGGAAAATTCTTAAAGAGATGGGAATGCCAGCTCCCATTACCTGTCTCGAGAAACCTATATGCAGGTAACCATTGTCCAACGGGTAGCGGCTGGGGCGGCAGCGGCGGTAGTTCACAGCGCAGAGGCGACGCCACAGGGCAGCGGCTGCCATAGCAACAGCAGCAGGGGCAGCAGTATCTAGATGGGCTCGGACACGCGCCGCTGCCGGGCAGAGCCGGGTGTCGGCTCAGAGGCTGGCGGGGAGTCGCCGCCGCTGCCGCTGCCGCCAGACTTCAATGCTCAGGCCTCAGCTCGGCAGCGTCTCTCGTTGGAATATACATTGCATAGTTATGGCAATTCTGAGCGCGAGGGCAGACTTCTGCCAGGCTCAGCACGGCGTTTCCGCTGACAAGTGAGCTTGGAGGTTCTAGGTGCCATAATTACTATCTCCTTGACGACTCTGACACCCAGATTGATCTCAGAAATAGTTGGATTTTTTATTTTTTTTGCAAGCATATTTATTTTAATGACTCCAGTAAAATTAAGCATCAAGTAAACAAAAGTGAAGAGTGACCTACGCTTTTAACTTGTCTCACTAGTGCCTAAATGTAGTGAAGGCTGCTTAAGAGTTGTATGTAGTTTTTTTTTTTTTTTTCTTTTTTTGTAGTCTTATGGTATCCATCAGCAGACATGAGGTCCAAGTTGAATTTGGATTGAAGCGGATTCTAAATACTTTTGCTTATCTGCTTATCTTAGAGAAGTTTCTGAAAGAATAAGCTAGTTGAATAGAGAAAACTGATTTAGGCATTTTAGTGATCTTTTTAATCTTTTCTGCTGTGAAACATTTCAAGATGTATTGATTTTTTTCTTTTTTCTTTTTTTCATTTTCAGCATCACACACACACACACAGTCACATTTTTTATTTGCCGTAATGAACCGTCCAGCCCTTGTGGAGATCTCCTATGAGAACATGAGTTTTCTGATAACCCACAACCCTACCAATGCTACCCTCAACAATTTTGTTTACAGAGGAACTTAAGTATGAAGTGACAACTTTGGCTCGAGTTTATGATGCTACATATTGAAAAAGAAGGAAATCCACGTTCTAGATTGGCCTTTTGACGGTGGAGCACCACCCCCTAGTCATATAGTAGAAGACTGGCTAAGTCTGCTGCTGCTGCTGTGTCACTTCAGTGTGTCTAACTCTGTGCGACTCCATAGACGGCAGCCCACCAGTCTCCCCCGTCCCTGGGATTTTCCAGGCAAGAGTACTGGAGGGGAGTGCCATTGCCTTCTCCATTGGCTAAGCCTACTAAAACCAAATATCCTGAAAAACAAGGTTGCTGTGCTGTAGTGCACTGTGTTGCAGGATTGGGAAGGGCACCTGTACAAGTTGCACTTGCTTTGATTGAATGCGGAATGTTGAATGAAGTACACATGTGGAATGAAGATGCAGTTCAATTTATAAGACAAAAAAAGAAGGGGAACATTCAATTCCAAACAGCTGCTTTACCTGGAGAAATACCAACCTAAGATGTGATTATGCTTCAGAGATACCAGCAGGCATTACTGTGTTCAGTAAAAATAAATACATACAAAAGCTGATTTGATTTAAAGGGAACTCTTGGTACCTGGAAAAGTGAATCTGGAATCTTAACTGTGTCATCAAAGTAATGATGGATTCAGTACTCCGCAACCACTCAGTTAAAGATTGGAAAAAAAGCAAACATAAATGCCTCTATAATGTGAATTAAATGTTTAACAAAAGAAAAAAAAAAAGCAACAGTTAGAACTGGACATGGAAAAACAGACTGGTTCAAAATTGAGAAAGGAGTATGTCAAGTCTGTATAGTGTTACCTTGCTTATTTAACGTACACAAAGTACATCATGGGAAATGCCAGGCTGGGTGAATCCCAAGCTGGAATCAAGTTTGCCAGGAAAAATATCAATAACCTCAGATGATATCACTCTAATGGCAGAAATTGAAGAGAAACTATAGAGCCTCTTGATGAGGGTGAAAGAGGAGAGTGAGAAAGCTGGCTTAAAACTCAACATTCAAAAAACTAAGATCACTGCAACCGGTCCCATCACTTCATGACAAATAGATGAGGAAAAGGTGGAAGCAGTGACAGATTTTATTTTCTTGTGCTCCAGAATCACTGTGGACAGTGACTGCTGCCGTGAAATTAAAAGATGCTGGTTCCTTGGGACAGAAGCTATGACAAACCTAGACAGAGTATTACAAAGCAAAGACATCATTTTGTTGGCAAAGGTCCATATAAGTAAACACTATGTTTTTTTTCAGTAATCACATAGAGATGTGAAAGTTGGGCCATAAAGAAGGCTGAATGCTGGAGAATCGATGTCTTTGAATTGTGGTGCTGGAGAAGACCCTTGAGAGTCCTTCAAGGAGATCAAACTAGTCAATCCTAAATGATATTAACCCTGAATACTCATTAGAAGGACTGATGCTGAAGCCCCAATACTTTGGCCACCTGTGAAGAGCTGACTCACTGGAAAAGATCCTGATGCTGGGAAAGATTGAAGGTGGAAGGGGAAGAGGTTGGCACAGGATGAGATGGTTATATAGCATCTCCAACTCAGTGGATATGAATCTGAGCAAACTCTGGGAGATAATGGAGGGCAAGGGAGCTTGGTGTGCTGCAATCATGCAGACATGACTTAGTGACTGAAAAGCAACAAGGTAGAATAGAGAATGCCTGTGGTTGGGAGTGGGTATAATAAGAAAGCAAGAAACTTTATGAGGAAAAGGTTCTACTGCTATGCAACTATAAACAATTACAGTAGTTCAAAATTTACTTAAATTGAGTAAATTTGATTGCATGTAAGTAAGAATTTAATGAAAAAAATCATCCTATCTAAGCTTCTTAATAGTCATATAATCGAGAAAATGTTTTATGCCCCTTTGTTACATGACCGCCCCTCCCCCATAATGTCTCCAGGTAACCACTGATCTGCTTTCTAGCCTTATAGATCAATAGGCATTATTTTAGAACTCTATATAGATAGAATGCATTCTAGTTTTTCCCGGTTTCTTTCATTCAGCATAAATTTTGAGATTTTTTTATAGTTAAATTTGTAAAAAAAAATTGTGTTCCTTTGTATTGCTGAGAAATATTCCAATGGTATCTATACCAAAGTTTATTAATTTATTCATTTTTTGATGGACATTTGTATAGTTTCTAGTTGTTGTTGTTCAGTTGCCCCGTCATGCCAGACTCTTTGCAACCCCATGGACAGCAGCAGGCCAGGACTCGCTGTCCCTCAGCATCTCCCAAAGTTTGCCCATGTTCATGTCCATTGCATTGATTTTGCCATCCAGCTATCTCATCCTCTAATGATCTCTTCTCCTTCTGCCCTCAATCTGTCTCAGCATCAGGGACTTTTCCAATGAGTCAGCTATTTGAATCAAATGACCAAAATATTGGAGTTTCAGCTTCAGGATCAGCCCTTCCAATGAGTATTTAGGATTGATTTCCCTTAAGATTGACTGGTTTCATCTCCTTGATGTCCAAGGGACTCTCAGGAGTCTTCTCCAGCACCACAGTTCAAAGACATCAATTCTAAAGCTTTATGAATATTTGTACAAATCTTCGTGTCTTCTTTTTCATTATAAATACCTAGGCGTTGAATGACTGGAACATATGCATGTTTTAAATTTTAAAGAAACAATCATCCTGTCTTAAAAAAACTCTTCCAATTTGTATTTGTATTGCATGGTAAGTTGCTTCAGTTGTGTCTGACTCTTTGTGACACTGTGGAATGTAGCCCACCAGACTCCTCTGTCCATGGGATTCTCCAGGCAAGAATACTGAAATGGGTAGTCATGCCCTCCTCCAGGGATCTTGCCAACCCAGGAATTAAACCCATGTCTCTTATGTCTCCTGTGTTGGCCGATGGGTTATTTACCACTAGTGCCACCTGTATATTTCTGTTAGCAGTATATAAAAGTACTAGTCCACATCTTTAAAAATTTAGTATGTTCATTCTAACTGAATTTCTTCAAGTACTTTTGTCTTCTGAAAATTGACTTTGTTGTGAAGATTAAGTAAGATAATGTTTTAAACATGCGCAGTATATCTGAATTCAGTAAATAATAGGTTATGTCGATCACTGTTCTTGTTAACTATTTTTTTAAAAATTTCAGCACCAACCTGAATCAATACAAACACACATAAAAGTATTTTAATATGTTAATAATGAACTATAAGAAAGAAATCAAGAAAATATTCCCTTTAAAAATACATTTAAAGAAATAAATATACTTGGGAATATACTTAAACAAGTAGGTGTAAGACCCATACTCTGAAAAGTTTGAAAACCTGATGAAGAAAATTAAAAATATGTAAAGAAATAGATATCCTTCATTCATGGACTGGAAGAATTAATGTTGTTAAGATATTCATACTAACCAATCTGTAGATTCAATGAAGTCTCTATCAAAATAACAGGTGATATTACCTATCCCCAGAGAACATTTGGCAAAATCTGCAGACATTTTTTATTATTACAACTAACCATAGCTTGCTAAATATCCTGCAATGCCCAGGACAGCTCTCCACAACAAAAGATCATCTGGTCCCAAATAAGAATAGCACTAAAGCTGAAAAGATATCTTCAAAATAAATGTTTTAAGATCAGTTTCAAAACATGAGACACAAGTAAAAATTAAAACAGGTACTACATGAAGATACTATTGAATATAATAAGGATAATCTCAATCAGAATTCCTGGTTATATAGTCAATGATTCACAAATACTTGGGGAAAGAAGATATGAAGCAAAACTATTGGATTACATACTTTATATTACATACCTTAAATTATCTGAGATTTTAGAGTTGCTAATACAGCCTTAAAAATGACAGAAAGGCACAATATAATAAATGCATTTAAAATTTTTAAGTGCTACTTGCAGTAAAATACCTGGCATTATTATTATATCATAGCTATGGCAAAAATAATAAAAATTGGACATAGAAAAATCAACTAAAGTTAAAAGAGAGTTTTTAAAAAGATACAGGGTTAAAGGAATGCAGAGACAAAATATGTGTGCTGTAAATATAATTACAGTTAGAAACAAATTCAAATATATACTCCTTATAGTGAGATTTTTTAAAAAATCAAAGATAATTGTAAAACTTAAAGTAGTGTCCAAAGTTAAGTAAATGAAAACAGAAAGAAATCCTGGATCCCATGTATTTCAATTATGTATAATTCAAAGAAAAAAAGCACCCAGAAAGACCATGAAAGATGATTTGTGCAAAGTTTTTAAAATTTTCAATACAGATGAATCTATAACAGTCACTTAGATATAAAAATGAAAAAAATTATACAAAGAAGTGATAGAGAATAACAGTAATTATGAAACAACTTACCATGTGAGTAATATAAGAAAGGTTGAAGTCAAATGACAAATATAAAAATTATCACAGCTAAGCTGAGGAAAGGCTAACTAAATAAAAAGACGTGTGAAAATTATATGATATAAAAAGTTATTAGTTGTTGTTCAGTCGCTTTGTGACCCAATAGATGACAGTACACCAGGCTTCCCAGTCGTTCAGGCTCTTGGAGTTTGCTCAAATCCATGTCCATTGAATCGGTGATGCCATCCGATCATCTCATCTTCTATTGTCCCCTTCTCCTCCTGGCTTCATCTTGCCCAGCATCAGGGTCTTTTCCAATGAGAGTTTTTCACATCAGGTGGCCAAAGTATTGGAGTTTCAGCTTCAGGATCAGTCCTTCCAAAGAATATTCAGGGTTAATTTCCTTTAGAATTGACTGGTTTCATCTCCTTGTTGTCCAAGGAACTCTCAAGAGTCTTCTCCAATACCACAGTTCAAAAGCTTCAGTTCTTTGGTGCTCAGCCTTCTTTATGGTCCAACTCTCACATTCGTACTTGACTACTGGAAAAACTATAGCTTTAACTAGACAGACCTTTGTTGGCAAAGTAATATTTCTGCTTTTTAACTCTGCTTTTTAACATGTTGTCTAGTTTTGTCATAGCTTTTCTTCCAAGGAGCAAGCGTCTTTTAATTCCATGGCTGTAGTCACCATTTGCAATAATTTTTGAGCACAAGAAAATAAAGTCTCCCACTGTTTCCATTTTTACCCATCTATTTGCGATGAAGTGATGGGACTGGATGCCATAATTTTCATTTTTAGAACGTTGAGTTTTAAGCCAGCTTTTTCAGTATCCTCTTTCACCTTCAAGAGGCTCTTTAGCTCCTCTTTGCTTTCTGTCAAAAGGTGGTGTCATTTTCATATCTGAGGTTATGGATATTNATTTGCGATGAAGTGATGGGACTGGATGCCATAATTTTCATTTTTAGAACGTTGAGTTTTAAGCCAGCTTTTTCAGTATCCTCTTTCACCTTCAAGAGGCTCTTTAGCTCCTCTTTGCTTTCTGTCAAAAGGTGGTGTCATTTTCATATCTGAGGTTATGGATATTTCTCCCAGCAATCTTGATTCCAACTTGCACTTCTTCTAGCCTGCATTTCACATGATGTACTCTGCATATAAATTAAATAAGCAGGGTTACAATATCCAGCCTTAAACTATTCCTTTCCCAATGGTGAACCAGCCCACTGTTCCATGTCTGGTTTTTACTGTTGCATCTTGACCTGCATACAGGTTTCTCAGGGGGCTGGTAACACCCATCTGGCAATTCCATCTCTATAAATTTTCCACAGTTTGTTGTGACCAACACAGTCAAAGGCTTATGTGGTCAATTAAGCACAGTTAGATGTTTTTCAGGAATTTTCTTGCTTTTTCTATGATCCAATGGATGTTGGCAATTTGATCTCTGGTTCCTCTGCCTTTTCTAAACCCAGCTTGAACATCTGGAAGTTCTCAGTTCATGTACTGTTGAAGCAATCACACAAAAATTAATCACACAATGGTGGTTATCTGTGTCATTAAGATCTCTTTTGCATAGTTCTTCTGTGTATTCTTGCCACCTCTTGTTAGGTCCATACAGTTTCTGTCCTTAAATTCCTAATTTAGTTTTTAAAAATATTTCCAATTTTTTCCATTTTAAATTTCCAGTTATGTTATATACCATGTTATTTTTTATGTATCATTATATTTTATATTTAGATCATTTACCAATATTCTATTTTACCTCTTTTAGGGTTAGTGGTTGGGTTTCCCTCATGGTTCAGCTGGTGAAGAATCTGCCTGCAATGTGGGAGACCTGTGTTTGATGCCAGGTTGGGAAGATCCCCTGGAGGAGGGCATGGCAACCCACTCCAGTATTCTTGCCTGGAGAATTCCCAGGGACAGAGGAGCCTGTTGGGCTACAGTACAAGCGGTTACAAAGAGTCAGACATGACTCAGCGACTAAGCACAGGGTTAGTGGTTATCTTTTTAATTGTGCATTAAATATTTATTTCTGGGTAAAAGTAAATCATTAATATTTTGTGTTATTTCTCAGAAAATTTATAGCAAAACTGGCAAGAATATGTCCATGGCAATGTCCTGCATTGGTTTCTTCAGATCACATAATTTTAACAAAATGAAGGAAAGTTTCAGTGCAAAAATATAATCATGGCCTAAAAGTCTTATTATTTGACAATTATGAATTATTGATACTGTGTTTCCATCTTTCCATAAAAAATCTTAATACTAGATAGCATGCAAATAGCATCTGTTCTCAGGAATTGGACAATAGACATCATAGATATGAAATCCCTGAGCAAAGGAAAATGCAGAGTGAGCCTTATTTTTACTCTGGCTTTCTGCCCTGGAATAATTTTCAGACACCTGCTTATGGAGCATAGGAAACAGAACCCAAGGTCAAGACATCTTCTTTGAGTTGATTAGGCAGATATTGGAATACCTAGCAGCTGGAGCAGCTAGAACCTACAGATCAAGGTATTTGTTATTGGAATAGGAAGTGGTAAGGTTGGGTCTAGTAAATATATGTGATTATTCCCTTGTCTTGCTGAGCATGGGACTGCAAATATGAGGGCCAGATACCACAGGCCCCATCAGAAAGCAAATAAGTTCAGTTCAGTTCAGTCACTCAGTTGTGTCCGACTCTTTGCAACCCCATGAATTGAAGCACACCAGGCCTCCCTGTCCATCACCAACTCCCGGAGTTCACTCAGATTCACATCCATCGAGTCAATGATGCCATCCAGCCATCTCATCCTTGGTCGTCCCCTTCTCCTCCTGCCCTCAATCCCTCCCAGCATCAGAGTCTTTTCCAATGAGTCAACTCTTCACATGAGGTGGCCAAAGAACTGGAGTTTCAGCTTTAGCATCATTCCTTCCAAAGAAATCCCAGGGTTTATTTCCTTCAGAATGGACTGGTTGGATCTCCTTGCAGTCCAAGGGACTCTCAAGAGTCTTCTCCAACACCACAGTTCAAAAGCATCAATTCTTCAGTGCTCAGCTTTCTTCACATCCATACATGACTACTGGAAAAACCATAGCCTTGACTAGACAGACCCTAGTCGGCAAAGTAATGTCTCTGCTTTTGAATATACTATCTAGGTTGGTCATAACTTTTCTTCCAAGGAGTAAGTGTCTCACAGGGTTAATATCAGATGAAGTTAACAGAATTATACAGTGCTTGGGAATATCAAAGTGATGGACACGAAGCATGAAGTGATCACCTAAGTACTCAGAATATTTGGTTTAGGAACTAAAAATTCATTGAGACATCTGACTTCTAGTAGAAAACCTATGTGTGATTTTTCAGGAACAATAATAGGCCATGACAAAGGCTAAACCTTTGTCAGGCCATATGAGAGAAAGCTTCCTTCCCCATTTCACTCAGAGTATTACGGTTTCTGAAGTTGCAGTCCTGGATTCCAATTCCTTTGGATAGTCACGCTCTTTCATGATCTTCAGTCCTAGCCCCTGTGCCTTCATGGCCAGGACTTTGGATGGAGGTCTTCTGCTGAGGCTTCCATATGGGGGTGGGAGTGGGGAACTTGAACATACTTTTCTCCACTATAACTCAGTACCAATTGCTTTTCTACTCCTAGACCTCTTCCTCACCCTCTTCCTTTGACCCCAGAGTCCATGAAATTCCTAGAGCATGCATGTTGTTTGGGGGTCCCTCAATACTGTGATGACTCTCATGTCTGTGTTAATCCACTTGGTCATCAACCTGTGATCCTTTCCATGGGAAAAGTGGAATAGGAGAATCTGGCCTCTCTCCAGTATGAGACTCTTGCTTTTGCCATCGTAGTAAGTTCATTTTTGTCTTCTTCTGACACTTGGCAGCTCAGCCGTTTGTACCAGCTCAGCAGAGCTCTTGACAAGATGAATTAAGAATGACTTCAGTCCCACACTAAAGAATATTAAAAATATCCCCAATGAACAAGAGGAATTTGAAATGAAAAATAGTACTATTGATATTAACACTCCAAAATGAAATATTTATATAGAAACCTAACAAGTTATTTATAAGATCTACATGAAGAAAACTGCCTCCCTGGTGGCTTGGTTGTAAAGAAGCTACCTTTCAGTGCAGAAGACACAAGTTTGATCTCTGGGTCAGGAAGATCCCCTTGAGAAAGAAATGGCAACCCACTCCATTATTCTTGCCTGGAAAATCCCATGGACAGAGGAGTCTGGTGGTTACAGTCCATGGGGTCACAAAGAGTCAGACAAGATTTAGCAACTAACCAGCATGAAGAAAATTATAAAACTCTAATGAAAGATATCAAATAACTAAATAAATGGAAATGCTTTCACTCATTGAGAGGGAGACCCAATATTGTGAGGATGTCACCTTGGTCTATAAATTCAATGCAATTCCAATTAAAATCCCAGCAAGTTTTGTTGCTATTGTTGACAAACTGAGCCTAAAATCTATGAAGAAACAAAGACTTATGAGTTAACCTGATATTGAAAAAGAACAAAGTGGGAAGACTAGCGCTACCAGACTTCAAGACTTACTACAAAGCTGTAGTGACCAAGACACTGTGGTACTGCTGAAAGGACAGACAAGGGATCAATGGAACAAGGATATTCAGCTGACCTTTGCAAAGGTGCAAATGCAATAATATGAAGCAAAGAAAATCTTTTCAACAAATGGTGCTAGAAGAAAAGAATGGACCTAGCTAGACACAAACTCTTCACCCTTTCAATAAAATTAACTCAAAGTGGATAATAGGTCTACATGTAAAACAAAAATGAAACAACTCCTAGAAAATAACATGCGAGAAAACTAGACCTTTATGGCAATAACATTTTATATACAACACAAAAGTCATGATTCATGAGAGAAATATTTGGTAAGTTGAACTTCAATAAAGTTAAAAACTTCTCTGTGAAAGATGATATCAAGATAATGAGAAGACAAGTCACAGACTTGGAGAAAATATTAGAAAAAGATACATCTGATAAAGCACTATTATAAGTGCTTGAAACTCAACAATAAGACCAACCACCTGATTAAAAAATAGACCAAAGACCTGAGACAGGCACCTAAGTGAAGAGGATAAAAAGGTTGCAAATGAGCATTTGAAAACAAGTTCAAGATACTATATCATTCAGTTCAGTTAAGTTCAGTTGNTTTTAATGCCTACTTTTAAACAACTGGTACATAGTAGATTTCATTATAAGTGATATAGAAATGAAATTTTAAAAAAAGTGATAATCTGATGTTAGAATTGAAACTTCAAAATTGGTTGTCCTTACTACCCACTTTGAAGGTCAAGACTGCATGAAGACCAACAAGAGAAAGAGTCTGAAAGACAAGAATACATCCACCAGGAATGAGCTTATATGAGATTTCACGATTATAAAACACCTTCAAAAAAGACACTGTACTAATTAAAAGTGCTCTTGGACATGAATAAGCCAGATATCTCAGTAATATTTATAGATGCAATCCTTTGTATTAGACAAGCCAAGTAATACATCCAATATACTAAGAACTTTTCTTTGCTCATCAGACATGATGAATAGGAATTATCCAAACCCTTTGTAAAATGTATTCTTCATGGTCAACAGAAATAAATTTTTAGTCTACAAGAGGGTTTTAAAAGTCTTATGCAGGCAAAAGTACTGTCACTATTCTTTGAACCATGGTACTGCAGGGACAAAAATCATTGTTTGCAATTATTTTAATAATGAAACTAATTTATAAAATAGATTTAGCTCTCTCTTTAAATCAATTTTGGGGCCACCCTGATAGCTCATTTGGTAAAGAATCTGCCTACAATGCAGGAGACCCTGCTTCAATCCCTGGGTCAGAAAGATACCATGGAAGGTAACAGTTACCTACTCGAGTATTCTGGCCTGGAGAATTCCATGGACTGTATAGTCCATGGAATCACAAACAGTCAGATACAACTGAATGACTTTCACTTTACTTTAAATTATTTTACTGGAATGATTGAAATTCAGTTGAAAATCATTAAAGGTTCATATCAACAAATGTTTTAAATCAGAAGACAAATGAGTAATTAAACTTGGACTACTGAGTATGAACAACAGAGATGGTATCAAAAAAGAAATAGACAGTTAATGTTTGGAAATTATTCTTGTGAAAGAGATGAGAGAGAGAGAATTTTATAAAGCCAAAATTTCAGAGCACTGACTTAAATTATCAAGGTAAATAAGTTTAAAAGGTAAATTTTTTGAAGTATTTTCAGTTCAGTTTAGTCACTCAGTCATATCTGACTCTCTGTGACCCCCATGGATGGCAGCACGCTAGATTTCCCTGTCCATCACCAACTCCTGGAGCTTGCTCAAACTCATATCTATCGAGCTGGTGATGCCATTTAACCATCTCATCCTCTGTCGTCCCCTTCTCCTCCCTCCTTCAATCTTTCCCAGCATCAGGGTCTTTTCTAATGAGTCAGTTCTTTGCATCAGGTGGCCAAAGTATTGGAGTTTCAGCTTCAACATCAATCCTTCCAATGAATATTCAGGACTGATTTCCTTTAGAACTGACTGATTTGATCTTGCTGTCCAACAGACTCTCAAGAGTCTTTTCCAACATCTCAAATCAAAAGCATCACTTTTTCAATGCTCAACTTTTCTTAATGGTCCAACTCTCACATCCATACATGACTACTGGAAAAACTATAGCTTTGACTAGACAGAACTTTGATGGCAATGTAATGTTTCTGCTTTTTCATATGCTGTCTATATTGGTCATAGCTTTTCTTCCAAGGAGCAAATGTCTTTTAATTTCATGGTTGCACTCACTATCTGCTGTGATTTTGGAGCCTAAAACAATAAAATATTTCATTGTTTCCATTGTTTCCACCTCTATTTGTTATGAAATGATGGGACAGGATGCCATGATCTTAGTTTTCTGAAAGCTGAGTTTTAAGCCAGCTTTTTCATTCTCCTCTTTTAATTTCATTAAGATATTCCTTAATTCCTCTTCACTTTCTGCCATAAGGGTGGTGTGACCTGCATATCTGAGATTATTAATATTTCTACCGGCAATCATTATTCCAGCTTGTGCTTCTTCCAGTCCAGAACTTCATACGATATATTTTGCATATAAGTTAAATAAGCAGGGTGACTATATGCCTTGACATAATCCTTTCCCAATTTGGAGCCAGTCTGTTGATCCATGCTGTTGCTTCTTGACCTCCATACAGATTTCTCAGGAGGCACATGAGGTGGTCTGGTATTCCCAACTCTAAGAATTTTTCACAGTTTACTGTGATCCACACAGTCAAAGGCTTTGGCGTAGTCAATAAACAGAAATATATGTTTTTCTGGAACTCTCTTGCTTTTTTGATGATCCAAGGGATGTTGGCAGTTTGATCTCTGGTTCCTCTGCTTCTTTAAATTCAGCTTGACCATCTGGAAGTTCTCAGTTCACATACTGTTAAGTCTCAGTTGAAGAATTTGAGCATCACTTTGCTAGCGTGTGAGATGAGTGCAATTGTGCAGTAGTTTGAACATATTTTGGCATTGCCTTTCATTAGGACTGGAATGAAAACTGACCTTTTCCAGTACTGTGGCCACTGCCGAGTTTTCCAAATTTTCAGCATATTGAGTACAGCACTTTCATAGTATCATCTTTTAGGATTTGAAATGTTTGAATCAATCTTATTTAATCTAACAATTATTTACACCTTATTGAATATGACCTCAATAGAAATCACCTTATCCTTTATCTACTGTATATTTTTATTATACAGTTATTATCTGTTTTTCATCTTATTTATCCCATTAAAATTTATACTTTTTTAAGGTAAATGACTTCAGGTAAGTTCCTAGTGCATTTATATGCCCTAGTGTAATGGCTAACTTTATGTTGAACTTGAATGGTTATCAGCATATTCTACTGGTTATATTTCTCTAGATAATCCTGACTAACACACCTGGCTTGAAATGAACTACCTAAAAAAAGAAAAAACTGTAAAGCCTTCAAATTTATCTCCTGCCAGGGGATCTCTCTCTTCAGAAAAATCAGCATAACTCTGAGTAACATACACGATATGCACTCAAGCTTAAAAGCGAAATAAACAGACTGATAGACATCAGTTCAAAACCTGATTTAACACATTATCTATATAATCTTGGATTATTACTTAAACACTGAGTCACAGTTTCAATATCAGTAAAATGAAAAGAGTAACCATTACTTTGCATAATTTTTATATAGATTAAACATTATTGAAAGATATACTAACAGATCCTCAGAAACAATATGCAGTAGTATTCTTAGAAATCATTCATGCATGATTTCCTAATTTTTTTTATCATGACTTGCTTGTATCTAACCAATACACAAGTTGATATTTTATCTTCACTTATCTTTTCTGCTTGATTAAATTCAAAATGAAACTTGAACCATCATCTCTCCATTACTTCCATATGATTCAGGATTGGGAGCTAATATACACCCATGGTGGATTCATGTCAACGTATGGCAAAACCAATACGGTATTGTAAAGTAAAATAAAGTAAAAATAAAATTAAAAAAAAAAGATAATAAAATATGGACTCTAAGACAGTTATTTATGTTGGCCTCTTAGGGTTAGGGCATATAGAAATTCAGGGACTTCTAAACAAAAAGTATAAACAAATATTTATATAAGTGCAGAGACCTATATATTAACTGAGCCATGACTTCTGAACATCAAAGCTGGTATATTCATTTGATGAATGAATCAGACCAATTTGGTATCTCTTAATGTTTACAGAGAGCCATTACTGGATAATTAGGCTTATTCATCACTCATATAAATTTTTCTAATATGTTCAAGAAATAAAAGCCAAAATGGTTGTCGGGGGAGGCCTTACACATAACTGAGAAAAGAAGAGAAGCTAAAGGAAAAGGAGGAAAGGAAAGATATACCCATTTGAATGCAGAGTTCCAAAGAACAGCAAGGAAAGATAAGAAAGACTTTCTCAGTGATCAATGTGAAGAAATAGAAGAAAACAACAGAATGGGAAAAACTAGAGATCTCTTGAAGAAAATTAGAGATACCAAGGGAATATTTCATGCACAGATAAGCACAATAAAGACAAGAAATGATATGGACCTAACAGAAGCAGAAGACATTAAGAAGAGATGGCAAGGATACACAGAATAACTATACAAAAAAGATCTTCATGAACCAGATAACCACGAAACTGTGACCACTCACCTAGACCAAGATATCCTGGAATGTAAAGTCAAGTGGGCCTTAGGAAGCATCACTATGAACAAAGTTAGTAGAGGAGATGGAATTCCAGTTAAGCTATTTCAAATCCTAAAAGATGATGCTGCGAAACTGCTGCACTAAATATGCCAGAAAATTTGGAAAACTCAGCAGTGGACACAGGACTGGAAAAGGTCAGTTTTCATTCCAGTCCCAAAAAAGGGCAATGCCAAAGAATGTTCAAACTATCTTACAATTGCACTTATCTCACATGCTACCAAAGTGATGCACAAAATTCTCCAAGTCAGGCTTCAGCAATACACGAACCGTGAACATCCAGATGTTCAACCTGGTTTTCGAAAAGGCAGAGGAACCAGAGATCAAATTGCCAACATCTGCTGGATCACTGAAAAAGCAAGAGAGTTCCAGAAAAACATCAATTTCTGCTGACTATGCCAGCAGAAATTGGTATATGGCAAATTTCAATTGACTATGCCAAAGCCTTTGACTGTGTGGATCACAGCAAACTGTGAAAAATTCTTAAAGAGATGGGAATACCAGACCACCTCACACACCTGCTGAAAAACCTGTATGGAGGTCAAGAAGCAACAACTAGAACTGGACATGGATCAACAGACTGGTTACAAATTGGGAAAGGATTATGTCAAGGCTGTATATTGCCACCCTGCTTACTTTACTTATGTGCAGAATATATCATGAGAAATCCTGGGCTGGAAGAGCACAAGCTGGAATCAAGATTGCTGGGATAAATATTAATAACCTTAGTTATGCAGATGACACCACCCATACAGAAGAAAGCAAAAAAGAAATGAAAAGTTTCTTGATGAAAGCAAAAGAGGAGAGTGAAAAAATTAGCTTAAAACTAAACATTCAGAAAACTAAGATCATGGCATCCAGTCTGATCATAGCAAATAAATGGAGGAATAATGGAAACAGTGAAAGACTTTTTTTTTTTAGTTAATTTATTTTTTACTGAAGGATAAATACTTTACAGAATTTTGCTGTTTTCTGTCAAGTCTCAACATGAATGTGTAAAATAGATAGCCAATGGGAATTTGCTATATGGTTCAGGAAACTCAAACAGGGGCTCTGTATCCATCCTATATTTTTTTTATTGAATTATAGTTGATATATAACATCATATAAGTTTGAGACATACAGTGTGTTAATTTGATACATTTATATATTGCAGTGTGATTAGTGCTCCTGACACCTTTACCATGTGGCAGAACTTTCTTTTTTTGTGTTGAGGGCAACTAAGATGCAGTCTTAACTTTGCAGTTTATAGTACAGTATTGTGGATCATAAACACTCTGTTGCGCATTAGAGCTACAGAACTTAATTATTTGCTAGTTGCAAGTTTGTACCCATAAACATTTCTCCAATTTTCCCATTCCCAGCCTCTAGAAACCACCATACTCTTCTGTTTTTATGAGTTCAACTTTTTTAGATTCCACATATAAGTGATATCATAA
>SJYS01022120.1:199075-209215 GCA_006410695.1 Philantomba maxwellii | reverse complement strand
TATGGGGTGGGGGGTGGGGGCGGGGGCTCCAAAACCACTGCAGATAGTGACTGCAGCCATGAAATTAAAAGACTCTTGCTCGTTGGAAGAAAAGCTATGACCAACCTAGACAGCCTATTAAAACACAGAGACACTACTTTGCCAACAAAGTTCCACCTAGTCAAAGCTAAGGTTTTTCAGTAGCCATGTATGGATGTGAGAGTCGGACCATAAAGAAAGCTGAACACTGAAGAATTGATGCTTTTGAACTGTGGTCTTAGAAAAGATTCGTGAGAATCCTTTGGACTGCAAGGAGATCCAACCAGTCCATCCTAAAGTAAATTAGTCCTTCAGTATTAGTAGAACTAATGCTGAAGCTGAGACTCCAATGCTTTGGCCACCTGATGTGAAGAACTGACTCACTAGAGAAGACCCGGTTGCTGGGAAAGATTGAAGGCAGGAGGAGAAGGGAAAGACAGAGGATGAGATGTTTGGATGGCGTCACTGACTTGATAGACATGAGTTTCAGTAAGCTCTGGGAGTTGGTGATGGAAAAGGATGCTTAGTTTGCTGCAGTACATGGAGTCACAAAGAGTTGGACACAACTAAGCGACTGAACTGTACTGAACTGAATATGTTCAAGACACCAAAATAGGCATTTGATATACATAAATTTTAATAAAAATTATTAAACTTCTAGAAGCCCATAAAATGAGGGAATAAATAACCAAAAATCAGTAAAATTAAAAAACAAAAACTAGATTGACATCATAAATGAGAATTCATAAAAAGATTTCTTATGTGAAATAAGTGTCTCAGCAATTAACAACACACAGTAAAATGATGTCAGAAATACAGGAAATCACAGAAGAGGACCACATTTTTGAGAACCTTGATGAACAAGCTGAGTTCTGTGCAGTAAAAATATAAGCAACCTTCAAAGGCTGTGAAAACAACCACGACATAATAGAGCTATATTTTAAAGCATTAATCTTGCCAAAGAATTTAATTATCTTGAGTTCAGAGATAAGACAATAGTAGAGATCAATGACAAGGAGGTTATTAGAGGCTCTCTTAACTGTCCAAATGAAAACTAATAAGGAAACTAACTTTGTAACAAAGCAATGCACATCAAAAGAAAAAGAGATTTGAGAGATAATATGAAAATAGATGTAGGAGGTCTTGGCTATTGGTTACATACTGGCTATCAGCTAAAGCTATATTTTAATTTAATTGAAATTAAATATAATTATGGAAATAGGCTTCCCCAATGGCTTTACAGAAGAAGAAGATATTAAGAAGAGGTGGCAAGAATACACAGGAGAACTGTACAAAAAAGATCTTCATGACCCAGATAATCATGATGTTGTGATCACTCACCTAGAGCCAGACATCCTGAAACGTGAAGTCAAGTGGGCCTTAGGAAGCATTACTACAAAGCAAGCTAGTGGAGGTGATGGAATTCCAGTTGAGCTATTTCAAATCCTGGAAGATAATGCTATGATAGTGCTGCACACAATATGCCAGCAAACTTGGAAAACTCAGCAGTGGCCACAGGACTGGAAAATGTCAGTATTCATTCCAATCCCAAAGAAATGTAATGTCAAAGAATGCTCAAACTACCACACAATTGCACTCATCTCACATGCTAGTAAACTAAAAATTCTCCAAGCCAGGCTTCAGCAATACATGAACCGTAAACTTCCAGATGTTCAAGCTGGATTTAGAAAAGGTAGAGAAACCAGAGATAAAATTGCCAACATCCGCTGGATCATCGAAAAAGCAAGAGAGTTCCAGAAAAACATCAATTTCTGCTTTATTGAATATGCCAAAGCCTTTGACTGTGTGGATCACAATAAACTGTGGAAAATTCTGAAAAGACTGGGAATACCAGACCACCTGATCTGCCTCTTGAGAAACCTGTAGGCAGGTCAGGAAGCAACAGTTAGAACTGGACATGGAACAACAGACTGGTTCCAAATAAGAAAAGGAGTACGTCAAGGCTGTATATTATCATCCTGCTTATTTAACTTATATGCAGAGTACATCATGAGAAACGCTGGGCTGGAAGAAGCACAAGCTGGAATCAAGGTTACCAGGAGAAATATTAATAACTTTAGTTATGCAGATGACACCACCCTTATGGCAGAAAGCAAAGAAGAACTAAAGAGGCTCTTGATGAAAGTAAAAGAGGGGAGTGAAAAAGTTGGCTTAAAGCTCATCATTTAGAAAACTAAGATTATGTTATCCAGTCCCATCACTTAATGGAAAATAAATGGGGAAAGAGTGGAAACAGTACTGACTTTATTTTGAGGGGCTTCAAAATCACTGCAGGTGGTGACTGCAGCCATGAAATTAAAAGACACTTACTCCTTGGAATGAAAGTTATGACCAACCTAGACAGTATATTAAAAACAGAGACATTATGTTATCAACAAAGTTCCATCTGGTCAAGGCTATGGTTTTTCCAGTAGTCATGTATGGATGTGAGAGTTAGACTATAAAAAAGCTGAGTGCTGAAGAATTGATGCTTTTGAACTGTGGTGTTAGAGAAGACTCTTGAGAGTCCCTTGGACTGCAAGGAGATCCAATCAGTTCATCCTAAAGGAGATCAGTCCTGGGTGATCATTGGAAGGACTGATGTTAAAGCTGAAACTCCAATATTTTGTCCACCTGATGCAAAGAGCTGACTCATTTAAAAAGATCCTGATGCTGGGAAAGATTGAGGGCAGGAAGAGATGGGGATGACAGAGCATGAGATGGTTGGATGGCATCACGGACTCAATGGACATGTGTTTGGGTGAACTCTGGGAGTTGGTGATGGACAGGAAGGCCTGGCGTGCTGTGGTTCATAGGGTTGCAAAGAGTCGGACATGACTGAGCAACTGAACTGAACGGTCCAGTGGTAGAGTTCACCTGTAATGCAGGAGATGCAGGTTTGATAGCTGTGTTTGGGAAATCCCTGGATGAGGAAATGGTAACCTACTCTAGTATTCTTTCTGGGAAAACTATCTAGTCTCTGGGATCACAAAGAGTCAGACAGCACAGAGTAACTATGTATGCATAATTATGGAAATACACTAGATAGTGACATTGTCCATTAAAATTCCTACCCTTTTTGCAGATAAACGTTATAGCCAAGCATATTCTGGAGGAAGGAAATTATAAAATTTTTTTTAGGATTAAATCTACTTTCATGAGCTTTACATACTTTTAAATTTATATGATCCTTAAATACTTAAGTGAATTCTACTTAAGTATTTAAGATATTCCACACTTCTTCTATCTAGAGTATCTTAGTCATTTATCTAACAGTCTAACATTTATAGCTGGACACATTTCTAATATTTCAAACTCAAGAAGCCCAAAATTGATCTTTTCATCTCACTAGATTGTCCTCCAATTTTTGTGCTCTTTAGCTCAGTCTGCTTACCACACATAAATAAAACAAACTAACAACAAAAACTTCTAGTCATCAGAGATGAAAACTAGTGTTCTCTTAATTTTGGCCCTCTACCTTTCAAGAAATTCAAAGGATTCAATATTTTACCCTGCTTTTAAGGAAATATAAGATGTGTTTCATGCTAACTTTTATGACAACAGAAGACATAACTCATGCCATTATTTACATCACAGCTTTTATATTCACATCGGTTCCCCTGTCCTCCAAAAAACAGAGATGACACGGGATAACCCAGTCGGAAGCTGCACACACAGCAAATTTTTGTCATAGCTGACAAACTCCAAACTTGGAAAATACTAGTGCTTCACTGAGTTCCAAAAAACCTTCCTGATCTTTGCCTTTGAGGAAGATACTACCTTTATTATCATGGTCAGGGATCAAATCTGCCCTCTGCCCTGGAGGGAGAGAAAAACCTCTATTTTCCAAGGTTGTTTCAGAACAAAAGTTAACTCAAAACATGCAGAAATGTCATGAAGAATCATTGTCTGTCCTGTTTGGCTCCAAGTTCTGTCAATTAGACTTTGAAATATCATTTCATAGTTAGGAAGAAAAGATTTAAGGAAGAGATAGAAACAAATCAGGGAGTTTATAGGAAATATATCATCAATATGCTTTTGAATCTTACTTCAGAATATATGCTTAAATATTATCTTAAATATCCCAACTTGATAATGATTTCTTTGCTTGCCCAACCTGGTGGCATGATGTATTAAATAACATCCAGTTTGCTTATGGTCTACTCAGAATGCAGATTCCGTGGTGTTCTATATTTGGACATTTAGTTTCTACCAGAGCTAAGATATAAACTATTGACCAAATACAGCTATGCTCAGAAGTAAATACTGGTCATAACTTGGCAGGAACACACTGGTTTTAGTACAGTCTGATTAAACATTCATTTCAGTCACTCAGTCATGTCCGACTCTTTGCGACCCCATGAACTGCAGCACACCAGGCCTCCCTGTCCATCACCAACACTCAGAGTTTATTTAAACTTATGTCCGTGAGTCAGAGATGCCATCCAACCATCTCATCTTCTGTCATCCCCTTCTCCTCCCACCCTCAATCTTTTCCAGCATCAGGGCCTTTTCGAATGAGTCAGCTCTTTGCATCAGGTGGACAAAGTATCGGAGTTTCAGCTTCAGCATCAGTCCTTCCAATGAACACTCAAGACTGATCTCCTTTAGGATGAACTGATTGGATCTCCTTGCAGTCCAAGGGACTCTCAAGAGTCTTCTCCAACACCATAGTTCAAAAGCATCAATTCTTCAGCACTCAGCTTTCTTTATAGTTCAACTCTCACATCCATACATGGCTACTGGAAAAACCATAGCCTTGACTAGATAGGCCTTTGTTGACAAAGTAATGTCTCTGTTTTTTAATATGCTAAGTTGGTCATAACTTTTCTTCTAAGGAGTAAGTGTCATTAAACATTGAATCTAAGTCTACTATCCTCATTCAAATTCCACTCACTCCATTTGATGTAGCATGCCTAATGCTAGTGAATGAACTGGTTTAAGCAACACAAATATCAAATTCAATTTTGCACTTCCTAGTATACATAAGCAAGGTGAAATTCTGATTTAGTTTTTCTCATTATGTTTTTCTAAGATTTTATAGTAAGCTGACTTCCTTGAATATAGTTAGTTCTAAGCATACTGATCGGAGAAGGCGATGGCACCCCACTCCAGTACTCTTGCCTGGAAAATCCCATGGACGGAGGAGCCTGGTAGGCTGCAGTCCATGGGGTCGCTAAGAGTCGGACACGACTGAGCTACTTCACTTTCACTTTTCACTTTCATGCATTGGAGAAGGAAACGGCAACCCACTCTGGTGTTCTTGCCTGGAGAATTCCAGGGACGGGGGAGCCTGGTGGGCTGCCGCCTATGGGGTCACGCAGAGTCGGACTTGACTGAAGCGACTTAGCAGCAGCAAGCATACTGATTTGATGGAGTGTCTGAATCTTGATATGCATATGCATATAATGAAGCCTTTACAAGGTCGATGCAACTTTATAGAATGAAGGGATGGATTAACAGCCAGTTTTCTCCAGGAGAATCACCGCTTACCTTATCTCAGATGTTCCTCCTCTCAATCATGCTCTTTTCAGCCTGAAACAACCTTCATTCTGCTGGCAATAAGATGCAGCTCAAGAATAAATTGATTAAACCATTTCTTATAATCAAAGTCAGAATTAACACAAGGACTCTGTACAACCTTGGCCTTTTTTGGTTACATCTATCTCTGTTTAGTTAGTAGTCACTTTTATCTAAGAACTATGACACATTAATAAGCATGATCCTAATAGTATCTTGAAGACTGCCTTGCAGATACAAATAATTTTCAAAATATATGCAAAATCAATTAGAAAAGTTTCAAGCTCTTCTACTGCACTTTTACTCACATGAAATTATAGACTAACTCAAGATCTGTTGATATGTATATTACACTTAACAACAACAACAAAAATACAGAATGTTTAAGGACAAGGTGGAATCAAGATTACGAGGGAAAATATCAATAACCTCAGATATGCAGATGACACCACCCTTATAACAGAAAGNATAAAAAAGTGAAAGGCAATGCCAAAGGATGTGGCATATTGGGAAAGAACAGACTGTAAGCAATGACCTTGAGACACTAAGGTTCTATTATCTTAGGATGTTACTTTTAAATAAAATGTGGATGCACAATGATGATTGAATCCAGCAATACTGTTTGAAAACTTTACATTTTCAACGAAATATATTAAAGTCATGAGACACCACACTCCTGAATATAAAACCCCATGTCACAATTGCACAGAAAG
Organism: Philantomba maxwellii; assembly: GCA_006410695.1. Taxonomy (NCBI): domain Eukaryota; kingdom Metazoa; phylum Chordata; class Mammalia; order Artiodactyla; family Bovidae; genus Philantomba; species Philantomba maxwellii. The sequence goes on along the minus strand of SJYS01022120.1, from coordinate 202,964 downwards.
TCTCATAACACATTCAAGAAGACTTTTGTACCCGCTCTTGCCTTCCTTAAATAAATGCAATAACCTATCACCCCTTCAGAGGCACCTCCAAGGAGAGAAGCTTGTAGCTTTCTGAGATGTTATAGTGGGAGAGATTTTATATTCAGAAAGATGTACTGCTCCCCTTTCAACACTCTCACTTTGCATAACATTTTTGCCTCTGGGTCAAGAATAAGAATTTGTGACTGAAAGAAAAAACAGCTTGGGAACGGGCCCTGTCAGTCACACCATTTTTGAATAATACTAATGGTGATAATTTTAAATATAATATAGAATGCATTTCTTTCCAAAAGTTCGCAGCACTCATAAAGGTCAAGAACATTGAATTACACTCTTACTCATTTTATTTAGTACAAGACATAGGTGGTATAATTTGGAAAATATATTTATGTGAAAGGGCCTTCTGAATGATTGAAAATGGTACTATGTGAACTGTGTGTCATTGCTAGAATGCCTACTTATCTGAAATGCACAAATACCAGAGGCTATCTGGAATCCATCTGCATACATCATGGTGTGTATGTGTGTGTGTGTGTGTGTGTGTGTGTGTGTGTGTGTGTGTGTAAGCCAATAAAGCAATTTTTAAATAAATTAAACCAAGGTGAGATTGTTTATTCAACCTGGGTGACTTACTGTAAGCAGATACATTTCCCCCCCACCCCCCAGGAGTAAGTCATAATATATTTTATTCAGCATAAATTGGATTCAAGGGAAAACCAGAGGTTACACACTTATTTTTAGATAGATATCACTGAATATGCTTCCCTGGTGGCTCAGATGGTAAAGTGTCTGCCTGCAGTGTGGGAGACCCAGGTTTGATCCCTGGATTGGGAAGATCCCGTTGAGAAGGAAATGGCAANGTGTGTGTGTGTGTGTGTGTGTGTGTGTGGGTGTGGGTGTGTAAGCCAATAAAGCAATTTTTAAATAAATTAAACCAAGGTGAGATTGTTTATTCAACCTGGGTTACTTACTGTAAGCAGATACATTACCCCCCCACCCCCCAGGAGTAAGTCATAATATATTTTATTCAGCATAGATTGGATTCAAGGGAAAACCAGAGGTTACACGTTTATTTTTAGATAGATATCACTGAATATGCTTCCCTGGTGGCTCAGATGGTAAAGAGTCTGCCTGCAGTGTGGGAGACCCAGGTTTGATCCCTGGATTGGGAAGATCCCCTTGAGAAGGAAATGGCAAACCAATCCAGTCTTCTTGCCAGGAAAATTCCATAGACAGTGGAGCCTAGAAGGCTACAGTTCTTAGAATTGTAAAGAGTTTGACACAACTGAGAAACTTTACATTCAGTTTAAGCAAAATTTGTATTTATTCTACATGAGTTTATCATAAAGATGAGATATTATTAAATTATAAGATTATTAATCTATTGATTAGTTAAAAAGCAAAATGTAATTTTTAACAGTTCCAACAATTTTTGATTTTTAATTAAAGGCAAAGTAACACATGAATAAACATTTAAAAGTCAATAACACTAAATGGCTTATAAACAAAAGAGACTTTTTCCCTACTTCTCCCCACTCCATGGTATCACTACCAAGTAATTTAAGATTTTCTTCTGGTAGTAACTTCCCTATTCATAAATAGCATGTTTATTTACCAATTCACTTTGATTTTTAATACTAGGTATTATTTCTTAGACTATACTATAAAAAACTGAGTTTTACCTCTTTTATACTACATCTTCTCTTGTCCCCTCAGTTTTATTGTTGTTGTTCAGTCACTCAGCTGTGTTTGAGTCTTTGTGACCCCATGGACTGCAGCACAGCAGGCTTCCCTGTCCATCACCATCTCCCAGAGCTTGCTCAAACTCATGTCCATTGAGTCGGTGATGCCATTTGTCCTCTGTCACCCCCACCTCCTCCTGCCCTCAATCTTTCCCAGCATCAGGGACTTTTCCAGTGAGTTGGCTCTTTGCATCAAGTGGCCAGTGAATTGGAGCTTCAGCTTCAGCATCAGTCCTTGCAATGAAGATTCGGGGTTGATTTCCTTCAGGGTTGACTGGTTTGATCTCCCTGATGTCCAAGTACTCTCAAGGGTCTTCTCTGGCACCACAGTTTGAANAAGAAGACATACAAGATGTGTATAAGAGACAGATCTTCTCTTGTCCCCTCAGTTTTATTGTTGTTGTTCAGTCACTCAGCTGTGTTTGAGTCTTTGTGACCCCATGGACTGCAGCACAGCAGGCTTCCCTGTCCATCACCATCTCCCAGAGCTTGCTCAAACTCATGTCCATTGAGTCGGTGATGCCATTTGTCCTCTGTCACCCCCACCTCCTCCTGCCCTCAATCTTTCCCAGCATCAGGGACTTTTCCAGTGAGTTGGCTCTTTGCATCAAGTGGCCAGTGAATTGGAGCTTCAGCTTCAGCATCAGTCCTTGCAATGAAGATTCGGGGTTGATTTCCTTCAGGGTTGACTGGTTTGATCTCCCTGATGTCCAAGTACTCTCAAGGGTCTTCTCTGGCACCACAGTTTGAAAGCATCCATTCTTCAGCACTCAGCCTTATTTATATTCCAGCTCTCACATTCATACATGACTATCAGAAAAACCATAGCTTTGGCTATATGGACTTTTGTTGGCAAAGTGATACCTCTACTTTTTAATATGCTATCTAGATTTTTCCTCTAAATAAAGCAAGTTAATTTAAGGTTGTGAAAGTGTTAGCCACTCTGTCATGTCTGACGCATTGCAACCCTATGAGCTGTAACCCATCAGGCTCCACTGTCCATGGAATTCTCCAGGCAAGAGTACTGAAGTGGGTTGCCATTTCCTTCTCCAGGGATCTTCCCTACTCAGGGATCGAACCTAGGTCTCCCATGTTGCAGGCAGATTTTTAAATATCTGAGCCACCAATTTTAAGTAAGTTTTTAAAAATTATTTATTATTGAGTTATAATTGGTAAATTTGCATTAAAGCATATAATATGATGATGTAATATACAAGTACATTGAGATAGGATTGTTCCCATCTAGAATATTTTCTTATGTCTTAGTTCATGTTCTCTAGAAAACAAAATCTGAGCAAACCTTAGCAGTAATACTTAACCAGGTGCAATCCCAGGGCAGAGTAAGAGAGAAGAGAAGCGTTATGAGGCCAGGAAAGAAAATAAATCTCCAGTGGTATGTTATTCAGTTGACTGTCACTTTAGAAAGAGCAATGACTGATCCCTGACCATGTAAGGTGGCCTTGGGCAGTCTCTACTGAAACTATTGAAGTAATGCTTTGGATTCATCCACTAAAGGATAGGATGGAGAAGATATTCTCTCTCATACTATGTTGATATCTGTCACTCATTGGTGAAATTTTACCCTATGAAGAATAAGCTTCACACTTTTGAGGAGTGTTGTCTTACCCCTTTGGCAAGATAGTGCTGTGGTATCTCAGGGGCTTGCTTCCTTGGTGGATCAATTGGTAAGAGATTTGGGGTTGATCCTTGGGTCAGGAAGCTACCCTGGAGAAAGAAATAACAACCCTTCTTTTTGCCTGAGGAATCCCATGGACAGAGGAGCACGGCAAGCTACAGTCCATGGGGTCTCAATATTTGGATGTGATTTAGCCACGAAACAATCACCACCACATGGCATTTCAGTTCCCTTCTCTGAAAAAAAATAGTGCTATATGTGAGTTCAAAATTAATTACAGGGTTACAAGACTCTGGATATCTGTGTTGGCAGATAGATCCTTGGTCTCCATGTAAGTTCCAAGAGCTAAGGAGACAGGTACAGTTTAGAAAACAGGATACAATACAGGCATGTCTGATATAGTTCATTCCTTGTGGTATTCAGATCTCATGGTACCTTTCTGCTGGGTTCTCTACTGCAAAATGAGACACCA
>SJYS01022120.1:182162-196102 GCA_006410695.1 Philantomba maxwellii | reverse complement strand
TTTCCTGTCCATCACCATCTCCCAGAGCTTGCTCAAACTCATGTCCATTGAGTCGGTGATGCCATCCAATCATCTTGTCCTCTGTCACCCCCACCTCCTCCTGCCCTCAATCTTTCCTAGCATCAGGGACTTTTCCAGTGAGCTGGCTCTTTGCATCAACTGGCCAGTGAACTGGAGCTTCAGCTTAAGCATCAATCCTTGCAATGAAGATTCAGGATTGATTTCCTTTAGGGTTGACTGGTTTGATCTCCCTGATGTCCAAGTACTCTCAAGGGTCTTCTCTGGCACCACAGTTTGAAAGCATCTATTCTTCAGCCCTCAGCCTTCTTTATATTCCAGCTCTCACATTCATACATGACTATCTGAAAAACCATAGCTTTGACTATATGGACTTTTCTTGGCAAAGTGATATCTCTACTTTTTAATATGCTATCTAGATTTTTCCTCTAAATAAAGCAAGTTAATTTAAGGTTGTGAAAGTGCTAGCCACTCTGTCATGTCTGACACATTGCAACCCTATGAGCTGTAACCCATCAGACTCCCCTGTCCATGGAATTCTCCAGGCAAGAGTACTGGACTGGGTTGCCATTTCCTTCTCTAGGGGATCCTGCCTACCCAGGGATCGAACCTAGGTCTCCCATGTTGCAGGCAGATTTTTTAAATATCTGAGCCACCAATTTTAAGTAAGTTTTTAAAAACTATTTATTATTGAGTTATAATTGGTAAATTTGTATTAAAGCATATAATATGATGATGTAATATACAAGTACATTGAGATAGGATTGCTCCCATCTAGAATATTTTCTTATGTCTTAGTTCATGTTCTCTAGAAAACAGAATCTGAGCAAACCTTAGCAGTAATACTTAACCAGGTGCAATCCCAGGGCAGAGTAAGAGAGAAGAGAAGCGTTATGAGGCCAGGAAAGAAAATAAATCTCCAGTGGTATGTTATTCAGTTGACTGTAACTTTAGNTCTAGAATATTTTCTTATGTCTTAGTTCATGTTCTCTAGAAAACAGAATCTGAGCAAACCTTAGCAGTAATACTTAACCAGGTGCAATCCCAGGGCAGAGTAAGAGAGAAGAGAAGCGTTATGAGGCCAGGAAAGAAAATAAATCTCCAGTGGTATGTTATTCAGTTGACTGTAACTTTAGGAAGAGCAATGACTGGTCCCTGACCATTTAAGGTGGCCTTGGGCAGTCTCTACTGAAACTAATGAAGTTATGCTTTGGATTCATCCATTAAAGGATAGGATGGAAAAGATATTCTTCTCTCATACTGTGTTGATACCTGTCACTCATTGGTGAAATTTTACCGTATGAAGAATAAGCTTTACACTTTTGAGGAGTGTTGTCTTAACCCTTTGGCAAGATACTGATGTGGTATCTCAAGGGCTTGCTTCCCTGGTGGATCAATTGGTAAGAGATTTGGGGTTGATCCTTGGGTCAGGAAACTCCTCTGGAGAAAGAAATAACAGCCCTTCTTTTTGCCTGAGGAATCCCATGAACAGAGGAGCATGGCAAGCTACAGTCCATGGGGTCTCAATATTCGGATGTGATTTAGCCACGAAACAATCACCACCACATGGCATTTCAGTACCCTTCTCTGAAAAAAAATAGTGCTATATGTGAGTTCAAAATTAATTACAGGGTTCCAAGACTGGATATCGGCGTTGGCAGATAGATCCTTGGTCTCCATGTAAGTTCCAAGAGCTAAGGAGACGGGTACAGTTTAGAAAACAGGATACAATACAGGTATGTCTGATATAGTTCATTCCTTGTGGTATTCAGATCTCATGGTACCTTTCTGCTGGGTTCTCTACTGCAAAATGAGACACCATTTTTGGAGCACTTCTTTACTACCTGTGAAAGTACATGTTAAATCAAGTTTCTGTGAAGATCAATCTCTATCTCTCAGAGCACTTAAGAAAGAATGCTAATTTAAAAAATTAACAAAAGTTATAGCCTCTACTGCTGAAACCACTTCATATCACTACCCATTCTAGAGTCCTTCACCCTTAGCCAGTACTTCAAACTGCATGGGGAGCCCTAAGAAGGTGATTGTTATTTGTAGCTTCCAGTTCAGCATTGCTATTAATATGTTCCCGGGCAAAAGTATTTTCTTCTTGAAAATTAGGACATCTTTTCTAGCAGACCTAAAGCTGCAGGGAAGAAAAACCAAAGTTCAAGGGACTCAGTGGGTATTATGAACACATGTGTTGTCCCGCTTAAATCCGTCAGCTCAATGATCCATTTAATGTAGCTGCTGGAACATGCTACTATATTTTGACAAATGATTCAATGTATGCTCTGTTTCCTGGAAGGCAGCACTGATCTATCTAAGAGGTTTGCCCTAAAACTTACATGTGCCTGAGACTTTTCTATCAGTCTGGTTGTTTCTCATTGATAGGGTGTATGGAATGATTAGTAATTTCTAAGCCCACTGCATGAACTATTTTGTATAAAATATGCCGTTTGGTCTGAATTAATGTTGTTCTTATATCATATTCACAGATCAATGTTTTTTGTAAGCACTTAGATAATGATGCTATAGAGATATCAGAGAAGGCATCCTTCTGTTGGGAATATGCATTAATTCTGGCAAAAATGACACTTCAAAATACAAAACATCTAATGCAATTGATGAACCTTCATGTAGCAAGCAGTGGTCCCTTTGAAATATCAAGGGCTCAACATCTTTCTTTTCTGCTGGCAGGTTGTACGTTCATGGGTATCAACAGCTAGATGACTTGGTGAGAATGATTTCATTTTAAAACTGCATAATCCTTCTTGTCACACTGTCCACTTGTCTATGGACTCACTGTCAAATTACTCAGGTGGTACAGGAGGGAAGCTATTTAATGCCCCAACAAGTATCATTTTTATGCAGTGGTTAAATATCTCCTCTGTGGTTCAAGCTGCTTTCCCTTCAATTTTACATGAAACAAAGTTTCATTTACTTTGTTTTCACTAACATAAATCCATCTATGTATCTGTCAGACCTACCCAACATCAGTATTCCAGATTTGTTTTTATCAGGTGATAGACCAACTGTCCACATTTATCTTTGCACACAAGTTTAGTCCTTATGAGTTTCAGGCCACATTTCTTCCATAGAAAGTAGATCACCAAGTTTAGCAAATGCCATTTTATCTCCTTGGAGAATTGTCCACCACCTCAGTGCTTCAGAATTACCCTGATATGAGTAATATGGAACAACTCATTTCTGATTACTGCCAAGACAGAGCATCCATTCATCATGAATTAACGTTTGGACTAAAATTGTTTTCCCCTTCTTTTAGTTGGTCAATGGTCAAGGGAGGTCTTTGATATATATTCAGGGAGAATGTAAGCGAAGAGAAATCACATGGAGTTTGGACTTTCTCAAAAAACTTTTATGACTAAGATTCCTACAGGTAATATTTCAATCATGAGTGAGAGAATTATCATAGTCTTGAGGCAATACAGTGAAAATGTACTGTTGGCTTTACTGTATAAAGGAATACTAACTCTAACATAAATTTCAAAGAAAGGAATTGGCACAAAGTAAATCCTTGTGACAGTACTGTTCTCTACCAGTAAATACACCAGAGCAGCAGAATGGCTTCTGTAAAGGCCATATCGTTGTTAGGTTTACAACAGTCCACTGATTTTTGTCATGCTGTATAAGTTTTATTAAGACCCTGGGTAGAAGAACTGAATGGAGACCACCACTCTGGAATCTTTTGAGTATATGACAGTGACTTTAGTTTCTGCAATCATTCAGAAATACACTATCTTCTTATTTCCTATCTTGAGGATAGGGTTACAGGGTGTTAAGCAGTGGCCAGGTCCTCACTTTACTCTTCCTATTATAACTTTAATCCATGGGTCAAGAAGTATATGTAGGACTTGAGAAAATATGGTGAAGTAGAAGGACCTTGAACTCACCTTTCCCATCAGAACACCAAAATCACACCTAACTGCTGAATGAACATCAGTAAAAAAGAATGGAACATACCAAAAGAGATATGCTACATCTAGTCCAATTAAAATAAATAAATTTATATTTAAAAAAATTTAAAAAAAGATATATGCTACATCTAAAGGCAAAGAAGAAACCACAACAAGATTAGAGAAGGATCACACTCATGATATAATCAAACCCAATACCTCCCAGGTGGGCTACCCACAGACTAAAGAACAATTATGTCACAGAAGTTCTCCCATGGGAATGAGAGTTCTGAGCCCTATGGCAGGCCCCCCAGCCAGGGTGTCTGGCATTGGGAAGAGAAGCTTCCAGAACATTTGACTTTGAAGGCCACTGGGATTTAATTGCAGGAGCTCAATTAAAGATACTGGGAGAAAGACACTCCACTCTTGGAAGGTGTATACTGAGAATAAAATACAAAGAAATAAACCTATGCAAAAGACCTGTGCTTTGAAAACTATGACACTGATGAAAGAATCCAAAGACGACACAAACAGATGTAAAGATTCACTGTGCTCTTGAATTGGAAGAATAAATACTGTGAAAGTGATTAAACTACCCAGAGTAATCTCCAAAGATTCAATGCAATCTCTATCAAATTGCCAATGGCATTTTTCAAAGCACTACACATTTTATTTACATTTGTATATAAACACAAAAGGTCCCAAATAGCCCAAATAATCTTAAGAAAAACAGAAATGGAGGAATAAAGCTCTCTGACTTCAGACTATACTATATGCCTACAGTTATCAAAACTGTATGGTTCAGGCCANGTGGGCTACCCACAGACTAAAGAACAATTATGTCACAGAAGTTCTCCCATGGGAATGAGAGTTCTGAGCCCTATGGCAGGCCCCCCAGCCAGGGTGTCTGGCATTGGGAAGAGAAGCTTCCAGAACATTTGACTTTGAAGGCCACTGGGATTTAATTGCAGGAGCTCAATTAAAGATACTGGGAGAAAGACACTCCACTCTTGGAAGGTGTATACTGAGAATAAAATACAAAGAAATAAACCTATGCAAAAGACCTGTGCTTTGAAAACTATGACACTGATGAAAGAATCCAAAGACGACACAAACAGATGTAAAGATTCACTGTGCTCTTGAATTGGAAGAATAAATACTGTGAAAGTGATTAAACTACCCAGAGTAATCTCCAAAGATTCAATGCAATCTCTATCAAATTGCCAATGGCATTTTTCAAAGCACTACACATTTTATTTACATTTGTATATAAACACAAAAGGTCCCAAATAGCACAAATAATCTTAAGAAAAACAGAAATGGAGGAATAAAGCTCTCTGACTTCAGACTATACTATATGCCTACAGTTATCAAAACTGTATGGTTCAGGCCAAATACACATCAATGAAACTGGCTAGAAAGCCCAGAAATAAACCTACACACCTATGCTCAATTAATCTATGATGGAAGAGGCAGGAATATACAGTGGAGAAAAGACAGTGTCTCTAATAAGTGATACCAGGAAAACTGGAAAACTACATGTAAGAAAATGACATGAGAATATTCTCAAACATTATACACAAAGACAAGCTAAAAATGCATAAAAGATCTAAATGTTAGGATGGATACTATAAAACTAGAGGCAAACATAGGCAGACCACTCTTTAACATACATTACAACAGTATCTTTTCGAATCTATCTTCCAGAATAGGGGAAATAAAAACAAAAATAAACAAATGAGACCTAATTAAACTTAAAAGCTTTTCCACAGGAAAGGGAACCATAAATAAAATCACAGTCTTCAGACTGGGAGAAAATACTTGCAAGTGGAGCAGTTGACAAGGGTTTAATTTCCAAAATATACAAAACAGCTCATGCAGCTCAATATTTAAACAAAACAAAAAAACAAGATGAACAACAAAATTGAAAAGTGGGCAGAAGATCTAAATATATATTTCTCCAAAAGAAGACATACAGATTGCCAAAAGGCACATGAAAATGCTAAACACCACTAATTATCAGAGAAATACAAATCAAAACTGCAATGAAATATCACCTCACACCAGTCGAAATGACCATAATAAAAAATCTACAAATAGCAAATATGGAAGAGGGTGTGGAAAAAAGGAGCCCTTCTTTTTGGTGGGAATGTAAATTGGTGCAGCCACTATGGAAAACTGTATGGAGTATCCTTAAAAAGCAAAAAATAGTGTTACCATATGATCCAGCAACCTAACTTCTAGGCATAGATCAGAGAAAATCATAATTCAAAAAGATACTATGCATTTCAATATTCATTCAGCATCATTTACATTTATAATACCCAAAACATGGCAGCAGTCCATCAATAGATGAAAGAAAAATTAATATGAGCCACATACACCCAATAGAATACTACTTAGCCATTAAAAAGAATGAAATAATGCCATTTATAGCAACATGAATAGACCTAGAGATTATTATACTAGGGAAGTAAATCAGATGAGACAAATTTCATATGATTTATCTTATATATTTCATCTAAAAATTATATAAATGCACTTATTTATAAAACAGAAAGAGAATCAGGCATAGACAACAAATTTATGGTTACCAAAGGGCAAAGGTGAGAGAAGGGCAAATTAGTAAGTTTGGGGTTAACAGATGGCATACACCTATACATAAAATAGACAACATGAACCTACTATATAGAAAAGGAAACTATCCTAATATTATGCAATAACCTATAACATGATATAAATGTAAAAAAAGAATATAAATTACTTTGGTGTACACCTGAAACTAAGAGGTGTGCTTTTGTGCTCTTGATGGTAATACCAATACTGTGCCCCAAGTTTAATTTCTCCTTTGCCAGACAGTACAATAGAAGCTGTGCCAAGAGAGGTCCCTGGAATGATGTTGTGAGACTAAGGCAAGAGGAAAGACATGTCCTCCAGGTCTTGGGGTGGTTTTCTTCTCCATCATGGCTGTCACTCAGTGTGCTGGAGGCCAGTAACAATCATCCTAGTGGTTCTTGCAGACCACTTTCACCTGAAGCATATGCATGAGTGTTTCTTGGCCTATGTGGCAGACCATTCCTTTGGAACAGCTCTAGCCCACCTGCCCTATCCAGAACACAACTCATCATTGGACCAAGTCCAATCTATCTTCCAGTGAGTTTCTCAACCACCTAGGACACTTTTCCTATGAACCAGTTCCAACACTATTGAACTTGTATCTACAACGGCATCTGGAGAATTTCTTTACCATGTGAGCTATTCCCATGACTCAGCTTCAGACTGCCACACTTGACAGCAAGTTTATCCACCACCAGCAGCCTGCTCCTCTTGACCAGCCATGATTCAGCACTAGGGAAGTTTCTTTCTCAACAGCAGTCTGCATTCCTCTCCAACAAGGTCAGAATCTTTTTCTGGGAGGATATGGGGAATCTTCTAAGCACTTAATTTTTTCTTTATCCACTTTTCATCAGCCCGGAGATAGTGGTCACTTTCTTCATGTATCTTTACTATATCCCTTAATATAATTATATGCCCCATTCAGTTTTCCTTTTACTAATTCATATTTATATTAAATTTTCCATGTTCAAACTTCAGATTGAAACTTGACAGACACAGGTACCATCTTCTTGGCAATTTTAGTTATGTAGATGCCTTTGACTATGGTGGATGTTTTGAGTCCAGTTGCCTTCCACCTAGGAGATACCTTGTAAATCTGAATCTGGATAATTATTGTTCTTAGTGCCATTTTATTGTAAAATTGAAAGTTGTAATTTGGTACAGTGGAACAGCTTTAAATACCCTAGCAGTCACCACACTGGGACACTCTGATACTTGAAAATTCATTGATTCCAAATCAAATGACTATATGACTTCTGCTATGTTTTGTGCCCTGATGATATCTTCTTAAGGGATTTTGCTTCTCCTTTCTCCTCAGGACTATTTAGTCTCACATTAGAGAAAGCTACTCCTTCACTACTAGCATTATTATAGGAGTCTTTTTCACTCTGATATTGCTGTTTTTCAGAGGATACAGCATTCCTAAGTAGGATAGGAATCATTTTAAAGTTGAAATTGTTATAACAAACCTTTCTAGAAAGCTAGTTCTAGACAAAGGGTTTGAAATGGCTATTTTAATTTCTTCCAGGGCTTTCCTGGTATCTCAGCTTGTAAAGAATCCACCTGCAATGCAGGAGACCCTGGTTCAATTTCTAGATCAGGAAGATCTACTGGAGAAGTGATAGGATACCCATTCCAGTATTTTTGGGCTTCCCTGGTGGTTCAGCTAGTAAAAAATCTGCCTGCAATGCAGGAGACCTAGGTTTGATCCCTGGGTTGGAAAGATCCCCTGGAAAAAGGAAAGGCTACCCATTCCAGTATTCTGGCCTGGAGAATCCCATGGACTATGTCCATGGGAGTGCAAAGAGTGGGACATGACTGAGTGACTTTCACTTCACTTCACTAAATTCTGCAACCATCATCCTCTATTGTATTTACCAGTTGAAATATGAGAATTAGTTAATATGAGAGTAAAACTTGGCAATGCAGGAGATAATGGCATTTCAAAGATTTTATTAATTCTAGGCATCTTAATGTTTTCATGAACCTTGCTCATCTCCAGTCCAAAAAATCAACAGTTTGAGTTACAGTATTGCTAATCTTACATTTTGCTTTGTGTGTGGAATTGAAATTCCCTAGATATCATTTTATAAGTACTGATTCTGCAAAATGCAGTAATTTAGATTTCGTTTTATTTTATAGGGCACATAACATAATGCTGAACTTGCATCATATAGAAATATGGTGCATTTAAATATAAAATGTCCTAGAGATGCAAATAGTCTACACTTCCACTAAATTTCTTTCTCACTAAAATAACATTCTAATTAACCTTCAAATAATTTTAAAACAGCAGCTATGATTGTCAAATATTTTGCAATAATAAGCATAGTTTTATTTATAATAGTTTCCCACCAATTTGCCTACAGAGGAGATACTTCTATTTTCTAGAAAAAAATTATTTGGAGATGAAATGAATGCTCTGTCCACAGAGCTGCATTGGGGATGTAGATGTTAGTGTCTTATGTACAAATCTGATTAAGCATCAACCTGTCTCAAATTACATCATTTCATCCCTTGAGTAAACATGAAGACTAGCACCGACACAGCCATTTCAGAATGTCTGCATTCAAAAAGTGTTTTTAAGCCCTTGCTACTATATGAGTAACCTTATTTAATCCATGTAAAAATGTAGTGTTATCATCCTAATTCAAAGATGAGAAAACTGAGGCCAAGAGAGCTTTACTCACTTTACCAATTTTAAACAAAAACTTGTTGACCTTGGATTTACACCCAGACACCCACACTGCCGAGTTGTATCCCTAGTTCAGATTGGGTATCTGAAAAACATATTCTAGATTACAGAAAAGTAGTGTATAGAAAGTTCTGTTTCACCAATAAATGTGAAAATTCTAAATACATGAGGTAAGACATAGTACATTCGATCAGCTACTAAGGGCAATGAAATATCTGCTACTTTGCTTACAAAGAACAGCACTAGGTTAATACACATTCATCCTGAAAACATTTTTCCCTACTTATAAATTAAATCTATCTCATATTTTGTTTTAGACAACTATTAAAATAATTCCTGGCTAAATGATAATTGTCAATAAAACTATTATTAAAAAATATTGGGTTGGTCAAAAGTTTCATTCAGTTTTTTCTAAAAGATCTTCCAAAACACCCAAACAAACTTTTTGGCCAACCCAGTATCTAATTTGTCACTCCAAAAGGTCACAGCAATTAGATGGCACTTTTAAAGGATCAATCTATTAAAATTTTTTCAAAATAAGATTGCAAAAATCAGATTACCAAGGAAGAATCTTACTAAACTCATTCTGAGGTAAAGAATTTCACCTCCTTTCTCAAAATTTTAACGAACATCTATTGTACAAATTAGGTTAGAATACTGACACTGGAAGTAGAAAGTTTATCCTGTGTCTTCCCCTGAATTTTTAAGCATTTTTTTTTCTGTATTTTGAAAATAAATGATCACATTAAAGGGAAGATTAATCAAAACACACATACAAGTGTTTTTCTACTATTTCAATAACATTGCATGCTATTTTGCTGAAATGGTTGTTTCCAATATTCTTTTACATAATTTAATTATACAAGTAGTGTAGCTGGTGGTTCCAATTCACTGGCCTTCAGTGCTACTTAAATGGCTTGTGTTTCAGGATCAGTGAGTAGCACTGCTAACTTTGCTCTCCTTCTGCCAAGCTGTCCATCAAAGGAAGCAGCATTTCTCTCTTCAAACTCCTTTCAATTCAAACTCTTCTCTTTTCTAGGTAAAAAGAAAGAGGTAGGTTCATATCACTGATACAACAGAACATTGCTGTAAAGATATGAAATTTGTTCCACTTGTAAAAGACTGTGAGGTTACATTTTAAAGGGATTCTAATGTTAAGCCTCTATCCTTAGTATAATACTATGGAAAGGCCAAGTAATTTGAGAAATAAATTAAGATAATAATGTAAATAATACCAAATTGAATATAAATAGAAATAATACCAAATTGAATGACTACTGATTTTATAAATGAAGNGTTTTTTTTTTTGAACAAAGAGGTTACAAGTACAGAATGGTATCTTCAGATGAATCTGGTTGAAATGGGTAGACTGGATTGGAAAGACTATTTAGGAGTTGATGCAGTGGATTCATTTGAGTGATAGAAAATCCGTTCTCAGGGAATCACACTTTGTAACTTGTTAGCAGTGTGACCTCAGGAAAATTATCCCATCTCTTTGAGCCTCAGTCTCTTTCTTTTTCAGGCTGTTGTGAAGATTTAAATGGGATAATAGTATGTAGGAATAGCAGCCATCACATAGGAGGGCCCTAATCAAGGGTTGGTGTTATTAAAATAGTGCATTTGTTATGATCTTTGTCTCCACCTCTGATTAGAATGGTGGTTTGTATTCAGAGCTAGCATGGTACTTCAGTAGGTGCTTCAGTAAGTGTCTGAATGAGTGAAGTATGAATGAATGAACTCATGAATAATTCAGGAGTGAAGAAATAGTATTTGGCAGGCTTAAGGTAGTGGCAGAGAGAATGGAAGGGCAGTTTTAGAGGCGTTTCACAGCAGAGGCATTTCATAGGAAGAATGAACAGGACTTAGAGATTGAGAAGGTTGGGGCAGTGTGAAGGCTTGTTTATACTTCCAGGATTTCAAGTCTGACTGATGCTGTCATCATCATCATTGATAGAAGAGAAGTTTATGGGAAGCTGGGTTGGGGGACAGCTTTAATCAGAAGTGTTTTTTAGAGCTTATAGAAATCTGCCTTTCATCTGAAATTTGCCATGGGTGTTGTACTAAGCCAGTCCCTTTTGCTCCTTCCAGGTTTCCTCGCAGTCTGTACATCTGCTCTCCTGTTTCTTTCTCATCATGTCTTAGTATCACCTTCACTTTCTAATGCTTAAACCATTAGAAATATAGTGATCTATGCCTTTTCACATTGAATCTTCATGTTTTCATGATTTGTAAAAAGCATCAATCCTCATGATCAATCCACTTGATAGAGTTTTTTTTTTTTTTTTTTTTNTTTTAAGATTGCAGTTCAGTAGTGTTAAGCATAATCAGTAGTGTTAAGCATATTCATCAGCTTCCCTGGTGGCTCAGACAGTAAAGAATCCACCCATGGTGTGGGAGACTGGGGTTCGCTGTCTGGGTCAGGAAGATCTCCTAGAGAAGGGCATGTCTACCTCACCAGTATTCTTGCCTGGAGAACTCCATGGACAGAGGAGCCTGGTGGGCTGCAGTCCATGGAGTCACAAAGAGTCGAACATGACTGAGCGACTTCACTTTCACTTTTCACTTTCATGCATTGGAGAAGGAAATGGCAGCCCACTCCAGTGTTCTTGCCTGGGGAATCCCAGGGACAGGGGAGCCTGGTGGGCTGCCACCTATGGGGTTGCACAGAATCGGACACAACTGAAGCGACTTAGCACCATCAGCAGCACAAATGTTATAATATATGCTAACAGTTTATGTACATACCAAAAATATATCTCAGAAAGCTTTATTTCTTGAATCTTAGTTATTGTCACACATTCACAATAAGTGGCAGCCATTGCTACACACATGAAACAGTTGTTAAACCACTAAAATTAATGAAAGCATAATGTCCTTGGTACTTTGTGGCAAACTTAGAATACACAGTTACTCATGTAGGAGGATGGACTCTGCTGTTCCAATTCTTAGGTGCCTTTTCTAAAAGGAAAACTTGTTAATTTACCTCAGGTGGTTCTAAGAGCTTTCTTATGTTTTTCCTGGTGTCTT
Organism: Philantomba maxwellii; assembly: GCA_006410695.1. Taxonomy (NCBI): domain Eukaryota; kingdom Metazoa; phylum Chordata; class Mammalia; order Artiodactyla; family Bovidae; genus Philantomba; species Philantomba maxwellii. The sequence goes on along the minus strand of SJYS01022120.1, from coordinate 183,832 downwards.
TCCACAGGACTTCCAGATTAGGGTACTGGCATTTATCATTAACTGACTTCAGAGAAGAACCTTTCTCAGTTTTGGGAAAGAGTGATTTAAAAATCTGCTTCTTTATTGACCTTCAGATGTTTATACCCTTCTTCAGAGTATGAAGATGGTTACTTAATATTTACTTCTACTGAATCTTAACAGACTTGTTAGTTTATAAAGGGTCAGTTCATTACCTTTAGACTGAATAAATACTTAAGCAAGAGTTGGACTTCTAGGAATAAAAAAAGAAAAAAAAAAAAAAACTTATGGACAGTTTTTAGTTAATTGTGAAAGACTTGAAAGGCAATGCCAAAGAATGCTCAAACTACCCCACAATTGCACTCATCTCACACGCTAGCAAAGTAATGCTCTAAATTCTCCAAGCCAGGCTTCAATAGTTCGTGAACCGTGAACTTCCAGATATTCAGGATGGATTTAGAAGAGGCAGAGGAACCAGAGATCAAATTGCCAACATCCATTGGATTATAGAAAAAGCAAGAGAATTCCAGAAAAACATCTATTTCTGCTTTATTGATTATGCCAAAGCCTTTGACTATGTGGATCACAACAAACTGTGGAAAATTCTTTAAGATATGGGAACACCAGACCGCCTGACCTGCCTCTTTAGAAATCTGTATGCAGGTTAGGAAGCAACAGTTAGAACTGGACATGGAACAGCAGACTGGTTCCAAACGGGGAAAAGGAGTCCGTCAAGGCTGTATATTGTCACCCTGCTTATTTAACTTCTATGCAGGGTACATCATGAGAAATGCTTGACTGGATGTAGCACAAGCTGGAATCAAGATTGCTGGGAGAAATATCAATAACCTCAGATATGTAGATGACATCACCCCTTATGGCAGAAAGTGAAGAACTAAAGAACCTCTTGATGAAAGTGAAAAAGGAGAGTGAAAAAGTTGGCTTAAAGCTCAACATTCAGAAAACTAAGATCATGGCATTGGTTCCATCACTTCATGGCAAATAGATGGGAAACAGTAGAAACAATGGCTGACTTTATTTTTCTGGGCTCCAAAATCACTGCAGATGGTGACTGCAGCCATGAAATTAAAAGGCATTTGCTCCTTGGAAGAAAAGTTATGACCAACTTAGACAGCATATTCAAAAGCAGAGACATTACTTTGCCAACAAAGGTCCATCTAGTCAAAGGTATGGTTTTTCCAATAGTCATGTATAGATGTGAGAGTTGGACTACAAAGAAAGCTGAGTGCCGAAGAATTGATGCATTTGAACTGTGGTGTTGGAGAAGACTCTTGAGAGTCCCTTGGACTGCAAGGAGATCCAACCAGTCCATCCTAAAATCAGTCCTGAATATTCATTGGAAGGACTGATGTTGAAGCTGAAACTCCACTATTTTGGCCACCTGATGCGAAGAACTGACTCATTTGAAAAGACCCTGATGCTGAGAAAGATTGAAGGCAGGAGGAGAAGCGGACGACAGTGGATGAGATAGTTGGATGGCATCACTGACTCAATGGACATGAGTTTGAGTAAACTCCAGGGAGTTGGTGATGGACAGGGAGGCCTGGTGTGTTGCAGGCCATGGGGTTGCAAAGAGTTGCCCATTCCTGAGTGACTGAACTGAATTGTAAAATTTAAGTGATATAGGCAGACTTTTTTTTTTTTTTTTT
>SJYS01022120.1:167226-178035 GCA_006410695.1 Philantomba maxwellii | reverse complement strand
AAAGCATCAATTCTTCGGAGCTCAGCTTTCTTCACAGTCCAACTCTCACATCCATACATGACTACTGGAAAAACCATGTCATTGACGAGACAGACCTTTGTTGGCAAGTAATGTCTCTGCTTTTGAATATGCTATCTAGGCTGGTCATAAACAACACTGAAAAGTGATATTATTAACCTTATTTTGCAAGGATTGAGACTGAAGCTTTGAATTTAAACATACAGATAATTTTGAACACAAGTATAACTGACTTCATAGTGTGTGTTGACATATTTGATGATGAGTAGCATAATTTGTCAAACACTTCTAAATGTCTCTCCTCCCAGAACACAGAGTTGCACTTTCTGAATCTCCTATAAGTGGGTTGTTACAAGAGGAATGGTTGTGACCTCCATGTGAGTGAATTGAGGTCTGTCTTTTCCAGTATTTTATTTCCTTATGAGATCCTCTGAGCCACCTTCCTTTGGCCACAATGACCTCCAAAGTCCCAATTGATAGCTACCTTATTACTCTGTGTCGCAAACAATGGACATTCAGGTGAGAAAGAGTAAACCTTCCTTGTTACAAGCTGCTAACATGTGAGGAGTGTTTATCATTCCAAAATAACTAGTCTTTTGAGTTTACTATAACACAGATAAACAATGGGCAATAAGAACATCAAATACTCAAAAAAGATACAGCTAAATCCTGGTTAGGAGCTTGATCCAGAGTATTTAGCCCTTTCACTTACTTTTCTCACTTACTGGAGCCACAACACACATTTAACATCTTCTTTTGAGTTTGCGTAGTTGTGGGAGCTGAAATCTGTGTAAGCTGGCAAATGCTAGGCCAGAGGGATAAATGAAAAATACATAGATAAAAAAAACAAAGTTTTATCTAAAGTCACAGTAGGAAAAATCATGGCAAAATGTAAATGATTGAGTATTCCCTATCCCAGAGAATGGATTCTAGTTTAAAACTTGAGATTCATCAAAAACCCCACCAAAAGCAAAATGCCAGTCTAGTTCTAATTCTGTCACTTTCATTTATCTCACTACAGTTTATATTGCTTCTTGCTACCTATACTTAATGACGTTACTACAAGTATAAGCACAAAGTGTCATCCAATGCATTTTACTTTCTATTGCTATTTTTATTCCACTAAAAATAATGGTATAATAAATAATAAAAGCTTAAAAATGTTTTAAAAAATTTAATTAATTTATTTTAATTGGAGGCTAATTACTTTACAATATTGTGGTTTTTAATACAAGTCTCCATCATCCTCTTCTACACCTTTCTTTGCTTTATGGTGATTAATATATGTGCATGTTTATTTTCTGTGATAGTCATCATTACTTGTTCACCAGAATTAAAATATAACTTTCCCAAAGAAATATTATTAGTTCAGTCCTATCCAGACAGCACTGGGGTTGGCCTCTTCTTTGGTACCCAGTGCCTCCTGTACCTTTTATGAAACACTGCACTACATTGTATGACTTTGAGTTCAACGTTCTTTTTCTTCCTCCAAATCTCACTATTGATTTTTATACATTTTCATATATTATGAAATCTAAAAATATTCCTTCTCTTCTCATATCTTGACTTATCATAATTGGTTTTCAGTGAAAAAGTTTTTTCTTTTTACCTGCAAAGACTCATTTAAAATTGTCAAGTATTTTTTCCCCAAGCTTTCAAAATTTTCCCAGCGTGTTTCTCAGTTTTACGTAGCTGTTGGTTCACTGCTAATAAAAGTATATATCTCACTTTCCTTGCAATTCAAATAACTTTTCATTCACTGAAAAAGCACTATGCTTACATTCACAGTACCTTTGTTCTAATATTTTTACTTCTCCAATAATTCTTCATTGTTGTCTGTTAAACCCTTCCTACATCTCAAAGTGAGTTTGTGTCACCACCTCTTCTCTGATTCCTTACTGACTGACTTTGATTACAGTATACTCTGCCGCATTAAGCTATTATGTCAGTTGAATTATTCATAATAATCAGCAGCTTGCATAGTAGTGGTATGTTTGTATCTCAAAGCCTATAAATCACAAACTTTTCCAAGTTTATTATGATCTTGATGTGTACAACTTTATGTGTTTCTTATCATGGCTCTGTTTATGTAGTAAACAGTCAGCAAATGTACTGTAGAATCCATAAATGAGCTACTGGAGTCAGTACTGTACTGAACTACTGAATAACAACAACAACTGGAGCCAAGTAGATTAATTTGAAGGGATATTTGGATTAAATATATCTAACAGCATGAAACAGTTGGTGTTCAAATATTCACTAATTGAGTTGTTCATACAATTGAAATTAGTTAAATTGATGTATAATAAGTTTGGTGAAAATGACTCATCACTTGTTAAGTCCCCTGCTTATTAGGTCAACTACAGATTTGGCATGCTAATATATGTATTTCCAGTGGAATCTCTCAATCTCCTAAAATTCAATTGAAGTATGTTGATTAAAATGAAGGAAGGAATCAAGGCAGTTATAAGTAGATTGTTGTTCACTGTTCAATTATATTATCAAAATTCAAAGGCATAAATATTGATGCAAATCTTGGGATCTGACTCAGTTCAGTTCAGTTCAGTCACTCAGTTATGTCTGATTCTTTGTGACCCCATGAATTGTAGCATGCCAGGCCTCCCTGTCCATCACCAACTCCCATAGTTCACCCAAATTCATGTGCATTGAGTCAGTGATGCCATCCAGCCATCTCATCCTCTGTCGTCCCCTTCTCNTTCAAATGTATTCTTTTTAATGGCTGAGTAATACTCCATTGTGTATATGTACCACAGCTTTTTTATCCATCCATCTGCTGATGGACATCTAATTACCTCTTATATTCACTCTGAAGAATCATGGCCTTTAAAAGAAAGACCAAACAAAAACTCCCAAATCCTAAATGATAGATTAACTGAATGTGAACTTATGAATCAACAGTGGCTCAGTTGGTAAAGAATCTTCCTGCAATGCAGGAGAGCCAGGTTTGATCCCTGAGTAGGGAAGATCCTCTGGAGAAGGAAATGGCAACCAACTCTAGTACTCTTGCCTGGAGAATCCCATGGACAGAGGAGCCAGGCAGGCAACAGTCTGTGGGATTACAGAGTCGGACATGACTGAGTGATTAAGTTTTTGAAAATATTAAGCTATTTGATATCTTCTGAGAAAAATATTAACTAAATTTCCCTTTTTAAGCAAATAAAAATCTCCAGTCATTATAATGTATATACACTATAATTTTACAGGTCACAAAAATTAAATTGAAAGAGTTTTGACACATGATATAAATCTTTACTTGAAAAAAGAACATTATTTTAAAAGAATCTTAAAGATTTAAAGAGCTAAGAGTAACCATATAGAATCGATTGTGACAAAACAGTTGAAAAACTTAAAAAGTAGACACTGAGAAATGAGGTTACGACTCTTATGCATCAAAAGCCATTGGTATCAAAGAGTAGAACTAATGGTAAAAAATAGCTTGAGCATTCTATTTAGAAGACTTATTCTTAATCCCATACTTCTAAAATGATAGCTTTTTAATTTGGGAACTTAGTTTGATTTTAACTGAAAATTAAGAACTCTGGGCAGTTAAATTTTTGATACATCTCTTTAAATGCATCCATATGCTTATTCTGTCAAATAGGATGTTAATTCTGGACATGGAAAATAATTTAAATTATTATTTAAGAAAATCAAATATATAGCCAAGTTATTGATCTGCTAGCTTTATGTAGACCCAGTCCAAGACTAAATTCATTCATTAAACTATTTAAAGCAATTTTTAATGAAACATCTTGATTTCCTGTGTTTTGTCCTTGAGAGCAGCTGAAACACTTGACTATAAAAGCAGAATTACCTGGAGCAGAAAGTATTTTAAACACATGTTTTCCCAAAGTAGGCAGCTGCNTGGGAACTTAGTTTGATTTTAATTGAAAATTAAGAACTCTGGGCAGTTAAATTTTTGACACATCTCTTTAAATGTATCTGTATGCTTATTCTGTCAAATAGGATGTTAATTCTGGACATGGAAAATAATTTAAATTATTATTTGAGAAAATTAAATATATAGCCAAATTATTGATCTGCTAGCTTTATGTAGACCCAGTCCAAGACTAAATTCATTCATTAAACTATTTAAAACAATTTTTAATGAAACATCTTGATTTCCTGTGTTTTGTCCTTGAGAGCAGCTGAAACACTGGACTATAAAAGCAGAATTACCTGGAGCAGAAAGTATTTTAAACACATGTTTTCCCAAAGTAGGCAGCTGCTCACCACATGAATTCTTTGAGCACTGCTGTGCTCAGCAGTTAAGTTTCTTTACTTGATGTTACCAGGGCAAGGAAGATCACCTCAACACATTGTTTTCCTATTACTTTTACTATGTTATCAGTACTATCAAAGGGGTGATATTTGACAGTGAAGAAATTATTTAAAAGATACTTGGAATAAACTGAATTTTCTATTTTGNTTACCTGGAGCAGAAAGTATTTTAAACACATGTTTTCCCAAAGTAGGCAGCTGCTCACCACATGAATTCTTTGAGCACTGCTGTGCTCAGCAGTTAAGTTTCTTTACTTGATGTTACCAGGGCAAGGAAGATCACCTCAACACATTGTTTTCCTATTACTTTTACTATGTTATCAGTACTATCAAAGGGGTGATATTTGACAGTGAAGAAATTATTTAAAAGATACTTGGAATAAACTGAATTTTCTATTTTTGGGGAAATACTAACAGCAGATCTTCACAGCTACTTTAGTGAGTACTTTCTAAAAACTAGGACAATCAATCACTCTATATTTTCTGTACAGAGAGATATTTCTTCCTGGAACATTTACTTTTCTTTGGTTGGCTTATCACTTAGCTGTCCACCCCCCACCCCGCCAGATATTAACTTGTACTTTAGTGCTAAACATAATTAAGTTAAAACGAAGATATTTGTATTATCATATATTCTGTCTTCGTACTTATGAATGTGTAAATATATCTGTTAGCTGGTTGCTCAAAGAAAATGTTAATAAATGCTAACACTTTTTTAAGATTTGCTAACCCATCACTACATATGATAGACTAGAATTATCGATCATTAAAAATATACCTATGTATCATACAAATATGATTCTGGGTTTGTAGTATTTGAGACCTATATTGATAGATGTATAAGCAGAATGATACTCTTTTGGAGTTCAAGTCAAGGAAATCCTGCATTAGGTTGAGTTAGAGAGTACAGAATTGTTGGATAAACAGAGAAAACAAACTCTAAACTGACAGAGAATCTTAAAAGTTGACAAATTACAATTGTTCCCCTCCCACAAAAAAGTAAGAAAATGACTAAATGTTTATTTTCCCCATCTCTACTATTGAGTGGTCAAGGGTATAATGCTTTCCTGACAGTCAAACATGAAGGATGGGTGAACACTGATTAAGTAACATAAGCTACCCTTTGGTGCTGTCCCAGAAAGTTGATAACGTCTTATGAGTGTCAGGTAGCTAGAATCAATTGAAACATTTTATTCTTCAATTATTTCTTTTACATACTCTAATCTTAGCATTCTTTTTTAGTATTCAAAATGTATTTCACTGACACACAAACAGCATTAATTTCAGTTGGCTGTGACTGCCACACACTTATATAGCTATAAAAAAGTAAATATATTATTTTTAATGGCTTTTACAATGATTTAGCTGAGATTTATTAAATTGAAGAATAGAGTTTACTTTAAGTAGTAGATAGAACAATCATCCCCAAATATGCTCATGCCCTAATCCCAGAACCTGTGAATGTCATCCTCATTGGTAAAAAAGAGATTTTGTGAAAACCTGTGACAGGAAGATTATTCTGAATTATCCTAATGAGCCCAGTGTAATCACAAGAATCCTTTAAGAAGGAGTCAGAGGGCCAGAATCAAAGAGCTGTGATAATGGAATCAGACATTTACATGCAGGGCATTGAAAATGGAGGATGAAACCACAGCCAAGGATGCAGGCGCCCTCTAGTCTCTGGAAAGCAAGGAAACAGATACTCCCCCAGGACCACCAGAATGCAGTACAGCCCTGTGGGCCCTTTTTACTCAGTAAGACCCATTTTAGACTTCCGAATTTCCAAGCTATTAGATAATAAAGTTGTGCTGTTAAACCAACAAGTTTTTAGTAATATTGTAAAGTAGTAGTAGGTGAGTAATGGATCTTATGCACAAAATTTTATGTGGGAAGCAGAAACTTCAAGAAAATTCATTGAAAGAATTCCCAGTGACATTGTATAGGATGACTAATTTAGAAATGGGCTAAATTATTCTTTCCTTGCCTTTTTCAGCATCTAGAGGTTGTCCACATTCCTTGGCTTGTGGCCTCCTTGTTCCACCTACAAAGGGACCAGCATGCATCTCCCTGACCATTTTTCAATACTCACATCTTCTAAATCTAGTCAGGAGTTTTGCAATTTTAAGAAATCATATAATTAGGTTGGGCCCTACTTGATCATCCAGGATAATCTCCTTGTCTCAAGGTCTTTAACTTAATCACACACATGAAACCCCTTCTGCCATATAAGGTCACATATTCACAGATTCTAGGGTTAGGATGTGGATATTTTGAGAGTTCCTATTCTGCCTACCACAGTAATCTACAACATTTCATGTTTTGTTTCATGAGTGATGAGAAAATTAAGAGGTAAAGAAAACAAATTTGACTGCTCACAAAATGATTTTCATTGGTAGGGTATTAGCTATTCTTACATAGATAACTGCAAATTTCTAGGCTCTTTTAAAAAATCTAAACCAACCACCAAAATAAGAAGAAAACAAAGACTTAAATATGTAGACAGAGGAGAGCTTTTAGCCCTGTGAAACAATTCAGTTATACAACTTACCTGTTCAAAGAATTTGAGACACTCTTAGGCAGAATGTATGCAACTGCAATTTTCAGAACATGGAATATAGTAATTTAACAAATTTCTGAGCTGGCCATATGAGAACAGAGGCACTGATAAATTATAGCATGTCAGGAAGAGAGTCATTAGAATGAGAAGTAAAATGAAATTATGTTGGATGAGGAGGAATTGACACAATTGCAAGTGGTAAACAAGGATTAATACATATATAGTGGCTGTCATTACACATCAGAAATACTACAAAAGAAAAAAAAAAACTACTGTTTAATGAGAAGTTTTTCTCTTGCCTCTTCAATTTTCTCATTTGATTGTTGTAATCTTACACTTTTCTTATATTTGTATACAAACATCTAAATATTTTTAAATAAAGTAGAGACCTAGGTAATTAAACTCACAGGCATGACTATGAAAATGAATTTATATGAAATAGTTATCTGGACAATAATGTTTTATAAGAAACTAACATTTTCAACAAATAATTGAATCACAGAGCTCTAAACTTCATTATACTTCTAATTTATGATAAATTGAGCTATAAAACTGATGAATTTGTTAAAGGACATTTATCATATCAACATGTCTATCTCAGCAACTTTAGATTTCTTACAACTACTAGGGTTCACAGATTAACAAATAAAAGTATAGGACCCTCAGTAAAATTTGAGTTAGAGATAAAGAGCTTTTATTATATCCACATTTTATGCAATATCTGTATTCCATCTGAAATTCAAAATAATTCCCATTTTTTCTGGCAATCCTAACTGATTAGGGAAATACAACCATAAAAAAAAAAATTACATGTAAGAAAGACCATTCCAAAGCTTCAAGATTTACTTCAATGAGAAATAAAAATGTATGAAAAAAGAAAGCTGGATGATTGTTCATTTATTCATTAATCTTTGCTTTCTAAGCATGTTTCAAATTTATTTTCAACTTTTTATCTTCATTCTATAATTGTGGGTCACTTTTGATGTCTTGCTTATTATTATTTAATAAAAAGAAATAGAAGAACTTTAAAATATGCAAGAAAAATTTGATCTCCAAGCAAAAGTAGATCTGATAANGCTTTCTAAGCATGTTTCAAATTTATTTTCAACTTTTTATCTTCATTCTATAATTGTGGGTCACTTTTGATGTCTTGCTTATTATTATTTAATAAAAAGAAATAGAAGAACTTTAAAATATGCAAGAAAAATTTGATCTCCAAGCAAAAGTAGATCTGATAAAAAACAAGTTAATCTGAAAGAAGTATCAAAGAAGTCAAAGTTGTAATATTTAGTAAATGCATAAATATAATATATCCAAGTTTTCTTCACATTAAATTCATCATAATTATTTTATTCATGTTCCAAGAGTTTGGGATTTGCCTGTCATTTTGGATTATTATTTAAATTGTTTCATTAATCACTGTGTCCAAAGAGGGGAAAGTCATGGCTTAACACAGCATAGTAGAGGTATAGAGTTTAGAGGTATAACATATGATCTCATTTTAAAACAAAATAATGAAAATATAGATTACAAAGCATTGTTTCTATTTCAGTTCAGTTCAGTCGCTCAGTCGTGTCCGACTGTTTGCAACCCCGTGAACCACAGCACGCCAGGCCTCCTTGTCCATCACCAACTCAGACCACGCCCATCAAGTCAGTGATGCCATCCAGCCATCTCATCCTCTGTCGTCCCCTTCTCCTCCTGCCCCCAATCCCTCCCAGCATCACAGTCTTTTCCAATGAGTCAACTCTTCTCATGAGGTGGCCAAAGTACTGGAGTTTCAGCTTTAGCATCATTCCTTCCAAAGAAATCCCAGGGCTGATCTCCTTCAGAATGGACTGGTTGGATCTCCTTGCAGTCCAAGGGACTCTCAAGAGTCTTCTCCAACACCACAGTTCAAAAGCATCAATTATTCGGTGCTCAGCCATCTTCACAATCCAACTCTCACATCCATACATATCTCANTACTGGAGTTTCAGCTTTAGCATCATTCCTTCCAAAGAAATCCCAGGGCTGATCTCCTTCAGAATGGACTGGTTGGATCTCCTTGCAGTCCAAGGGACTCTCAAGAGTCTTCTCCAACACCACAGTTCAAAAGCATCAATTATTCGGTGCTCAGCCATCTTCACAATCCAACTCTCACATCCATACATATCTCAGCCTTCATGTAAATCTGAAGAGTGTTAAATAACATTGGAAATGGCATTTACAACAACACAAGTGGATTTTGAGGGTATTATGCTGAATGAAATAAGTCAGAGGGAGAAAGACAAATATTATATACTCTCATATGTGGAATCAAAGAAAGCTGAAGTCAAAGAAAGAGTGTATAATGGTCACTGCCAGAGACTGGGTTGTGGGATAATTCAGGAGATGTTGGTCAAATGGAACCAATACACAGCTATAAAATGAATAAATTCTGTGGCTTTAATGTGCAATATGGTGGCTATAATTAATACTATATTATGTACTTAAAAGTTGTTAAGAAAAGATCTTAAATGTTACCATCACCACAAAAAGTATTTATGTGAGAGGACAGCAGTGGTAACTAACTTGACTGTGGTGGTCATTTTGGAAGACATATATGTAACAAATTAGATTTTATATGAGCTTTAAAATTTACATATGTATTATGTCAATGATATCTCAGGCCATAATACAGAGTAAAATAAGTCAGAAGGAAAAACAAATATTATAAATTAGTGTGTGTGTGTGTGTATATATATATATATATATATATATATATGCTCATATAGAATCTAGAAAATTGTGCAGATGATCTTATTTGCAGGGCAGGAATAGAGACACAGATATAGAGAATGGACATGTGGACATGAAGAAGGGAAGGGGAGCTGGAATGAATTGGGAGATTGGGATTGACATATATACACTACCATGTGTAAAATAGATAGCTAGTGGGAAGCTGCTGTATAGCATAAGGAGTTCAGCTCAGTGTTCTGTGATGACCTATAGGGGTGGGATCAGTTCAGTTCGGTTGCTCAGCTGTCCAGGTCTTTTCAACCCTATGGACTGCAGCAGGCCATGCTTCCCTGTCCATCACCAATGCCCAGAACTTGCTCAAACTCATATCCAGGCCATCCAACCATCTCATCCTGTCATCCCATTCTCCTGATTTCAATCTTTTGCAGCATCAGGGTCTTTTCTGATGAGTCATTTCTTTGCATCAGGTGGCCAAAGTATTGGAGCTTCAGCATCAGTCTTTCCAATGAATATTCAGGACTGANTAGTAGCCAGAAACCCATCATAAAGAAAAGTATCTAGAAGTTTTGATGGTTTGCAGGACAGACTCTAATAACTAGTTAAAATTTTTTGACAAAAGATCTAATGGAGTCTTATGAATGAAGCAGCAAGTCAGGCCCAAAGTCATGCTAAATTTGAATGTAAATATGATAATTTAACATTACTTGCTCTGAGTTGCCTTATTTTATCATGTCTACTAATTCAGATCCCAAGTTTGTTATAGTTTCCTTAATACACAATACATTTCTTACTTCAAACCCAACAAATTATTCTGTCAGAGTTTCATGGAAGACATGAGACTCATAATCAAAGGCAAGAAACTTTATCACTCATGGATTAGCAGGCAGTATGAACTTTACATTAACATTAATTCCTTTTATCTCTCCTGAGTTCCACAGGGACATCAAGGATGGGCCCAGATGGATGATAAACACTCAAGGCTTGTGTCATGATTGAGTAAGTCCAATGTTAAAACTCCTAATCATACATGGAGGGTTGCTAGCAAAGCTGCCCAACTATCTTAAAATAATATCATATTGATTATTCTGTTCAAACTGTTTATGGGGTTCTCATGTCAATCCTAAAAGAAATTAGTCCTGAATATTTACTGGAAGGACTGATGCTAAAGCTGAAGCTCCAATATTTTGGCCATCTGATGCAAAGAACTGACT
>SJYS01022120.1:151706-164261 GCA_006410695.1 Philantomba maxwellii | reverse complement strand
TATGATTAACCACAGATTAGACACTGCAGAAAAAGTAAAGTGAACTGAATACATGGCAATAAAACTATAATTAAATAGAAAAGTGCTGAAAATTTCACTGAATTTCAGTGAGCTTCAGAAAAATATTGACCAGTTTAGAATATATATTATAGGATTCCAAAGGAGAGTAAAAGATTAATAAAATATTAGAAAATGTAATGACCAAATATATTCAAATTTACTTAAAAGCATAAATGCTTCAGTGAAGGAGGGTATGGGAGAAAGATAAAAGAAACATATTCAGTAAGAATTCATATTTCATCTTAAACTTTAAGAAGAAAATAAAATACATCTCTCCCAAGACTAGGAATAAGGCAAGAATATCCATTCCAATATTTCTATTCATCATTTTAGTGATCATCATTAAGCCAGTGGAAAAAAGCAATGAAGGCAAATTATATAGATAATAGAATGAAGTAATTTACTCTATCTTACAACAGCGTTATGTATTCAGAAAATTTTAACACAGAATTCTTCAGACTTAACAAAAGAACCAGTTACTGAATACCTTAAGCTTGAAGGCCATCAGTCTCATTGACAACAACTCAATTCTGAAATTGTAGTTTGAAAATTGCTATAAACAAATGCAGACAGATGGCTGTGACTGTGTTCCAGTAAAATTTAGCTTGTAAAAAGAGACCACTGATATCAGCAAAATGGAGGTGTAATGTCGTCTCGTCTCCAGGTGGCTCAGTATTAAAGAATCCACCTGCCAATGCAGGAGATTCAGGAAACATGAGTTCGATCTCTGGGTTGGGAAGATCCCCTGGAGTAGGACAAGGTTGTCAGTTTTTGCCTGGGAAATCCCACGGACAGAGGTGCCCTGTGGGCAACAGTCCATGGCATCGCCAAGAGTTGGATACTACTGAGCACAGTACAATTTGCTGTTGTTGATAGAGAATTTTAGTTCTATTCCTCCCCAGGAACACCAAAACACATGGAAAACTGCCACAATTAACCTTCCTGGGCCTGTGGAAGACATTTATAGCAACAAAGCAAATGCTTAGTCAGAATAAAGGCCACTGAAAAAGAGTGAGATTTTTGTGGCATATTAACTAACCCTCACCCTCAACCCTTCTCCACATGGTGGTTATCTTGAAGATATTAGCCTGTGTTCCTGATGTGGATAGATACTTCTTGAGGGAGCAGAACAGATCTTGTAACCAGGGAATTGTATTTATTTATTTGCACCCTCCACTAGGACTGCCACAGAGGGCTTCACTTTGTTTTGCCTAATTTCAAACTCTTATCAGGTCATAGATGCTCTGTAGTCCTCAAAAGACAATGAAAGTATAAAACAAACCAAACAAAAACAGATGCTACTGAAATGGTGGTAGGGCACAGAGGGTGAGAACCAACAGCAAAGCAGACAGTAACACACTAAATTATGAGAAGAAAAACAGGAAATTAATGTTTTGAGGTAACAGGGATTTTAAAAAGCAACTGTATATATGGGGAAATTAGGTCCACATGAATTCTCAGGTCAGTAAAAATATTCATAACAGACCTCAGAAGACAACAAGCTTTCAACTTTCACTGGTCTTTACTGTCAGAAAAAAACAGGAAATATAAACTAGGCAGAGTGTTAAATGTCCTGGCTCAACCCAAAGGAGTGTCCAGGATTTATATGAAAAGCTTTAGGACTAATATTTCTTTTCTTATTTTCTTTCTCTCTCCCTTAGACTTTCACTTTTGTTTTCTTCTATCTTCTTTTATTCCTTCTTCCCTTTATATCTTTCTTACTCTTTTTTCTCAGTCTTTTTTTTTCCTGCTCATCATAATATTCAAAGTGTCCAATTTTTAACAGAAAATTTAAAAGTTTAGAAAGAAATAAAAATATTGTCCATATATAGGAAAATAAGAAGTTCATAGGAAAGCTGTCCATGAGAAAGTACAGCTGTTGGATTTTCTAAATGGATATTTTAAATCAACATTCTTAAATATTTTCATAAGTTAAAGTAAGCCAGTGACAAAGACACATGGAGTGCCTGAAAAGCTACGGATGTGACTCCTGTGACACTGTGCAGGAGGCAGAGATCAAGACCATCCCCAAGGGGAAAAAGAAATGCAAAAAGGCAAAATAGTTGACGGAGGAAGGCTTACAAATAACTATGGAAAGAAGATAAGCAAAAGGCAGAGGAGAAAATGAAACATATACCCATATGAATGCAGAGTTCCAGAGAATAGCAAGGAGAGATAAGAAAGCCTTCCTCAATGATCAAGGCAAAGAAATAGAGGAGAACAAGATAATGGGAAAAACTAGAGATCTCTCAGAGAAGGCAATGGCACCCCACTCCGGTACTCTTGCCTGGAAAATCCCATGGACGGAGGAAACTGGTAGGCTGCAGTCCATGGGGTCGTTGAGAGTCGGACACAACTGAGCGACTTCACTTTCTCTTTTCACTTTCATGCATAGGAGAAGGAAATTGGAACCCACTCCAGTGTTCTTGCCTGGAGAATCCCAGGGAGAGGGGAGCCTGGTGAGCTGCCATCTATGGGGTCGCACAGAGTTGGACACGACTGAAGTGACTTAGCATGGCATAGCATAGCATAGAGATCTCTTCAAGAAAATAAAAGAGATTCCCTTGGTATCTCTTCACCAAAGAGATATCAAGGGAACATTTCATGCAAAGATGTGCATAATAAAAGACAGAAATGATATTGATGTAACAGAAGCAGACGATATTAAGAAGAGGTGGCAAGAATACACAGAACTGTACAAAAAATCTTCACAACCCAGATAATCACGATGGTGTGATCACTCACTTAGAGCCAGACATCCTGGAATGTGAAGTCAAATGGGGCTTAGGAAGCATCATTACAAACAAAGCTAGTGGAGGTGATGGAACTCCAGTTGAGCTATTTCAAAGCCTAAAAGATGATCCTGTGAAAGTGCTTCACTCAATATGGCAGCAAATTTGGAAAACTCAGCAGTGTCCACAGGACTGGAAAAGATTAGTTTTCATTTTAATCCCAAAGAAAGGCAATGCCAAAGAATTCTTAAACTACTGCACAATTGCACTCATCTCACACACTAGCAAAGTAATGCTCAAAATTCTCCAAGCCAAGCTTCAACAGTTTGTGAACCCTGAACTTCCAGATGTTCAAGGTGAATTTAGAAAAGGCAGAGGAACCAGAGATCAAATTGCCAATATCTGTTGTATCATCGAAAAAGCAAGAAAGTTCCAGAAAAACACCTACTGCTTCTTTGACTAGGCCAAATCCTTTGACTGTGTGGATCACAGCAAAGTGTTGAAAATTCCTGAAGGGGTGGGAATACCAAACCACCTGATCTGCCTCTTGAGAAATCTGTATGCAGATCATGAAGAAACAGAGCTGTACATGAAACAACTGACTGTTTCCAAATCAGGAAAACAGTACATCAAGACTGTATGTTGTCACCCTGCTTATTTAACTTATATGCAGAGTCAGTCCAGAAAAAGTTCAGTTCAGTCACTCAGTCGTGTCTGACTCTTTGCAACCACATGAATTGCAGCACGCCAGGCCTCCCTATCCATCACCATCTCCCGGAGTTCACTCAGACTCAAGTCCATCGAGTCNCTCTTATCAGGTCATAGATGCTCTGTAGTCCTCAAAAGACAATGAAAGTATAAAACAAACCAAACAAAAACAGATGCTACTGAAATGGTGGTAGGGCACAGAGGGTGAGAACCAACAACAAAGCAGACAGTAACACACTAAATTATGAGAAGAAAAACAGGAAATTAATGTTTTGAGGTAACAGGGATTTTAAAAAGCAACTGTATATATGGGGAAATTAGGTCCACATGAATTCTCAGGTCAGTAAAAATATTCATAACAGACCTCAGAAGACAACAAGCTTTCAACTTTCACTGGTCTTTACTGTCAGAAAAAAACAGGAAATATAAACTAGGCAGAGTGTTAAATGTCCTGGCTCAACCCAAAGGAGTGTCCAGGATTTATATGAAAAGCTTTAGGACTAATATTTCTTTTCTTATTTTCTTTCTCTCTCCCTTAGACTTTCACTTTTGTTTTCTTCTATCTTCTTTTATTCCTTCTTCCCTTTATATCTTTCTTACTCTTTTTTCTCAGTCTTTTTTTTTCNTTTTCCTATTTGGAACCAGTCTGTTGTTCCATGTCCAGTTCTAACTGTTGCTTCCTGACCTGCATACAGATTTCTCAAGAGGCAGGTTAGGTGGTCTGGTATTCCCATCTCTTTCAGAATTTTCCACAGTTTATTGTGATCCACACAGTCAAAGGCTTTGGCATAGTCAATAAAGCAGAAGTAGATGTTTTTCTGGAACTCTCTTGCTTTTTCCATGATCCAGCAGATGTTGGCAATTTGATCTCTGGTTCCTCTGCCTTTTCTAAAGCCAGCTTGAACATCAGGGAGTTCACGGTTCACATATTGCTGAAGCCTGGCTTGGAAGATTTTGAGCATTACTTTACTAGCATGTGTGATGAGTGCAATTGTGCGGTAACTGGAGCATTCTTTTGCATTGCTTTTCTTTGGAATTGGAATGAAAACTGACCTTTTCCAGTCCTGTGGCCACTGCTGAGTTTTCCAAATTTGCTGGCAGATTGAGTGCAGCACTTTCACAGCATCATCTTTCAGGATTTGAAACAGCTCAACTGGAATTCCATCACCTCCACTAGCTTTGTTCGCAGTGATGCTTTCTAAGGCCCACTTGACCTCACATTCCAAGATGTCTGGCTCTAGATCAGTGATCACATCATCATGATTATCTGGGTCGTGAAGATCTTTTTTGTACAGTTCTTCCGTGTATTCTTGCCACCTCTTCTTAATATCTTCTGCTTCTGTTAGGTCCATACCATTTCTGTCCTTTATTGAGCCCATATTAATCTTAAATGCCGACATCTTTTTTAGAGAAAACCAATACCTAACATCCCTGATTTAATAGTAACACTCCTTCTTGAGAAATAAAAGTACTTATTATTATTGTATTGCATCAAAATTTAATTAAACACATTAATAAGAAATTAAATTCTTTCAGTATGTTTGTTATATGATACCTCAACTAAAGATTATTTTTCCAAATATTAGATTTTAATAGGTGTATAGGTGTATATTAAGCAAAAACTTTGTTTACAGCTCCATCAAACTGTAGTCAGAAGTTAAAGGTCTTTAAGGATTGATTTAACGGCAATGGCAGAATGATCTGTTTTTCCATCAAAGTTTATTGGGCATCCAAGGAATAATAAGATATACTCTAAGTGCATCCAATAAACATGCCAAGCCTTCAATGCTTCATACTTCAAACACTGAAATAGAGAAGAGTTTATTTTTAGCAACTGCCAATCTCACATCTATAATCTTAATAATTAGTTTCAATGAAAACTGAAGTTATACATGACAGGCTTAAGTATCTCTGCTGAGTTAAATTCATCACAAATTAAAAATATCTTAACATATTTGAAAGTGAAAGAAAAGTGAAAGTGTTAATCACTCAGTCATGTACAACTCTTTGTGACCCCATAGACTGGGGCTCACCAGGCTCCTGTGTCTCTGGAATTCCCCATGCAGGAATAAAGGAGTTGGTTGTCATTTCCTTCTCCTTTAACATGTTTAGGACATAATATCTCTTATTTTGATCTAGAGAACCATTATTTTAACTTCAAAATATGTAGGAATTGTCAAAAATCCCTTTTCTATATTTTCTGAATCAAAATATTGCCATATTAACTCTTTTTAATGTAACCGTTTGTCTTAGAAATTCATAACTGTTCAATTATCCCTTATTAATTTGGTTTGTGTTCAAGTGATGCTATTTACCAACCTTATTTATATGGTTTAATTAGCTTTATTAAATTCTGATACAAACTATTAGTGGCACAATCTCAAGTTTCACCCCTGATTGTACTATGAATCTGCTTCACTGGAACTGTAATAAACCCATCATAATCTGCTGAAATCACTCCTCAAACTCCCAAGTTTGAGTTAGCTCAGTACTTGCCTTTATTGTCAAAGAAATGGAAGTTTAAATTATCAATTTCAGGGATATGAATGGAAAGAATAAGCTCATGAAATGATCTTGTTAGGGACTTAACACCCATGACAATATCTGATCATAATGACTCCAGTACTATTTCATAAACACACACCCTCCCAGGTTTTAAGGCCTAGATTCTCTTGCTTTAATATTAGACATTATTACAACTTAGATTCACTACAAAGCAAACCTTGAGTCAGAGGCCTTTTCTGTTAACATTGTATTAGGGAGAACAAAATTTGTTAGCATGAGTGAAAATAAGGGGAGTGGCTAAGGGACCAATATCTACTATAGAAGTTCTCAGCATCATTAATCATTCAGTTCAGTTCAGTCGCTCAGTCGTGTCTGACTCTTTGCAACCCCATGAATCACAGCACGCCAGGCCTCCCTGTCCATCACCAACTCCCGGAGTTCAATCAGACTCACGTCCATCGAGTCAGCGATGCCATCCAGCCATCTCATCCTCTGTCGTCCCCTTCTCCTCCTGCCCCCAATCCCTCCCAGCATCAGAGTCTTTTCCAATGAGTCAACTCTTTGCATGAGGTGGCCAAAGTACTGGAGTTTCAGCTTTAGCATGATTCCTTTCAAAGAAATCCCAGGGCTGATCTCCTTCAGAATGGACTGATTGGATCTCCTTGCAGTCCAAGGGACTCTCAAGAGTCTTCTCCAACACCACAGTTCAAAAGCATCAATTCTTCGGCACTCAGCCTTCTTCACAGTCCAACTCTCACATCCATACATGACCACAGGAAAAACCATAGCCTTGACTAGACGGACCTTAGTCGGCAAAGTAATGTCTCTGCTTTTGAAAATGCTATCTAGGTTGGACATAACTTTTCTTCCAAGGAGTAAGCGTCTTCTAATTTCATGGCTGCAGTCACCATCTGCAGTGATTTTGGAGCCTAAAAAAATAAAGTCTGGCACTNAGGGAAATGCAAATCTACAGCACAATGAGATATTACCTTACACCTTTCAGGATGTCTATTAGGAAAAAAGATGGGAGACAAAAAGTGTCAATGAGGTTCTGGAGAAAAGAGTATTCTTCTACACTTTGTGGAAATGTAAATTGATACAAATATGGAAAATATTACAGAGTTGCCTCAATAATTTAAAATAGCTGTAAAAATAGAACTATGTGTTCCATTAATCTCCCTTTTAAACATCTACCCAATGGTAATAAAATCAAGACTTGAAGAGTTATTTGCACTCTCACGTTAGCTGCAACATTAGTCACAATAGCTAATATGAAAATTTGGAAAAATTGTCCACCTACAGATGAATGAATAAGATGTGATATATATTTATCTTTATATTTTTTATTGCAAAAAAGAAATGAGATGACAATAGTAGGAGCTAAACTACTGTGGTAATTATTTCACAATATATAAATAATATATCAAATCATGATGTTATGTAACATGTTAATCAATTAAATCTTGATAAAGCTGAAAAAATGATTTTGGATTTTTCCATTAAATAGCTATCTTATGTAAATATGATATAAAATGCAGGCTTTAAGTTGAAATATACATGTGATTTATAAAAAATATATGTATAGTGTTAAGGAAAAAATAATTAATTTAGAAGATTCAACATATACCNAGCATATAAGTTAAATAAGCAGGGTGACAATATACAGCCTTGACATACCCCTTTTCCTATTTAGAACCAGTCTGTTGTTCCATGTCCAGTTCTAACTGTTGCTTCCTGACCTACATGCAGATTTCTCAAGTGGCAAGTTAGGTGGTCTGGTATTACCTCATGAGAAATGCTGGGATGGAAGAAGCATAACCTGGAATCAAGATTGATGGGAGATATATCAGTAAACTCAGATATGCAGATGATAACCTTATGGCAGAGAGTGAAGAACTAAAGAGCCTCTGAAAGTGAAAGAGGAGAATGAAAAAGTTAACTTAAAGCTCAACATTCAGAAAATTAAGATCATGGCATCTGGCCCCATTACTTCATGGCAAATAGATGGGGAAACAATGGAAATGGTGACAGACTTTAGTTTCGGGGGCTCCAAAATCACTGCAGATGGGTAGTAGCCATGGAATTAAAAGACTTTTGCTCCTTGGAAGAAAAGTTATGACCAAACTAGACAGCATATTAAAAAGCAGAGACATTACTTTGCCTACAAAGGTCTATCTAGTCAAAGTTATGATTTTTCCAGTAGTCATGTATGGATGTGAGAGTTGGACTATAAAGCCAGCTGAGTACCGAAGAATTGATGCTTTTAAATTGTGGTGTTGGAGAAGACTTTTAAGAGTTCCTTGCAGTGCAAGGAGATCAAACATGTCAATCCTAAAGAAATCAGTCCTGAATATTCATTGGAAGGACTGATGCTGAAGCTGAAACTCCAATACTTGGGCCACATCATGCGAAGAACTGACTCATTTGAAAAGACCCTGATGCTGGGTAAGATTGAAGGTGGTAGAGAAGTGGACGACAATGGATGAGAAGGTTGGATGGCATCACTGACTCAATGGAAATGAGTTTGAGTAAACTCTGCAAGTTGGTGATGGACAGGAAGGCCTGGTGTGCTGCAGTCCTGCTGAAGGCCTGTTGTGCAAACAGTTGGACATGATCAAGTAATGAGCTGAACTGAGCTGATCTGAGTAACAAAGACTATAAACATGTATGAAGAAATAAAATATCAATAAAGAAATAATGTTATAAAAAGGAATGAGATTAGAGATTCTGGAACAGAAAAGTAAAACAGTTGAAAATTTTGCTAAGAGCTTTTCAACAGATTTGAGAACATAAGAGGGAACCATGTAACTCTAAGATTACAATTATATCAATCAGATGGAGAAGAAAGAATGAAAATGAATAAAGAAAACTGAACAGAGTTCTAGAATCCTATGGGACACTAATAATCATACCTATATATTAATTGTGGAAGTTCAAGAAGGAAAGAGAAAAAGAAGCAGAAAGAATATCTGAACAAATAATAACTGAAAAATTCCCAGATTTCTTGAAATACATGCATCTAGAAAGCCAAGGAGTTCAATGAAGTATAAGTAGGTTAAACAAAGAAATTCACACTAATATACATTATTTATAAACTCTAGATTGCCAAAGATAAACAGAATCTTGAAAGCAGAAAGAAGTGACATCACATACAAAAACTACTCAGTAAGATTAGCAACTGATTTGTCAACAGGAACTTTGAAGGAAATGTTAAAGTACAGAAAGACAAACATTGCCAATCCTCAAGAATAAAGGCGAAATTAAGAATTTCCCAGATAAAAATGGCTGAACAGGTTTGTTTCTAGTATAACCTACTTATTAAAACTACTAAAGGAAGTCCTTCAGACGGAAAATAAAAGTCACTAAGGAATAACTTGAAGTCATGTGAACAAAGTTGAAGCACTAACAGAAGTAACTACACAGGTCAATATAAAAGTCAATATTTATGCATATTTTGCTTATGAGCAACTTTTCCCTATAT
This sequence comes from Philantomba maxwellii, assembly GCA_006410695.1. Taxonomy (NCBI): domain Eukaryota; kingdom Metazoa; phylum Chordata; class Mammalia; order Artiodactyla; family Bovidae; genus Philantomba; species Philantomba maxwellii. The sequence continues at coordinate 154,775 of SJYS01022120.1, read as the reverse complement.
GATTTACAAGACAAATAATAATTATGTCTTATGAATTACACTGTATACAAATATAATCTTTAAAATATTAAAAAGTAAAAAGAATATGAAGTTAAAACAACCATGATGTATAATAGAAGTTTTTCATAATATTGAAACTAAGTTAGTACTAATTCAATAATATTGTTNGAAGATTCAACATATACAATCAAACTGAGAAAAAAAAGCTATTATAAAATAACTGTAGAAATTAATTACAATAAGGAAAATGAATAGCAAATTTAATAAATTGTTATTCAAACAATTTCAAGATTTTATCCAATAAAAAGGAAAAATCTGAAATAGAAAAATAATAAAGCATCAGTAGATATAACAATGATCACACAGAATTTTAAAGAACAATAAAGAATAATATGCTCTACATTGGCTAAATGTTTTAAAAATGGAGATAAAATTAAAAATTATTTAGAAAAAAGTAAATTTTCTAAGAAATTGTATGGGCCTAATGGAAATGGTATTGACATAACAGAAATAGTATGGACCTAACAGAAGCAGAAGATATTAAGAAGAGGTGGCAAGAATACACATAAGAACTATACAACAAAGATCTTCATGACCCAGATAACCATGATCACTCACTTAGAGCCAGACATCCTGGAATGCGAAGTCAAGTGGGTCTTAGGAAGCATCACTATGAACAAAGCCAGTTGAGGTGATAGAAGCCCAGTTGAGCTATTTCAAATCCTAAAAGATGATGCTGTAAAAGTGCTACACTCAATATGCCAGCAAATTTGGAAAACACAGCAGTGGTCACAGGACTGGAAAAGGTCAGTTTTTATTCCAGTTCCAAAGAAGGGCAATGCCAAATAATGTTCAAACCACTGCACAATTGCACTCATCTCACACTGTAGCAAAGTAATGCTCAAAATTCCTCAAGCCAGGCTTCAACAGTACATGAACCATGACGTTCCAGAAGTTCAAACTAGATTTAGAAAAGGCAGAGGAACCACAGATCAAATTGCCAAAATCCTTCAGATCATTGAAAAAGCAAGAGAATTCCAGAAAAAAACATCTGCTTTGTTGATTATGCCAAAGTCTTTGACTGTGTACATCACAACAAACTGTGGAATATTCTTCAAAAGATGGGATTGCTAGACCACCTTACATGTTTCCTGAAAAATTTGTATGCAGGTCAAGGAACAACAGTTAGAATGGGACATGGAGCAAAAGACTGTTGGGAAAGGAGTACATCAAGGCTGTATATTGTCACCCTGCTTATTTAACTTTTGTACAGAGTACATCATGTAACATACCAGGCTGGATGAAGCACAAGCTGCAATCAAGATTGCCTAGAGAAATATCAATAACCTCAGATATGCAGATGACACCACTGTTATGGCAGAAAAGTGAAGAGGAACAGAAGAGACTCTTGATGAAAGTGAAAGAGGAGAGTGAAAAACCTGGCTTAAAACTCAACATTCAAAAAATGAAGATCATGGCATCCAGTCCCATCACTTCATGGCAAATAGATGGGGAAACAAAAGAAACAGTGAGAGACTTCATTTTCTTGGGCTCCAAAATCACTTCTGATAGTGACTGCAGCCATGAAATTCAAAGATGCTTGCTCCTTGAAAGCAAAGCTATGACAACCTAGACAGCATATTGAAAAGCAGAGACATTGACATCAAAGGTGCATCTAGTCAAAGCTATGGCTTTTCCATTAGCCNTTTCTTGGGCTCCAAAATCACTTCTGATAGTGACTGCAGCCATGAAATTCAAAGATGCTTGCTCCTTGAAAGCAAAGCTATGACAACCTAGACAGCATATTGAAAAGCAGAGACATTGACATCAAAGGTGCATCTAGTCAAAGCTATGGCTTTTCCATTAGCCGTGTATGAATGTGAAAGCTGGACTATAAAGAAGTTGAGTTCTGAAGAATTGATGGTTTTGAACTATGGTGTTGGAGAAGACTTGAGAATCCCTTGGACTACAAGGAAATCAAACCCATCAGTCCTAATGAAAATCAGCCCTGAATTCATTGGAAAGACTGATGTTGAAGCTGAAACTCCAATACTTCGACCACCTGATGTGAAGAGCTGACTCATTGGAAAAGACACTGATGCTGGGAAAGATTGAAGGCATGAGTAGAAGCAAAGACAGAGAACTAGATGGCTGGGTGGCATCATCAACTCAATGGAGATGAGTTTGAGTAGGCTCCAGGAGTTGGTGATGGACAGGGAAGCCTGGAGTGCTACAGTCCATGGAGTCACAAAAAGTTAGACAACACCGAAAGACTGAATTGAACTGAACTGAACTGAAACGTTCTGATAAAAAAGACACTTGAGATATCAATGAGAAAATTTTGAAAGTAAAAAACTAGTTTTAAAAGTGTTACAGGGCCAAAGAACTTTAGAGTCCAGAGATTCAGTTTGTATACATTTATATATTATTATATGTACTTATTTAGCATTAGTATTATTAGCTACTGGTACTTTTCCAACAGATAGGTTGTAAAGAATCTGTATGCAATGCAGGAGCTGCAAGAGACTCTGTTTCAGTCCCTGGGTCTGGAAAATCCCCTAGAGAAGGAAATTGTAACCCTCTCAAATAATCTTTCCCAGAAAGTCCCATGGACAGGGGAGCCTGCCTAGCTATGGTCCATGGGGTTACAAAAGAGTCAGACATGACTCTCTAAACAGCTATCAAAAAATATGTACTTATTTATTATATAAAATCTGACACAGTAGACACAGTGGAAACAGTGTCAGACTTTATTTTTGGGGGGCTCCAAAATCACTGCAGATGATGATTGCAGCCATGAAATTAAAAGACGCTTACTCCTTGGAAGGAAAGTTATGACTGACCTAGATAACATATTAAAAAGCAGAGATATTATTTTACCAACAAAGATCTGTCTAGTCAAAGCTATGGTTTTTCCAGTGGTCATGTATGGATGTGAGAGTTGGACTATAAAGAAAGCTGAACGCCGAAGAATTGATGCTTTTGAGCTGTGGTACTAGAGAAGACTCTTGCGAGTCCCTTGGACTGCAAGGAGATTCAACCAGTCCATCCTAAAGGAGACCAGTCCTG
>SJYS01022120.1:124866-141906 GCA_006410695.1 Philantomba maxwellii | reverse complement strand
GAGAATGGCCTTTCCTGAGGCAACGCGAGAGGGTCCCTGAGGTCCCCGTCGTAACTCAAGAGGGACCTGCCGCAACTCGAGAAAAACCAGAAGGTTCTCCCCTCCAGGCGAGATGAGGCCGTTTTCTGCTGTGGCATCCCAAGAGAAAACCGGCATTCCCTCCTGAACCTCAAAGGGTCATTCATAGCCTTGCTACAACTCAAGAAGTTCCCCGACATTACCATCTCCACTCGAGAGGAACACTGAGGGTCCCACCACAGCTCAAGAGGAGCCCTCTTTCCCCCTCCTCTGCTCCCAATGAGGGATCCTTTCCCTGCTTCGACAGGAAAGGAATCTGGCGTTCCCATCGCACAGCAAGAGGCCATGCTCTCAACAGGAAAGTCGAGAATAACTCCAGGGGTTGTGCCACATTCCAAAAGACACCAAATGTCTCAGTCCAGTCCAGATGGACCTGGTTTCCCTGCACTGCCTCGAAGGTCACCCTGAGCATCGAATCACACCACGGTGGCATCTGCGACAGCCCTGTGGCACCTCAAGGGAAGGCCACAGATACCTGTGTCAACTCATCGGGAAGCCTGACACTGCTGCTACAGCTTGGGAGGAAAACGGACGTGCATGTCTCCACTTGAGAAGAGTCCTGACTCTCCTGTGGAGACTCCAGAGGAACCCCAAGATCCATGTCAGCACTGGAGAGGAAACCTCAGGTTCCAACTTCGGCTCCAGACGAGTACCTAGGACCCGACACTGACTGGACAGGAATCCCGAGGGGCCCCTTGCAACTCGTTTGGAGACTGGTCTTTCCTGAGGCCACGCCAGTGGGTCTCTGAGGTCCCCGTTGTATCTCGAGAGGGACCTGCCGCAACTCGAGAAAAACCAGGAGTTTCTCCCCTGCAGGCGAGATGAGGCCCTTTTCTGCTGTGGCATCACGAGGGAAATCATGCCTTCCCACTTGAACCTCGCAAGCTTTCTTCCCACCCTTTCTACAACTCAAGAATTTCCCCGACATTCCAATCCCCATGCGAGAGGAACACAAATGGTCCCCGCACACCTCAGGAGAAGCCTCGTTTCCCCATCGTGAGCTTGAGAGGAGGGTCTTTTTCCCTGCTTCGTCCGGAATGGATTCCCGCCGTTCCCGTCACATCTCAAGAGGTGAGGCTCTCAGCAGGAAAGCCGAGATCTCCAGGGGTCACGACAACATACTAAAAGTCCCCCAGATGTCTCAGTCCACTCCAGATGAACCTGATTTCCCTGCACTGCCTCGAGTATCACCTGCATATCGCCTCACACCACAGTGGCTCGTGCCACAGGCCTGTGGCATCTCGAAGGAAAGACAGATATCCCGGGGTCAAGTCAAGGGGAAACCTGACACTGTAGCTACAGCTCAGGAGGAAAGCGGACGTGCATAAATCCACAGGAGATGAGGCCAGACTCCCCTTGAGAGACTCCAGAGAAACCCTAAGTTCCATGCCAGCACTGGAGAGGAAGCCTCGGGTTCCAGCTTCGGCACCAGATGGGGACTTAGGACACGGCACCGACTGCAGAGGAATCCCGAGGAGCCCCTCTCAACTCACACGGAGACTGGCCTTTCCTGAAGCCATGCGAGAGGGTCCCTGAGGTCCCCGACGTAACTCGAGAGGGACCTGCCGCAACTTGAGAAATCCCAGGAGGTTCTCCACTCAAGGCGAGATGAAGCCGTTTTCTGCTGTGGGATCCCAAGAGAAAACTGGCCTTCCCTCCTGAACCTCAGAGGGTCCTTCACAGCCATGCTACAAATCAAGAAGTTCCCCCATATAACCATCTTCACTCGAGAGGAACACTGAGGGTCCCACCACAATTCAAGAGGAGCCCCCTTTCCCCTTCTCCGCTCCCGATGAGGGATCCTTTTCCTGCTTCGACAGGAAAAGATTCTGGCATTCCCTTCTCACAGCAAGAGGGCGTGCTCTCAACAGTAAAGTCGAGAGGAACTCCAGGGGTCATGCCACCATTCCAAAAGACCCACAAATGTCTCAGTCCACTCCAGATGAACCTGATTTCCCTGCACTGCCTCGAAGGTCACCCTGAGCATCGAATCACAGCANTTCTGGCATTCCCTTCTCACAGCAAGAGGGCGTGCTCTCAACAGTAAAGTCGAGAGGAACTCCAGGGGTCATGCCACCATTCCAAAAGACCCCCAAATGTCTCAGTCCACTCCAGATGAACCTGATTTCCCTGCACTGCCTCGAATTTCAATCTGAGCATCGAATAACACCTCGGTGGCATCAGCGACACCCCTGGGGCACCTCAAGAGAAAGCCACAGATCCCTGTGTCAACTCGTCAGGAAACCTGACACTGCTGCTACAGCTTGGGAGTTAAACGGACGTCCATGTCTCCAATTGAGAAGAGATCTGACTCTCCTGTGGAGACTCCAGAGGAACCCCAAGATACATGTCAGTACTGCAGAGGAAACCTCAGGTTCTGGCTGCAGTTCCAGATGAGTACCTAGGACCCGACACAGACTGGACAGGAATCNTGCTGCTACAGCTTGGGAGTTAAACGGACGTCCATGTCTCCAATTGAGAAGAGATCTGACTCTCCTGTGGAGACTCCAGAGGAACCCCAAGATACATGTCAGTACTGCAGAGGAAACCTCAGGTTCTGGCTGCAGTTCCAGACGAGTACCTAGGACCCGACACTGACTGGACAGGAATCTCTAGGGGCCCCTCACAACTCGTATGGAGACTGGTCTTTCCTGAGGGCATGCCAGCGGGTCCCTGAGGTCCCCATCGTAAATGGAGAGGGACCTGCCGCAACTCGAGAAAAACCAGGGGGTTCTCCCCTCCAGGTGAGATGAGGCCCTTTTCTACCCTGGCATCACGAGGGAAATCACGCCTTCCTACTTGAACCTCCCAAGCCTCCATCCCACCCTTGCTGCAACTCAACAAGTTCCCTGACATACCAGTCCCCACGAGGGAGGATCATGAAGGTTCCCAGCACACCTCAGGAGGAACCCCGTTTCCCCATCGTGAGATCGAGATGAGGGTCTTTTTCCCTGCTTCGTCGGGAAAGGATTCCCTCTATTCCCGTCAAATCTCAAGAGGTGGCACTATCAACAGGAAAGCTGAGATCTCCAGGGGGTGTGCCAATATACTACAAGTCCCCGAGATGTCTCAGTCCACTCCCGATGAACCTGATTTCCCTGCACTACCTGGAGTGTCACCGGCGTATCACCTCACACCACGGTGGCTCGTGCCACAGGCCTGTGGCATCTTNAATTTATGGGAAACTTCAGTTGGAAGTGGTTGGACAGCATTTTAAGCACTAGTTCTTTGTATAACCATAACCAAATCCTATTCATGGGGAAGCCTGAATTGAGTCACCATGATCAAACACAGTGGCCCCTCAAACAATTCCCATGCCTAAGTTAAAACAAAGATCCAAAGGCAAACAATCAAAGAAAAGAGGTAATATTTGAAAAGACCCTTAATATAGGAAAACAGTCACTAAGTATTCTCACAGTCATTCATAACAGGGTCCAATACCATTTATTTGATAACTATGCTACTAGGGAAAGAGAGTTGCCAATAATCTTCAAGTGTAAGAGAACATTTGTTCTGAAGTCATTCCAGTTACTACTGTCCAACCAAACAGATGTGGTCCCATATTCAGTATGGGGACTTAGGGGAATCTGGTGTAAATGGATTTGAATGAGAGGCCACCCCTAGGAGTTAAGTGATTTTATCTGATGTTTATTTTCTTAGACCTGAAATGTGTAGCTTAAACAGACATACTTAGAGCTTGATTGGCAAAAATCCAAGATACTCTTGATTTCTTGATTACAAATATAATATTCTGTGTCTCCATTGTTGAACAGCAACTATATTTCTTCTTGATATTCAGATAAATTACCTCAGCCAGTTCAATAAAATGTAACGTGTAGCCCCTTTTAGGGACAGGTATGAGGATAACAGTGTTTGTCAGTCAATGAATTCAAGTTTCAAATATTATATTATTTTTCTGATAATTTAATGTTATGAGTCATTTAGATTGCACAATGTATATCTCTATGTCACATTCAGCATGTGACTCAGATTGTCTTATCCCTTTATGTGAATATATCACAGTGCTCTAAGTATGGGAAGGAAGGAAAATGACAGATGCTACATTAGGTGTTATATTTAAGGTGACCATGTATCCTGGTTTCCCTGGGACCGTCCATCTCTCATTTTGTAGAATTGTCCCAGCAATCTATTTATCTTGGATTTTTTCATTTTCAAAGAAAGTATCATTAATATTAACATTGAACTACTTGTAAATGAGCTTGGTGGTCATTCACANCATATCACAGTGCTCTAAGTATGGGAAGGAAGGAAAATGACAGATGCTACATTAGGTGTTATATTTAAGGTGACCATGTATCCTGGTTTCCCTGGGACCGTCCATCTCTCATTTTGTAGAATTGTCCCAGCAATCTATTTATCTTGGATTTTTTCATTTTCAAAGAAAGTATCATTAATATTAACATTGAACTACTTGTAAATGAGCTTGGTGGTCATTCACACAATGCACACAACTTCCATCATGATCTCATGCAATATATACTGATTCAGAGCCATTTGGGATATTTGCTCAGAGACCCAGGAAAACCTGTTGATAATATAAAGTCAGACGTCTTAAAAGTGTCACAAATGGGATAAACACTGCCTTGGCAGAGCCTCAGTAATGACTCCAAAGGTAGAATTCAAGGAATGGCACATAGAGAATATTGGGGGCTGTGTTTATTCACAGTGATTTTAGAGAAGTTGGTAACCAAAGTCTCTGAGAGGAGGTTACCACGTTTTGTAAACTACAGGTTTCCTGGAATTGCCAGAGGTCTTATTTTGGAATGCAGTAGTCTAGAAAGAGTTTCTATCATTGTGCCTTATCCTGAAACATTCAGGTATGAAATAGGTGGTTTTAAAACAACTTTGATACATTGTGCTGAGTGTAATGGTTTGATATAACTTACTCTGTTGCCTCAAAAATATTTTGAAAACTGTAATTTGTCTTTCATTTCTCTACACAATGCAGTGAGCAACTACCTTTTAAGGTCAATCTGTACAGTAACACTAATTTGTCCGTCAAATTCAGATTTCAAATAGTATATAAATTTAGTTATTTTAGTGCTAGTTTTTATTCTTTAAATTTCCCATTGTGTGTGTGTGTGCGTGTGTACATGCTCAGTTGCTCATGTCTGACTCTTTGGGGCATGGACTACAGCCAGCCAGGATCCTCTGCCCATGGAATTTTCNTCACATGTCAAGAGGTGGCGCTCTCAACAGGAAAATCGAGATCTCCAGGGGTAGTACCAACATACTAAAAGTCCCCCAGATGTCTCAGTCGACTCCAGATGAACCTGCTTTCCGTGCACTACCTCGAGTTTCACCTGCATATCTCCTCACACCACGGTGGCTCGTGCCACAAGCCTGTGGCATTTCAAGGGTAAGACAGAGATCCCGGGGTCAAGTCGAGGGGAAGCCTGACATTGCAGCTACAGCTCGGGAGGAAAGTGGATGTGCATGAAACCACAGAAGACGAGGCCTGACTCCCCTTGAGAGACTCCAGAGAAACCCCAAGTTCCATGCCAGCACTGGAGAGGAAACCTCAGGTTCCACCTTTGGCTCCAGATGGGTACTTAGGACCCGGCACCGACTGGAGTGGAATCCCGAGGAGCCCCTCTCAAATCGAACGGAGACTGGCCTTTCCTGAGGCCACACAATAGGGTCCCTGAGGTCCCCGTCATAACTCCAGAGGGACCTGCGGCAACTCGAGAATAACCAGGAGGTTCCCCCTCCAGGTGAGATGAGGCTGTTTTCTGCTGGGCATCCCAAAAGAAAACCAGCCTTCCCAGCTGAACCTCAAAGGGTCCTTCACAGCCTTGCTACAACTCAAGAAGTTCCCCGACATAACCATTTCCATTCGAGAGGAACACTGAGGGTCCCACCACAACCCAAGAGGAGCCCCCTTTCCCCCTCCTCCGCTCCCGATGAGGGATCCTTTCCCTGCTTCGACAGGAAAGGATTCTGGCGTTCCCGTCGCACAGCAAGAGGGCGTGCTCTCAACAGGAAAGTCGAGAGGAACTCCAGGGGTCATGCCACCATTCCAAAAGACCCCCCAAATGTCTCAGTCCACTCTAGATGAACCTGATTTCCCTGCACTGCCTCGAAGGTCACACTGAGCATTGAATCACACCACAGTGGCATCTGCGACAGCCTTGTGGCACCTCATGGGAAAGCCACAGATCCCTGTGTCAACTCGTCAGTAAGACTGACACTGCTGTTACAGCTTGGGAGGAGAACAAACGTGCATGTTTCCACTTGAGAAGAGTCCTGATTCTTTTGTGGAGACTCCAGAGGAACCCCAAGATCCATGTCAGCACTGGAGAGGAAAACTCAGTTTCTGGCTGCAGTTCCAGACAAATACCTGGGATACGACACTGACAGGACAGGAATCCCGAGGGGCCCCTCGCAACTTNGTGTCAACTCGTCAGGAAGCCTGACACTGCTGCTACAGATTGGGAGGAAAACGGACGTTTATGTCCCCACTTGAGAAGAGTCCTGACTCTCCTGTGGAGATTCCAGAGGAACCCCAAAATCCATGTCAGCACTGGAGAGGAAACCTCAGTTTCTGGCTGCAGCTCGAGACGAGTACCTAGGACCCGACACTGACTGGACAGGAATCCTGAGGAGTCCCTCATAACTTGTATGGAGACCGGCCTTTCATGAGGCCATGTGAGAGGGTCCCTCAGGTCCCCATCTTGAATAGAGAAGGACCTGCTGCAACTGGAGAAAAACCATGAGGTTCTCCCCTCCAGGCGAGATGAGGCCGTTTTCTGCAGTGGCATCACGAGGGAAATCACGCCTTCCCACTTGCAACTCGCAAGCATCCTTCCCACCCTTGCTGCAACTCAAGAAGTTCCCCGACATACCAGTCCCCATGCAGGAGGAACACAAAAGGTCCCGGCACACTTCAGGTGAAACCTCGTTTCCCCATCGTGAGCTCGAGATGAGGGTCTTTTTCTGTGCTTCGTCGGGAAAGGATTCCCGCCATTCCCGTCACATCTCAAGTGGTGGCGCTCTCTTCAGGAAAGCCGAGATCTCCAGGGGTCGTGTCAACATACGAAAAGTCCCCCAGATTACTCAGTCCACTTCAGATGAAACTGATTTCCCTGCACCACCTCCAGTGTCACCTGCGTATCGCCTCACCCCACGGTGGCTCATGCCACAGGCCTGAGGCATCTTGAGGGAAAGACAGAGATCCCGGGGTCAAGATGAGGGGAAACATGACACTGCAGCTACAGCTTGGGAGGAAAGCGGACGTGCATGTAAACACAGGGGATGAGGACTGACTTCCCTTGAGAGACTCCAGAGAAACCCCAGTTCCATGCCAGCACTGGAGAGGAAACCTCAGGTTCCAGCTTCGGCTCCAGACGGGGACTTAGTTTCAGGAACCGACTGGAGAGGAATCCCGAGAAACCCCTCTCAACTCGCACGGAGACTGGCCTTTCCTGAGGCCACGCGAGAGGGTCCCTGAGATCCCCGTCGTAACTCGAGAGGGACCTGCCACACCTCGAGAAAAACCAGGAGATTATTCCCTCCATGCGAGATGAGGCCGTTTTCTGCTGCGGCATCCCAAGAGAAAACTGGCCTTCCCTCCTGAAAATCAAAGGGTCCTTCACAGCCTTGCTACAACTCAAGAAATTCCCACACAAAACCATCTCCACTTTGAGAGGAACAGTGAGGGTCCCACCACAACTCAAGTGGAGCCCCCATTCCTCCTCTTCCACTCCCAATGAGGGATCCTTTCCCTGCTTCGACACGAAAGGATTCTGGCGTTCCTGTCACACAGCAAGAGGGTGTGCTCTCAACAGGAAAGTCGAGAGGATCTCCGGGGTCATCTCACCATTCCAAAAGACCCCCACATGTCTCAGTCCACTCCAGATGAACCTGATTTCCCTGCACTGCCTCGAAGGTCACCCTGAGCATCGAATCACACCACGGTGGCATCTGCAACAGCCCTGTTGCACCTCGAGGGAAGACACTGATCCCTGTGTCAACTCGTCGGGAAGCCTGACACTGCTGCCACAGCTTGGGAAGAAAACGGACGTGTATGTCTCCACTTGAGAAGAGTCCTGACTCTCCTGTGGAGACTGCAGAGGAACCCCAAGATCTATGTCAGCACTGGAGAGCAAACCTCAGGATCTGGTTGCAGTTCCAGACGAATACCTAGGACCCAAAACTGACTGGACAAGAATCCTGAGGGGCCTCTTGCAACTCGTATGGAGACTGATCTTTCCTTAGGCCATGCCAGTGGGTCACTGAGGTCCCCATCGTAACTCAGAGGGACATGCCACAACTCGAGAAAAACCAGGAGGTTCTCCCCTGCAGGCGAGAAGAGGTCCTTTTCTGCTGTGGCATCACCAGGGAAATCACGCCTTCCCACTTGAACCTCGCAAGCGTCTTTCCCATGCTTGCTGCAACTCAAGAAGCTCCCCGACATACCAGTTCCAACGCGGCAGGAACACGAAGGGTCCCGGCACACCGCAGGAGGAGCCTCGTTTCCCCATCATGAGGTCGAGATAAGGGTCTTTTTCCCTGCTTCGTCGGGAAAGGATTCCCGCCGTTCCCGTCACATCTCAAGAGGTGGCACTCTCAACAGGAAAGCCGAGATCTCCAGGGGTCATCCCAAAACACTAAAAGTCCCCCAGATGTCTCAGTCCACTCCAGATGAACCTGATTTCACTGCACTACCTCGAGTGTCACCTGCGTATCGCCTCACACCATGGTGGCTCGTGCCACAGTACTTTGGCATATCGAGGGAAAGACAGAGATCCCGGGGTCAAGTCGAGGGGAAGCCGGACATTGCAGCTACAGTTCAGGAGGAAAGCACACGTGCATGCAACCCCAGGAGATGAGGCCTGACTCCCCTTGAGAGACTCCAGAGAAACCCCAAGTTCCATGCCAGCAATGGAGACGAAACCTCAGGTTCCAGCTTCAGCTCCAGACAGGGACTTAGGACCCGGCAGCGAATGGAGAGGAATCCTGAAGAGCCCCTCTCAACTCCCATGGAGACTGGCCATTCCTGCGGCCACGCAAGAGGATCCATGAGGTCCCCATCGTAAAAGGAGAGGGACCTGCCACAACACGAGAAAAAGCAGGAGGTTCTCCCCTCCAGGCAAAATGCGACCGTTTTCTCTGCAGCAACCCAAGAGAAACCGGCCTTACCTGTTGAACCTCAAAGGGTCCTTCAGCGCCTTATTACACTCAAGAAGTTCCCCAACATAACCATCTCCACTCAAGAGCAACACTGAGGGTCCCACCACAACTCAAAAAGATCCCCTTTCCCTCTCCTCTGCTCCCGATGAGGGATCCTTTCCCTGTTTTGACAGGAAAGAATTCTGGCGTTCCCATCGCACAGCAAGAGGGCCTGCTCTCAACAGGGAAGTCGAGAGGAAATCCAGGGTTCATGCCACCATTCCAAAAGACCACCAAATGTCTCAGTCCACTCCAGAGGAACCTGATTTCCCTGCACTGCCTCGAAGGTCACCGTGAACATCGAATCACACCACGGTGTCATCTGCAACAGCCCTGTGGCACCTCGAGGGAAAGCCACAGATCCCTATGTCAACTCGTCAGGAAGCCTGACACTGCTGCTCTTGCTTGGAAGGAAAACGGACGTGCATGCCTCCAGAAATACCCCAAGTTCCATGACAGCACTGGAGAGGAAACCTCAGATTCCACCTTCGGCTTCAGACGGGACTTTCGACCCAACACCGACTGGAGAGGAATCCCGAGGAGCCCCTCTCAACTCGCACGGAGACTGGCCCTTCCTGAGGCCATGCGAGAGGTTCCCTGAGGTCCCCGTCGTAACTCGAGAGGGACCTGCCGCAACTCGAGAAAAACCAGGAGGTTTTGCCCTCAAGGCGAGTTGAGGCCGTTTTCTGCTGTGCCATCCCAAGAGAAAACCGGCCTTCCCTCCTGAACTTCAAAGGGTCCTTCAAAGCCTTGCTACAGCCCAAGAAATTCCCCGACATAACCACCTTCACCCAAAGGGAACACTGAAGGTCCCACCACAACTCAAGAGGAGCCCCCTTTCCCCCTCCTGCGCTCCCAATGAGGGATCCTTTCCCTGATTAAACAGGAAAGGATAGTGGCGTTCATATCGCACAGCAAGAGGGCGTGCTCTCAACAGGAAAGTCGAGAGGAACTCCAGGGGTAATGACTCCATTCCAAAAGACCCCCAAATGTCTCAGTCCACTCCAGATGTACCTTATTTCCCTGAACTGCAACGAAGGTCACCCTGAGCATCGAATCACACCACTTTGGCATCTGCGACAGCCCTGTGGCACCTCGAGGGGAAGCCACACATCCCTGTGTCAACTCCTCGTTAAGCGTGACACTGCTGCTACAGCTTGGGAGGAAAACGGACGTGTATGTCTCCACTTGAGAAGAGCCCTGAGTCTCCTATGGAGACGCCAGAGGAACCCCAATATCCATATCTGCATTGGAGAGAAAACCTCAGGTTCTTCCTGAAGTTCCAGACGAGCACCTAGGAACTGACACTGACTGGACAGGAATCCCATAGGGGCCACTCGCAACTCGAATGGAGACTGGTCTTTCCTGAGGCCACGTCAGCGGGTGCCTGAGGTCCACGTCGTAACTCAAGAGGGACCTGACGCAACTCGAGAAAAACCAGGAGGTTCTCCCCTGCAGGCGAGATNGTGCAGGGAAATCAGGTTCATCTGGAGTGGACTGAGACATTTGGGGTCTTTTGGAATGGTGGCACGACCCTTGGAGTTCCTCTCGACTTTCTTGTTGAGAGCGCATCCTTTTGCTGTACGACGGGAATGCCAGAATCCTTTCCCAACGAAGCAGGAAAAGGAACCATCATCTGGAGCTGAGAAGGGGGAAAGGGGGCCCCTCTTGAATTGTGGTGGGCCCATCAGTGTTCCTCTCGAGTGGAGACGAGTATGTCAGGGAACTTCTTGAATTGCAGCGAGGGTGTGAAGGACACTTTGAGGTTCAGGAGGGAAAGCGTGAGTTCTCTCGGGATGCCGAAGCAGTAAACGGCCTCATATCGCCTGGAGGGGAGAACCTCCTGGTTTTCTCGAGTTGCGGCATGTCCCTCTCGAGGTATGACGGGACCTCAGGGACCCACTCGCATGGCCTCAGGAAAGGCCAGTCTCCATGCGAGTTGAGATTTGCTCCTCGGGATTTCTCTCCAGTCGGTGTCGAGTCCTAAGTCCCAGTCTGGAGCTGAAGCTGTCACCTGAGGTTTCCTCTCCACTGCAGGCATGGATCTTGGGGTTCCTCTGGAGTCTCCCCAGGGGAGTCAGGCCTCATCTCCTGTGGTTACATGCAAGTCCACTTTCCTTCCTCGCTGTAGCAGCAGTGTCAGATTTCCCGTCGAGTTGACCCAGGAATCTCTGTCTTTCCCTCGAGATGCCACAGGGCTGTGGCATGAGCCACCATGGTGTGAGGCGATATGCGGGTGAGGTAGTGCAGGGAAGTCAGGTTCATCTGGAGTGGACTGAGACATCTGGGGGACTTTTATTATGTTGGCACGACCCCTGGAGATCTCTGCTTTCCTGTTGAGAGTGCCACCACTTGAGATGTGACGGGAACGGCAGGAAACTTTCCCGACGAAGCAGGGAAAGGGACCCTCATCTCGAGCTCACGGTGGGGAAGTGGGTCTCCTCTTGAGTTTTGCCAGGACCCTCGGAGTTCCTCCCGCGTGGGACGGGTATGTTGGGGAGCTTCTTGAGTTGTAGCAAGGGTGGGAAGGACCCTTGCGAGGTTCAAGACGGAAGGCGTGATTTCCCTCGAGACGCCGCAGCAGAAAACGGACTCATATCGCCTGGAGGGGGAACCTGTTGGTTTTATTCGAGTTGTGGCAGGTCCTGTCAAGTTATGACGTGAACCTCAGGGACCCACTCACGTGGCCTCAGGAAAGGTCAGTCTCCGTGTGAGTTGAGAGGGGCCCCTCGGGATTCCTCTCCAGTTAAGTGTTGGGTCTAGGTCCTCGTCTGGAAGAGCGCTCAAAACCTGAGGTTTCCTCTCCAGTACTGAAATGAATCTTGGGGTTCCTCTGGAGTCTCCACAGGAGAGTCAGGATTCTTGTCGAGTGGAGACATACACGTCTGTTTTCCTCCTGAGCTGTAACAGCAGTGTCAGGCTTCCCAATTAGTGGACAAAAGGATCTGTGGCTTTCCCTTGAGATGTCACTGGACTGTCGCATGTGCCACCGTGTTGTGATTCGATGCTCGGTGTGACCTTCGAGGCAAGACAGGGAAATCAGTTTCATCTGGAGTGGACTGAGATTTCTGGGGGTCTTTTGGAATGGTGGCATGACCCCTGGAGTTCATCTCGACTTTCCTCTTGAGAGCACGTCNAAAGTTTTTCTCTTGAAGATAAATTTTTCAGATCTCATAGTGGGTGTTCTGATTTTAACAACTGACTGTTTTTTTATTCTTATTTAGTATACAGAGAAGATCAAGTCAATTATTTGTGTTATTTTAAATAATTATATGATTATTTTCATTTCTATAAACTCAGTCATTTGCTATTTAGCTTTCTTTCTTGTGATTTTGGAAATGGAAGAATAACTATACTATATTAAGAGCAGTAAAATAAATACTTCAGAATGAAAAATTTCCCCTTTGGTTTTATAAATAGGCCATTTTATAATTTCATGTTGATTTCATTTTTTTAGTAAAATATGAAATAAACTTTTTGTCCATTCTTTGCTTGTCAACAGAGAATCTTTCATCTTTGGTGTTCTACATAGAAGTGGAAATAAGTGTAAAAATAGGATAATTTTTAGTAGAATCGCTAGTATAGCATAGAACAGGAAATATGCTATAGTTAGCATTCCTGCCTTTTTATTAAATAATAGGGTATTGACTGTAAGTACTTTCTAATTTTTTCCTTCTTTCCTTTAAATAAAGTCTACATACTTGCCTCAAAAATTTCAAATGTACAATAGTATATGATGAAAAATACAAGTCTCCTTCACTCTCTCCATGATTCTGTCTCCTTTAGGTAATTATTATACTCTACATGTGTTTTTGACATAGTTTTCTATATTCAGTGTGTATCCATAAAATACTAAAGTAGTTTTGTAACATTCTAATCTTGACTACAAACTTCTGTAGCTATTTCACTATTGAAAATATGATCAAATTAAAGCTCAATTATTCTTCATGCATTTCCTTTTGATTGCCTTGAAGGTGTGCTTTTTACAAAACTGCATTTAAGAAGAGATTCTGTTAAATATAGGTGTCAGATGAAAAAACTGCCCTAGGCTGGTCACTTACAAATTTCTTACTGACATTTCCTGAAATAGACATTGACATTGTAAGCCTATTTCATGCTAGTATGCATGCTCATTAATGTTAGTTGGTCATATTTTATTTTGAGAAGTTTGAAGTAGGATTGTCTAATAACTTGATAATCTGGCACTCAAAATCAAAAAACACTATCAACATAGAGCACTGAGGAAACACAGAAGTCAACAAAAGCCTTGTTCAAAGAGGATGGCTGGTGTTGAAAACATCCCAAAGATGTCACATTTAAAGTACATATTATTATAAGGCTGTTTGCTTCACACAACAAAAGAAAGATATTCTTTGAATAGCACAATCTAGAACACTTATCTCACCTGAGCATCAAATCAGAGAAACACAAGGGACAGGAAGAAGGTTGAAAGAAGCAAATCAAAAGGAAGGGCTGGCCATAAAAGGACAGAAAACTATGGGAAGCATTAGTGATAAAAAAGCTCCACTGTACGTCAACAAGCAAGAAAGACTTTATTAGATTCAAAGACTTGATTAGATCCAGTATCACCCATCTTTTAACTTTACAGCCTCGTTTTACAATGTATATATATAATGAAGTTTCTGAATCTGCAGTGAGTAAAATGGTAAAGTTTGTAACAAAGGATCAAAGCACTTTTATAAAAAATTCTATAGATAGAATTCTATACTGTTTTGTGTGACTAGAAGTCGTTTTCCAAGTGTACCATTCTGTTACCGGATAACTTGAATTTAAAGCCAAAATATGCTCTCCTCTCTCTTGCAATTCCCCCCACCTTCTACAGAAACACAAATACTACTCTCTTTGGCACTTTTAAAATTAGAGATGACCTATGATATTACCATTTTGCATGTTTGTTTGTTTTTATCTTGAGAGTAATGATATTTATTCTCTTTACGTGATTTAGCTTCTGGGCCCCTTAAAGTCACCTAAATCCTGTTCTGGTCTCTCTGGAATTCTGCTTTCTCTCAAGATTATTTTTAAAAGATAATGCTCCAAGTTAAAAAATACACCAGATCAGTTCAGTTCAGTTCAGTTCCCTAGCTCAGTTGTGTCTGACTCTTTGTAACCAGACATCATTCATCAATGATACCAGATATCATTCATCAGTGGAAAGTTAAATAGTTTTTCCTCTCTGTGGTCTAAATTTTCATTTTGCTTCCATTTAGTTTAGTAGAAAATAGTTGATTTACTAGTTAAGATTCTTTTCTCACATAGTTAAGTGTGGAGCCCTGTACCAAGGCCACAGGATAAAAATCTCTGCAACTGACCAAGCCCCATAGCAATAATGGTCGGCCTGTTCCTCAGTTGGAAAGGAGTCAGAGAGACTATCACCCATTTGGGCGGAAGCTACTGGCGCACAGTGAGCAGTGGTGCCTTTGGAGAGTTACACTAGAGAGTAGCCCTGGCCAGAATTCCTCAGCTGCTTCCACAGCCACTTGCCTGTTTGCAGAGGGTCCTTATAAGAAAGAAGTGAGGAGGTGGGGGAAGAGACCCCAAGTCCAAGTACGGGCCACCAAAAATGTTGTAGTCTGTGTGTGGGTTGGAAAAGAATTTCCAGACATGAGGCAGAATGAGAGGAGAATAAAGTTTATTAGAGTGGGAGACACCATTAGAACAGCGGGCTGGCTCAAGCGAGAGCAGAACCCTTTTGCAGGCTAGCAGCCACTTTTTATAGTCTCAAGACAGAGAAAATTCCTACTGGAATGGTGGCATTGGGTGATTGGCTAGGATACTACGGGGTATAATAAGGTGGGTATTTTACTTAATATGAGGTCAGGGAACTGGCCAGTTTAGATCCAGAGGCTCATGGAAACAGTTGCTATGGGGCTTGGTAGTTCCAGAGATTTTTATCCTGTGACCTTGGTACAGGGCTCCATACCTGTGACCTTGCATAGGGCTCCACATTAAGGGCAACTAAAACGCCAGCACTTTCTGAAATAAAGGACAAGAAAACAGAGTTTTTCCTTTCCTAGGGTTTTGTTTATTGCTATTAGAGAAGCTGCATAGGCTTTGGGGGAACAGCTGTTGTTCATTCAGCAGGAAACCCACTTAACAGTTCCATCTCATGAGCAAATGGTTTATAGTTTTAGATAATGGAGAAATAACAAGGTAAAATCTCAGTCACCACCAGGAAACTCAAAATAAAGCAAACACTTTACTAAAAGTTCTTTATTTTCTTAAAATCTTGTACCTAAGGGTAATTTCTGTCCAATACATGACAATTTATGTGACTGAAAGATATGATCTTGCATATAAAAATAAATAAAAAATGCAAGAAAGTTTGGTCATATAAGATGATTGGACTGGTTTTAGACTTCCCAGCCAGATCCTACAGTTTCATCCACTTCTTTCTAATGGAAAATGGCATTCACCCTGGCATTCAAGGTCTTGAAAGGTAAAGCAACAATTGGTATTCATGGGCTTTGTGCTATTTGCAGAGAATAGTATGTAAATAGTTGGAATGCAGTGGGTCAAATCAGAAAGAATACCTTAAAAATTTTGGGAATAAATATTTAAACAGTTCTACTTTTGAGGCCTGCTAGAATACTGCAAGTTGGTAAATAAGGACTGAAACATAGGCAAATATGATCACAAAATGTGAGGTAAAAGCATGTACTCTGTGACTTAAGATCACTACATATTATCAATAATAAAAAAAGAAATGATGAAGAACAAACTGCCTGTACCTCTGAATGATGAATACTATTTCCTAAAACTATCCACTTGTAAGGAGGAAAGACAAGGAATGACAAATTCCAATAATATAACAATTACCATTTAAAAAAAATATCCAGGCTTCTAATATTGCAAACACAATGTAAAAATAGAATTTAGCATAGATAAAAATATATTTCTTTCTGCCAAAGCAAATATTTCAAGTCATTCTTTGCAACTGAGCCTTTGTTTATCTGGAGAATGACCATTCCTTAATATGCACTTCATGTTTTCTAATGTAGTTTGATAACAAGAAAAAAAGTAATAATAATTTAGGAATTAAGCACACATACATGCATATATATGTGTGTATCTATATGTATTTCTAAAAATAGTTTTCTCAGAAATAGTGTTTTACCTATACATATATAGATGCTGTTGCATATGTGTGTATCTTTCCTTAGGTTCTAGGAGGACTGACTATACTTTGCAGGAACATAGTTTTCTAAGACAATATTGCCTCTAAATCATCATTGATCTGAAATAGAAAAATATGTCTTTTATTCAGGAATTCCTTTAAAATTAACTGCAAGTAAACTAGAACAAACTATATGCTTCTTTTTAAATTTGAAACTGAGCATCACTATTCCTAGAGTGTATCAACTTTAGGATAAAGTTTTGCTTTCATCATTGGAAACAGAAAACAATAATAGAAACATTCTAACAATGACAAATAAATTAAAAACATGAACTCTATTAAGTATAAAAAAAAAGCATGACTCCTATTAACATGGGTTTTTCCTTCCAGTTCAGTCATTCAACAAGCTATACTAAAATTAAAACAAGATATTATATCTGAATAGCATATTTTTTATATGTGTTAGATATTAGTTATAGCCTGTCTCTTATACACATCTCCCCGTAGTAACTTGAAAGGGACCTGATGCTACTCGAGAAAAACCAGGAGGTTCCCCCTCCAGACGAGATGAGGCCGTTTTCTGCTGCGGCATCCCAAGAGAAAAACGGCCTTTCCTCCTAAACCTCAAAGGGTGC
>SJYS01022120.1:101740-124840 GCA_006410695.1 Philantomba maxwellii | reverse complement strand
AGGGACCTGATGCTACTCGAGAAAAACCAGGAGGTTCCCCCTCCAGACGAGATGAGGCCGTTTTCTGCTGCGGCATCCCAAGAGAAAAACGGCCTTTCCTCCTAAACCTCAAAGGGTGCTTCACAGACTTGCTACAACCCAAGATGTTCCCCGACACAACAATCTCCACATGAGAGGAACATGAGGGTCCCACCACAACACAAAAGGAGCCCCTTTCCCCCTCCTCTGCTCCCGATGAGGGATCCTTTCCCTGCTTCAACAGGAAAGGTTTCTGGCATTCCCGTCGCAGAGCAAGAGGGCATGCTCTCAACAGGAAAGTCGAGAGGAACTCCAGGGGTCATGCCACCATTCCAAAAGACCCCTAATAACTCAGTCCACTCCAGATGTACCTGATTTCCCTGCACTTCCTCGAAGGTCACCCTGAGCATCGAATCACACCACGGTGGCATCTGCAACAGCCCTGTGGCACCTCGAGGGAAAGCCAAAGATCCCTGTGTCAACTCGTCAGGAAGCCTGACAAAGTTGCTACACCTTGGGAGTAAAACGGACGTGCATGTCTCCACTTGAGAAGAGTCCTGACTCTCCTCTGGAGACTCCAGAGGAACCCCAAGATCCATGTCAGCGTCGGAGAGGAAACCTTATGTTCTGGCTGCAGTTCCAGACGAGTACCTAGGACCCGACCCTGACTGGACAGGAATCCCGAGGGGCCCCTCGGAACTCGTATGGAGACTGGTCTTTCCTGAGGCAATGCCAGCGGGTCCCTGAGGTCCACGTTGTAACTCGAGAGGGACCTGCCTCAACTCGAGAAAAGCCAGGAGGTTCTCCCCAGCAGGCGAGATGAGGCCCTTTTCTGCTGTGGCATCACGAGGGAAATCACGCCTTTACACTTGAACCTCGCAAGCGTCCTTCCCACCCTTGCTGCAACTCAAGAAGTTCCCCGACGTACCAGTCCCCACGCAGGAGGAACAGTAAGGGTCCCGGCATACCTGAGGAGGATCCTCGTTTCCTCATCGTGAGCTCGAGGTGATGGTCTATTTCCCTCGTCGTCAGGAATGGATTCCTGCCATTCCCATCACATCTCAAGAGGTGGCGCTCTCAACAGGAAAGCCGAGATCTCCAGGGGTGGTGGCAA
The DNA here is from genome assembly GCA_006410695.1 of Philantomba maxwellii. Lineage (NCBI taxonomy): Eukaryota > Metazoa > Chordata > Mammalia > Artiodactyla > Bovidae > Philantomba > Philantomba maxwellii. Next base: position 123,708 of record SJYS01022120.1, on the reverse strand, counting down.
CATAGTAAAAGACCCCAAATGTCTCAGTCCACTCTAGATGAACCTGATTTCCCTTCACTACGGCGAGGGTGACTTGCGTATCGCCTCACACCACGGTGGCTCGTGCCACAGTCCTGTGGAATCTTGAGGGAAAGACAGAGAACCCGGGGTCAAGTCGAGGAGAAGCCTGACACTGCAGCTACAGCTCAGAAAGAAAGCAGACGTGCATGAAACCACAGGTGACGAGGCCTTACTTCCCTTGAGAGACTCCAGAGTAACCCCAAGTTCCATGCCAGCACTGGAGAGGAAACCTCAGTTTGCAGCTTCGGCTCCAGACTGGGACTTAGGAGCCGGCACCGACTGGAGAGGAATCCCGAGGAGCCCCTCTCAACTCGCACGGATACTGGCCTTTCCTGAGGCCATGCGAGAGGGTCCCTGAGGTCCACGTTGTAACTCGAGAGGGACCTGCCACAACTCGAGAAAAACCAGGAGGTTCTCCCCTCCAGGCGAGATGAGGCCGTTTTCTGCTGCGGCATCGCAAGGGCAAACCGGCCTTCCCTCCTGAACCTCAAATGGTCATTCACAGCCTTGCTACAACCCAAGAAGTTCCCCGACATAACCATCTCCACTCAAGAGGAACAGGGAGGGTCCCACCACAACTCAAGAGGAGCCCCCTTTCCCCCTCCTCTGCTCCCGATGAGGGATCCTTTCCCTGCTTCGACAGGAAAGGTTTCTTGTGTTCTCGTCGCACAGCAAGAGGGTGTGCTCTCAACAGGAAAGTCGAGAGAAACTCCAGGGGACATGCCACCATTCCAAAAGACCCCTAATAACTCAGTCCACTCCACATGAACCTGATTTCCCTGCACTGCCCCGAAGGTCACCCTGAGCATCGAAACACACCATGTTAGAATGTGCAACAGCCCTGGGGCACCTCAAGGGAAAGCCACAGATCTCTGTGTCAACTCGTCGGGAAGCCTGACACTGCTGCTACAGATTGGGAGGAGAACGGAAGTGTATGTCTCCAATTGAGAAGAGTCCTGACTCTCCTCTGTAGACTCCAGAGGAACCCCAAGATCCATGTCAGCAGTGGAAAGGATACCTCAGGTTCTGTCTGCTGTTCCAGGCGAGTACATAGCACCCGTCACTGACTGGACAGGAATCCAGAGGGGCCCCTCACAACTCGCATGGAGACTGGTCTTTCCTGAGGACACACAAGTGGATCCCTGAGGTCTCCGACATAACTCGAGAGGGAACTGCCACAACTCGAGAAAAACCAGTAGGTTCCCCCCTGCAGGCGAGGTAAGGCCCTTTTCTACTGTGGTGTCTCGAAGGAAATCACGCCTTCGCTCCTAAACCTCACAAGGGTCATTCCCACCCTTGTTGCAACTCAAGAAGTTCCCCGACATTCCCGTCTCCATGAGGGAGGAACAACGAGGTTGTCGGCACAACTCAAGAGGAGCTCTGTTTCCCCCTCGTGAGCTTGAAATGAGGGTTCTTCTCCCTGCTTCTTCGGGAAAGGATTCCCGCCGTTTCTGTCACATTTCAAGAGGTGGCGCTCTCAAAAGGAACACCGAGATCTCCAGGGGTTGTGCAAACATACTAGAAGTCCCCCAGATGTCTCAGTCCACTCCCGATGAACCTGATTTCCCTGCACTACCTCGAGTGTCACCCGCGTATCGCCTCACAGCACGGTGGCTCGTGCCACAGCCCTGTGGCATCTCGAGGGAAAGACAGAGATCCCTGTGTCAGTTTGACGGAAGTTGCTACAGTTCGGGAGAGAAGTGGGCGTGCATGTAACCACAGGAGGCGAGGCCTGACTCCCCTGTGGAGACTCCAGAGGAACCCCAAGATCCATGTCAGCACTGGAGAGGAAACCTCAGGTTTCAGCTTCGGCTCCAAATGGGGATTTAGGACCCGCCTCCGAGTGGAGAGGAATACCGAGGGTCCCCTCTCAACTCGAAAGGAGAATGGCCTTTCCTGAGGCCACACGAGCAGGTCCCTGAGGTCCCCGTCTTGACTCGAGAGGAACCTGCCGCAACTTGAGAAAAACGAGGAGGTTCTCCTCTCCAGGCGAGAAGAGGCTGTATTCTGATGTGGCATCTTGAGAGAAATCACGCCTCCCCTCCTGAAGCTCAAAGGCTCTTTCACACCCTTGCTGCAACTCAAGAAGTTCCCCGACATAACTGTCTCAACATGAGAGGAATACTGAGGGTTCCACCACATCTCAAGAGGAGACCCCTTTCCCCCTCCTCCTCTCAAGATGAGGGTTTCTTTTCCTGCCTCGTCGGGAAAGGATTCTGGCATTCCCATTGCACAGCAGCATGACGTGCTCTCAAGAGCAAAATTGAGAGGAACTCCAGGCCACCATTTCAAAAGACCCCCAGATATCCCAGTCCACTACAGAGGAACTTGATTTCCCTGCACTCCCTCAAAGGTCACCCCGAGCATCGAATCACAACTCAGTGGAACGTGCGACAGCCCTGTGGCACCTCGAGGGAAAGCCACAGATCCCTGTGTCAACTTGTCGGGAAACCTGAAACTGCTGCTACAGCTTGGGAGAAAAACGGACGTGTATGTCTCCAATAGAGAAGAATCCTGACTCTCCTGTGGAGACTCCAGAGGAACCCCAAGATCCATGTCAGCACTGGAGAGGAAACCTCAGGTTCTGGCTGCAGTTCCAGACGAGGACTTAGGACCCGACACTGACTGGACAGGAATCCCGAGGGGCCCCTCTCAACTGGCATGGAGACTGGTCTTTCCTGATGCCACACGAGTGGGTCCTTGAGGTCCCCGTCATAACTCGAGAGGGACCTACTGCAACTGGAGAAAACCAGGAGGTTCTCCCCTGCAGGCTAGATGAAGCTCTTTTCTGCTGTGGCATCTCGAGGGAAATCACGCCTTCAGTCTTGAACCTCGCAAGGGTCCTTCCCACCCTTGCTGCAACTCAAGAAGTTCCCCGATATACCATTCTGCATGGGGGAGGAACCCCTTGCATGTGGCACATCTCAAGAGGAGCCCCGATTCCCCCTCGTGGGCTCGAGATGAGAGTTCCTTTCCCTGCTTTGTCAGGAAAGGATTCCCTCTGTTCCTGTTGCATCTCAAGAGGTGGCGCTCTCAACAGGAAAGCCGAGATATCCAGGGGTCGTGCTAACATACTAAAAGGTCCCCAGATGTCTCAGTCCACTCCAGATGAACCTGATTTCCCTGCATTACCTCGAGTGTCACCCGCGTATTGCCTCACACCATGGTGGCTCGTGCCACAGTCCTGTGGCATCTCGAGGGAAAGACAGAGATCCGTGTGTCAGCTCGACGAGACGACTGACACTGCTGCAACAGGTCGGGAGGAAAGTGGACGTGCATGTAACCACAGGAGATGAGGCCTGACTCCCCTGGCGAAACACCAGAGGAACCCCAGGTTGCATGCCAGCACTGGAGAGGAAACTGCAGGCTCCAGCTTCAGCTCCAGGAGGGGACTTAGGTCCCGTCACTGACTGGAGGGGAATTCTGAGGGTCCCCTCTCAACTTGCATGGAGACTGGCCTTTCCTGAGGCCACACGAGTGGGTCCCTGAGGTCCCCATCGTAACTCGAGAGGGAACTGCCGCACCTCGAGAAAAACCAGGAGGTTCTCCCCTCCAGGCGAGATGAGGCGACTTGAGCGAAATCACGACTTCACTCTTAAACCTTGTAAGGGTCCTTCCCACCCTTGCTGCAACTCAAGAAGTTCCCCGACATACTCGACTCCACACGGGAGGAAAACCAAGGGTACCAGCACAACTCAAGAGGAGCCCTGTTTCCCCCTCATGACCTCGAGTTGAGGGTTCCTTTCCCTGCTTCGTCGGGAAAGGATTCCCGCCATTCCCATCTCATCTCAAGAGGTGGCACTCTGAACAGGAAAGCCGAGATCTCTAGGGGTCGTGCCAACATACTAAAAGTCCCCCAAATATCTCAGTCCACTCCAGATGAACCTGATTTCCCTGCATTACCCCGCGTGTCACCCGCGTATCATCTCACACCACGGTGGCTTGTGCCACAGCCCTGTGGCATCTTAAGGGAAAGACAGATATCCCTGTGTCAACTCGACGGAAAGCCTGACACTGCTGTTACAGTTCGGGAGGAAAGCGGACGTGCATGTAACCAGAGGAGACGAGGCCTTACTCCCCTGGGGAGATTCCAGAGGAACCCCAAGGTCAATATCAGCACTGGAGAGGAAACCTCTGGCTCCTGCTTCAGCTCCAGATGGGGACTTAGAACCCGGCACTGACTGGAAAGGAATCCCGAGGTTCCCTTCTCAACTCGCATGGAGACTATCCTTTCCTAGGGCCACATGAACGGTTCCCTGAGGTCCCCGTGGTAACTCGAGAGGAAGCTGCCGCAACTCGAGAGAAACCAGGTTCTCCCTTCCAGGCAAGATGAGGCTGTTTTCTGATGCGGCATTTCGAGAGAAACCACACCTCCCTTCCTGAACCTAAAAGGCTTCTTCACACCCTTGTTGCAACACAAGAAGTTCCCCAATATACCCATCTCAACACGAGAGGAACACTGAGGGTTCCACCACAACTCAAGAGGNGTTTTTTTTTTTTTCGAATTGCTGTAGGAAACTTGGTGTTCCTTTCAGGTTATGACGAGGACCTCAGAGACCCCGTCGTGTGGCCTCAGGAAAGTTCAGTCTCCATGCGAGATGCGAGGGACCTCTCGGGATTCCTCTCTAGTTGCTGCCTTGGCCACGGTCCTTATCTGGAATTAAGGCCAGAACCTCAGGGTTTCTCCCCAGTGCTGACATGGATCTTGGGGTTCCTCTGGAGTTTCCACATGGGATTCAGTCCTCGTCTTGTATGGATACATGCAAGTTCGCTTTCCTTTTGAGCTGGAAAAGCAGTGTCAGGCTTCTTGACCAGTTGACATAGGGATCAGTTGCTTTCTCTCAAGGTGCCACAGGGTTGTCAAACTGCCATGGTGTTTGAGTTGATCCTCAGGATGACCGTCGTGTCAATGTAGTGGAGTTAGGTGTATCTGAGGTGGATTGGGACATCGGGGTCTTTTGGAATGGTGGCACGACCCCTGGAGGTTCAACTTGAGACTGCCTCCACTTGAGGTGAGAAAGGAACGCCTGGATTCCTTTCCAATGGAGTAGGGAAATGGACCCAATTCCAGAGATGAGGAGTGAAAACCGGTGCTCTTCTTGAGTTGTGGCGGGACCCACCGTGTTACTCTCGAGTGGATACGGGTATGTCGGGGAACTTCTAGAGTTGCCTCAAGGGCGTCAAGGACCCTTGCGAGGCACAAGAAGGAAGGTGGGATTTCTCTAGAGACGCTGGAGTGGAAAAGGGCCTCATCTCACGTTGAGGGGAGAATCTCCTGGTTTTTCTCTACTTGTGGCAGGAAACATGGGGTTCCTCTACAGTTACTACAGGGACCTCAGGGACCCGCTCATGTGGCCTCAGGAAAGTCCAGTCTCCATGTGAGTTGCAAAGGGCCCTCTCAGGTTTCCTCTTCAGTTGCTGCCAGGGCCGTGGTCCTCATCTGGATTTGAGGCCAGAACCTCAGGGTTACTCTTCAGTGGTGACATGTATCTCGAGGTTCCTCTGGAGTTTCCACAGGGGAGTCAGGCCTCGTCTTCTGTGGAGACAGGCAATTCCGCTTTCCTCTCAAGCTGGAAAAGCAGTGTCAGGCTTCCTGTAGAGTTGACATATGGATCGATGGCTTTCTCTCGAGATGCAACAGGGCTGTCACACCTGCCATCGTGTTTTGAGTCGATCCTCGGGGTGACTGTCGAGTCAGTGCAGGGGCGTCAAGTGTATCTGGAGTGGATTTGGACATTGGGGTCTTTTGGAATGATTGTCTGACCCCTGGAGTTCCTCTCGAGGTTCAAGTGGAGACCACCTCCTCTTGAGGTGCAACGGGAATGCCAGATTTCTTTCCCGATGAAGCAGGGAAATGGACCCTCATCTCGTGATGAGGAGGGATAACTGGGGCTCTTCTTGAGTTGTGGCAGGACCACTGGTATTCCTCTTGAGTGGAGAGGGGTATGTCATGGAACTCCTTGAGTTGCCTCAAAGGTGTCAGGACACTTTCGAGGCTCAAGAGGGAAGGTGGGATTTCTCTCGAGATGCCTCGGCAGAAAAAGGCTTCATCTCGCGTTGAGGGGAGAATCTCCTGTTTTTTCTCGAGTTGTGGCAGAAAACTTGGGGTTACTCTCGAGTTATGACAGGGACCTCAGGGACCCTCTCGTGTGGCCTCAGGAAAGTCCAGTCTCCATGCGAGTTGTGAGGGGCCTCTCGGGATTCCTCTCCATTAGCTATCCTGGCAGTGATCCTCATCTGGAGTTGAGCACGGAAACTTAGGTTTCCCCTTGAGTGATGACATGGATCTCAGGGTTCCTCTGGAGTTTCCACAGGAGAGTCAGGTCTCATCTCTTGTGGAGACAGGCAAGTCCACTTTCCTCCCAACATGTAGCAGCAGTGTCAGGCTTCCTGTCGAATTGACACAGGGATCTGTGTCTTTCCCTCGAGGTGCCACAGGGTTGTCACACGTGCCACCATGGTATGAGTCGATACACGAGGTGATAGCTGAGGCAGTGCAGGGAAATCAGGTTCATCTGGAGTGGACTGAGATATTTGGGTGTCTTTTGGATTGGTGAAATGACACCTGGAGTTCCTCTCAACATTCCTGTTGAGAACGGCTTCTCTTGAGATGAGACAGGAACTCCGAGAATCCTTTTCCAATGAAGCAGGGAAAGGAAAACTCATTTTGAGCTGAGGAGGGAAAAACAGGGCTCCTCTTGAGTTGTGGCGGGAACTTTGGTGTTCCTCTCATTTGGAGATCGGTATGTTGGGGAGTTTCTTGACTTGCAGCAAGGGTGTGAAGGACCCTTTTGAGGTTCAAGAGGGAAGGTGTGATTTCCATTGAGAAGCGGTGGCAGAAAGGGCCTCATCTCGCCTGGAGGGGAGAATATTCTGGTTTTTCTTGAGTTGTGGCATGTACCTCTCGAGTAATGATGGGGACCTCAGGGACCCGGTCGTGTGGCCTCAGGAAAGGCCAGTCTCAATGTGAGTTGCGAGGAGCCTCTTGGGATTCCTCTCCAGTAGGTGCCGGGTACTAAGTCCTTGTCTGGAGCTGAGGCCGGAACCTGAGGTTTCCTCTCCAGTGCTGACATGGAACTTGAGGCTCCTCTGGGGTCTCCACAGGGGAGTCAGCCCTTGTCTCGAGTGGAGACATGCACGTCCACTTCCCTCCCGAACTGTAGCAGCAGTGTCAGGTTTCCCGTAGAGTTGACACAGGGATCTGTGGCTTTCCCTCGAGGTGCCACAAGGCTGTCACACGTGCCAATGTGGTGTGAGTCGATATTCGGGGTGACAGCGAGGCAATGCAAGGAATTCAGGTTCATCTGGAGTGGTCTGAGACATTTGGGTGTCTTCTAGTATGGTGGCATGATCCCTGGAGTTCCGCTCGACTTTCCTGTTGAGAGCGCCTCTTCTTGTGATGCGATGGGAAAGCTGGTAAACCTTTCCCAACGAAGGGGGAAAGGAACCCTCATCTCTAGCTGAGGAGGGGAATTCGGGGCTGCTCTTGGTTTGTGGCAGAACCCTTGGTCTTCCTCTCGAGTGAAGACGGATATGTCGCAGAACTTCTTCAGTTGCAACATGGATGTGAAGGATGCTTTCGAGGTTCAAGAGGGAAGGTGTGATTTCCCTCGACATGCCGCAGTGGAAAAGGGCCTCTTCTCAACTAGAGGGGAGAATCTCCTGGTTTATCTCGAGTTCCAGCATGAAACTTGGGGTTCCTCTCGAGTTACGATGGGGATTTCTGGGACCTGCTTGTGTGGCCTCAGGAAAGGCCAGTCTCCTTGTGAGTTGCGAGGGGCCTCTCGGGATTCCTCTACAGTTGGTGCCAGGTCCTAAGTCCTCGTCTGGATGTGAGGCCACAACCTGAGGCTTCCTCTACAGTGCAGACATGGATTTTGGGTTCCTCTGCAGTCTCCACAGGGGAGTCAGGCCTTGTCTTGAGTGGAGACATGCATGTCCGCTTACCTCCCGAGCTGTAGCAACAGTGTCAGGCTTCCCGTCGAGTTGACACAGGGATCTGTGGCTTTCCCTTGAGGTGTCACAGGGCTGTCACACGTGCCACTGTGGTGTTAATCTATACTCGGGGTCATGGTCAAGGCAGTGCAGGGAAATCAAGTTCATCTCTAGTGGCCTGAGACATTTGGGGGTCTTTTGGAATGGTGGCACGANTGTCACAGGGCTGTCACACGTGCCACTGTGGTGTTAATCTATACTCGGGGTCATGGTCAAGGCAGTGCAGGGAAATCAAGTTCATCTCTAGTGGCCTGAGACATTTGGGGGTCTTTTGGAATGGTGGCACGACACCTGGAGTTCCTCTCAACTATCCATTCCAAAAGACCCCCAAATGTCTCAGTGCACTCCAGGTGAACCTGATTAACCTGCACTGCCTCAACTGTCACCCTGCATATCCACTGACTCCATGGTGGCATGTGTGACATCCCTTTGGTACCTCGACAGAATGCCACAGATCCCTGTGTCAACTCAACGGGAAGAATGAAACTGCTGCTACAGCTTGGGAGGAAAGAGGACGTGCTTGTCTCCAATCGAGGCGAGGCCTCACTCCCCTGTGGAGACTCCAGAGGAACACCAAGATCCACGACAGCACTGGAGAGGAAAACTCAGGTTCCGGCCTCAGCTCCAGACGAGGATTTAGGACCCAGCACCGACTTGAGAGGAATCCTGAGAGGCCCCTCGCAACTCGCATGGAGACTGGCCTTTCCTGAGGCCCCACGAGCGGATCCCTGAGGTCCCTGTCATAACTCGAGTGGAACCTGCTGCAACTCGAGAAAAATCACGATATTCTCGCCTCCAGGTGAGATAAGGCCCTTTTACGCTGCCCCATCTCGAGGGAAACCACACCTNTCCCTGAGGTCCCTGTCATAACTCGAGTGGAACCTGCTGCAACTCGAGAAAAATCACGATATTCTCGCCTCCAGGTGAGATAAGGCCCTTTTACGCTGCCCCATCTCGAGGGAAACCACACCTTTCCTCTTGAATCTTGAAAGGGTCCTTAACACCATAGCTGCAATTCAGGAAGTTCCCCAACATATCCATCTCCATTCGAGAGGAACAATGAGGGTCCCGCCACAACTCAAGAGGAGCCCTGTTTTCCCCTCCTCAGCTCGAGATGAGGGTTCCTTTCCCTGCTTCATCACGAAAGGATTCACGGCATTCCCGTCACATCTAAGAGGAGTTGCTCTCAACAGGAAAGACGAGAGGAACTCCAGGGGCCTTGCTGCCATTCCAAAAGACCCCCAAATGTCTCAGTCAACTCCAGATGAACCTGATTTCCCTGCACTGCCTTGACTGTTACAACTGCGTATCAACTGACACCACGGTGGCACGTGTGACAGCCCTTTGGCACCTCGCCGAAAAGCCACAGATCCCTGTCTCAACTCGACGGGAAGTCTGACACTGCTGCTACAGCTTGGGAGAAAAGCGGACATGCATGTCTCCACTCAAGACGAGGCCTGACTTCCCTGTGGAGACTCCAGAGCAACCCCAAGATCCATATCAGCACTGGAGAGGAAAATTCAGGTTCCAGCCTCAACTCCAGACGAGGACTTAGGACCTGGCACTGACTGGAGAGGAATCCTGAGAGGCCCCTTGCAACTCGCATGGAGACTGGCCTTTCCTGAGNGAGGAAAGGGGACGCGCATGTCTCCACTCGAGATGTGAGGCTGGACTCCCCTTTGTAGACTCCAGAGGAACCCAAAGATCCATGTAAGCACTGGAGAGGAAACCTCAGGTTCTGGATTCAGCTCCAGATGAGGACTTAGGACCTGGCACTGACTGGAGAGGAATCCTGAGAGGCCCCTTGCAACTCGCATGGAGACTGGCCTTTCCTGAGACCACACGAGCGGGTCCCTGAGGTCCACATCATAACTCGAGAGGAACCTGCCGCAAATCAGGAAAAAACAGGAGATTCTCCTCTCCAAGCGAGATGAGGCCCTTTTCCACTGCGGCGTCATGAGGGAAATTACACCTTCCCTCTTGAACCTCAAAAGAGTCATTCACACCCTTGCTGCAACTCAAGTTCACCAACACACCCGTCTCCATTTGAGAGGAACACTGAGGGTCCCGCCACAGCTCAAGAGGAACCCCATTTTCCCCTCCTCAGCTCGAGATGAGGGTTCTTTTCTCTGCTTTGTTGGGAATGGATTGCCAGTGTTCCCATCGGATCTCAAGAGGAGGCGCTCTCAACAGGAAAGTCAAGAGGAAATCCAGGGGTCGTGCCACCATTCCAAAAGACCCCCAAATGTCTAAGTCCACTCCAGATGAAGTTGATTTCCCTGTACTGTCTCGGCTGTCACCCGGAGTATCAACTCACACCCTGGTGGCACGTGTGACAGCCCTGTGGCACCTAGAGGGAAAGCCACAGATCCCTGTGTCAATTCAACGTGAAGTTGGACACTGCTGCTACAGCTCAGGAGGAAAGGGGACGCGCATGTCTCCACTCGAGATGTGAGGCTGGACTCCCCTTTGTAGACTCCAGAGGAACCCAAAGATCCATGTAAGCACTGGAGAGGAAACCTCAGGTTCTGGATTCAGCTCCAGATGAGGACTTAGGACCCANGAAGTTGGACACTGCTGCTACAGCTCAGGAGGAAAGGGGACGCGCATGTCTCCACTCGAGATGTGAGGCTGGACTCCCCTTTGTAGACTCCAGAGGAACCCAAAGATCCATGTAAGCACTGGAGAGGAAACCTCAGGTTCTGGATTCAGCTCCAGATGAGGACTTAGGACCCAGCACTGACTGGAGAGGAATCCTGAGAGGCCCCTTGCAACTCGCATGGAGACTGGCCTTTCCTGAGGCCACATGAGCATGTCCCTGAGGTCCCCGTCGTAACTCGAGAGGAACCTGCCTCAACTCTAGAAAAACGAGAAGATTCTCCCCTCCCGGCGAGATGAGGACTTTTCCACTGCTGCATCTTGAGGGAAATCACACCTTCCCCCTTGAACCTCTCAAGGGTCCTTCACACCCTTGCTGCAAATCAAGAAGTTCCCTGACTTACACGTCTCCACTCGAGAAGAACACAAACTGTCCCACCACAACTCAAGAGGAGCCCTGTTTTTCCCGCCTCAGCTCTAGATGAGGGTTCCTTTCCCTGTTTCTTTTGGAAAGGATTCCGAGCATTCCTGTCGCATATAGACGAGGCACTCTCAACAGGAAAAATGCCAGGAACTCCTGGGGTCATGCCACCATACAGAAATGCCCCCAGATGTCTCAGTCCACTACAGACGAACCTGATTTCCCTGCACTGCCTCGACTGTCAACCCTAGTACCTACTCACACCAAGGTGGCACGTGTGATATCCCTGTGGCAGCTCAAGGGAAAGCCACAGATTGCTGTGTCAACTTGACGGGAAGCCTGACACTGCTGCTACAGCACAGGAGGAAAGCAGATGTGCATGTCTTCACTCGAGACAAGGCCTAACTCCCCTGTGGAGACTCCAGAAGAACCCAAAGATCCATGTCAGCACTGGAGAGGAAAACTCAGTTTCCGGCTTAACCTCCAGATGTGGACTTAGGACCCAGCACCGACTGGAGAGGAATCCCGAGAGGTCCTTCACAACTAGCATGGAGACTGGGCATTCCTGAGGCCAACTGTGCGAGTCCCTGAGGTCTCCAATGTAACTCTAGAGGAACCTCAATTTTCCTGTAGCAACTCGAGAAAAACCAGGAGATTCTCCCTTCCAGGTGAGATCAGGCCTTTTTCCACTGCGGCATCTCGAGAGAAAACACACCTTCCCACTTGAACCTCGAAAGGGTCCTTCACACCCTTGCTGCAACTCAAGAAGTTCCCTGACATACACGTCTCCACTCGAGAGGAACACCCAGGGCCCCGTCACAACTCAAGAGGAGCCCCGTTTTCCCTTCCTCAGCTCAAGATAAGGGTTCCTTTCCCTGCTTTGTTGGGAAAGGACTCCTGGTGTTCCTGTCGCATCTCTAGAGGAGGCGCTCTCACAAGGAAAGTCAAGAGGAACTCCAGGGGTCGTGCCACCATTCCAAAAGACCCTCAATGTCTCAGTCCACTCCAGATGAGCCTTATTTCCCTGCGCTGCCTCAACTGTCACCCCGCGTATTGACTCACACCACGGTGGCACGTGTGACAGCCCTGTGGCACCTCGAGGGAAAGCCACAGATCCCTGTGTCAACATGACTGGATGCCTGACACTGCTGCTACAGCTGGGGAGGAAAGCAGACGTGCATGTCTCCAATTGAGACGAGGCCTGATTCCCCTGTGGAGGCACCAGAGGAAGCCCAAGATCCCTGTCAGCACTGGAGAGGAAACCTCAGGTTCTGGCCTCAGCTCCAGACGAGGACTTAGGACCCTGCACCGACTGGAGAGGAATCCTGAGGGGCCCCCTTGCAACTCTCATGGATACTGGCCTTTCCCGAGGCCAAACGAGCGGGACCCTCAATTCCCCGTCATAACTCAAGAGGAACGTGTCGCAACTCGAGAAAAACCAGTAGATTCTCCCCTCCAGGTGAGATGAGGCCATTTTCTGCTGTGGTGACTCGAGGGAAATCACACCTTCCCTCTTGAACTTCAAAAGGGTCCTTCACTCCCTTGCTGCAACTCAAGAATTTCACTGACATACCATCTCCAATCAAGAGGAACACCAAGGGTTCCACCACAACTCAAGAGGAGCCCTGTTTTCCCCTCCTCAACTCAAGATGAGCATTCCTGTTCCTGCTTCGTTGGGAAAGGATTCCTAGTGTTCCTGTCGCATCTCAAGAGGAGGTGCTATCAACAGGAAAGAAGAGAGGAACTCCAGGGGCCATGCCACCTTTCCAAAAGACCCCCAAATGTCTCAGTCCACTGCAGATGAACCTGATTTCCCTGCAGTGCCTCGACTGTCACCCTGAGTATAGACTCACACCATGGTGGCACATGTGACAGCCCTGTGGCACCTTGAGGGAAAGCCACAGATCCCTGTGTCAACTTGACGGGAAGTCTGGCACTGCTGCTACAGCTCGGGAGGAAAGCAGATGTTCATGTCTCCACTCGAGATGAGGCCTGACACCCCTGTGGAGACTCTAGAGGAACCCCAAGATCCATGTAAGCACTGGAGAGGAAACCTGAGGTTCCAGCCTCAGCTCCAGATGAGGACTTAGGACCCAGCACTGACTGGAAAGGAATCCTGAGAGGCCCCTCCCAAATCGCATGGAGACTGGCCTTTCCCGAGGCCACACAAGCGGGTCCCTGAGGTCCCCGTTGTAACTCGAGAGGAACCTGCCGCTACTTGAGGAAAACCAGGAGATTCTCCCCTCCAGGAGAGATGAGGCCCTTTTCTGCTGCAGCGTCTTGAGGGAAATCACATCTTCCCTCTTGAATCTTGAAAGGTTCCTTCACAGCCTTACTGCAACTCAAGAAGTTCCCCGACATACCCGTCTCCACTCGAGAGGAACACTGATGGTCCCAAAACAACTTTAGAGGAGCCCCCTTTCCCCCTCCTCTGCTCCAGATGAGGCTTCCTTTCCCTGCTCGTCGGGAAAAGATTCTGGCATTCACGCACAGCAAGAAGACGTGCTCTCAACAAGAATGTCGAGAGGAACTCCAGGGGTCTTGCCACCATTCCAAAAGATCCTGAAATGTCTCAGTCCATTCCAGATTAACCTGATTTCCCTGCCCTCCCTCAAAGGTCACCCCGAGCATCGAATCACACNTCCCCCTCCTCTGCTCCAGATGAGGCTTCCTTTCCCTGCTCGTCGGGAAAAGATTCTGGCATTCACGCACAGCAAGAAGACGTGCTCTCAACAAGAATGTCGAGAGGAACTCCAGGGGTCTTGCCACCATTCCAAAAGATCCTGAAATGTCTCAGTCCATTCCAGATTAACCTGATTTCCCTGCCCTCCCTCAAAGGTCACCCCGAGCATCGAATCACACCGCGGTGGCACGTGCGACAATCCTGTGGCACCTTGAGGGAAAGCCACAGATCCCTGTGTCAACTCGTCGGGAATCCTGACACTGCTGCTACAGCTTGGGAGGAAAACGGACGTGTATGTCTCCACTTGAGAAGAGTGCTGACTCTCCTGTGGAGACTCCAGAGGAACCCCAAGATCCATGTACACTGGAGAGGAAACCTCAGGTTCTGGCTGCAGTTCCAGACGAGTACTTAGGACCCGACACTGACTGGACAGAAATCCTGAGGAGCCCCTCATAACTCATATGGAGACTGGCCTTTCCTGAGGCCACGCGAGAGGGTCCCTGAGGTCCCGGTCATAACTCAAGAGGGACCTGCTGCAACTCGAGAAAAACCAGGAGGTTCTCCCCTGCAGGCGAGATGAGGCCCTTTTCTGCTGTGGCATCACGAGGGAAATCACGCCTTCCCACTTGAACCTAGGAAGCATCCTTCCCACCCTTGCTGCAACACAAGAAGGTCCCCGACATACCAGTACCCACGTGGGAGGAACATAAAGGGTTCAGGCACACATCAGGAGAAGCCTCGTTTCCCCATCATGAGCTCGAGATGAGTGTCTTTTTCCCTGATTCGTCTTGAAAGGATTCCTGCCATTTCCGACATATCTCAAGAGGTGGCGCTCTCAAAAGGAAAGCCGAGATCTCCAGGGGTCATGCCAACATACTAAAAGTACCCCAGATGTCTCGGTCCCCTCCAGATGAACCTGGTTTCCCTGCACTACCTCGAGTGTCACCTTCGTATTGCCTCACACGTCAGTGGCTCGTGCCACAGGCCTGTGGCATCTCGACAGAAATACAGAGATCCCGGGGTCAAGTCGAGGGNACCCACGTGGGAGGAACATGAAGGGTCCGGGCACACCTCAGGAGGAGCCTCGTTTCCCCATCGTGAGCTCAAGATGAGTGTCTTTTTCCCTGATTCGTTTTGAAAGGATTCCCGCTGTTTCCGTCATATCTCAAGAGGTGGGGCTCTCAACAGGAACGTCGAGATCTGCAGGGGTCGTGCCAACATACTAAAAGTCCCCCAGATGTCTCGGTCTACTCCAGATGAACCTGGTTTCCCTGCACTACCTCGAGTGTCACCTTCGTTTTGCCTCACACCTCGGTGGCTCGTGTTACAGGCCTGTGGCATCCTGACGGAAATACAGAGATCCCAGTGTCAAGTCGAGGGAAAGCCTGACACTGCAGCTACAGCTCAGGAGGAAAGTGGACGTGCTTGCAACCACAGGAGACGAGGCCTGACTCCCCTGGAGAGACTCCAGAGAAACCCCAAGTTCCATGCCAGCACTGGAGAGGAAACCTCAGGTTCCAGCTTCGGTTCCAGACGTGGAATTAGGACCCGGCACCGACTGGACAGAAATCCCGAGGAGCCCCTCTCAACTCGCATCGAGACTGGCCTTTCCTGAGGCCACAAGAGAGGATCCCTGAGCTCCCCATTGTAACCTGAGAGGGACCTGCTGCAACTCGTGAAAAACCAAGAAGTTCTCCCCTCCAGGCGAGATGAGGCCGTTTTCTTCTTCGGCATCCCAAGAGAAAACCAGCCTTCCCTCCTGAACCTCAAAGGGTCCTTCACAGCCTTGCTACAACTGAAGAAGTTCCTTGGCATAACCATCTCCACTCGAGAGGAACACTGAGGGTTCCAGCACAACGCAAGAGGAGCCCCCTTTCCCCCTCCTCTGCTCCCGATGAGGGATCCTTTCCCTGCTTCGACAGGAAAGGATTCTGGCGTTCCCGACGCACAGCAAGAGGGCCTGCTCTCAACAGGAAAGTCGAGAGGAACTCCAGGGGTCGTGTCACCATTCCAAAAGCCCCAAATGACTGAGTTCACTCCAGATGAACCTGATTTCCCTGCACTGCCTCAAAGGTCACCCTGAGCATCGAATCACACCACGGTTGTATGTGCGACAGCCCTGTGGCACCTCGAGGGAATGCCACAGATCCCTGTNAAGTCGAGAGGAACTCCAGGGGTCGTGTCACCATTCCAAAAGACCCCCGAATGACTCAGTCCACTCCAGATGAACCTGATTTCCGTGCACTGACTCAAAGGTCACCCTGAGCGTCGAATCACACCACGATGGTATGTGCCACAGTCCTGTGGCACCTCGAGGGAATGCCACAGATCCCTGTGTCAACATGTCTGGAAGCCTGACACTGCTGCTACAGCTTGGGAGGAAAACAGACGCGTGTGTCTCCACTTGAAAAGAGTCCTGACTCTCCTGTGGAGACTCCAGAGGAACCCCAAGATCCATGTCAGCACTGGAGAGGAAACCTCAGGTTCTGCCTACAGTTCCAGACGAGTACTTAGGACCCGACACTGACTGGACAGGAATCCCGAGGAGCCCCTCATAACTCATATGGAGACTGGCCTTTCATGAGGCAACGCGAGAGGGTCCCTAAGGACCCATCATAATGCAAGAGGGACCTTGCGAAACTCGAGAAACACCAGGAGGTTCTCCCCTCCAGGCGAGATGAGGCCCTTTTCTGCTGTGGCATCACGAGTGAAATCACCCCTTCCCACTTGAACCTCGCAAGGGTCCTTCCCACCCTTGCTGCAAATCAAGAAGTTCCCTTACATACCAGTCCCCACGTGGGAGAAAGAGGAAAGGTCACGGCACATCTCAGGTGGAGCCTCGTTTCCCCCTCGTGATCTCGAGATAAGCGTCTTTTTCCCTGCTTCGACGGGAAAGGATTCCTGCCGTTCCCGTCACATCTCAAGAGGTGGCGCTCTCAACAGGAAAGCCGAGATCTCCAGGGGTCGTTCCAACATACGAAAAGTTCCCCAGATGTCTCAGTCCACTCCAGGATAACCTGATTTCCCTGCACTACCTCCAGGGTCACCTGCGTATCGCCTCACACCACGGTGGCTAGTGCCACAGGCCTGTGGCATCTCGAGGGAAAGACAGAGATCTTAGGGTCAAGGCAAAGGGAAGTCTGACACTGCAGCTACAGCTTGGGAGGAAAGCGGACGTGCATGTAACCTCAGGAGATGAGGCCTGACTCCCCTTGAGAGACTCCAGAGAAACCCCAATTCCATTCCAGCACAGGAGAGGAAAACTCAGGTTCCAGCTACGGCTCCAGACGGGGACTTAGGTCCTNGGCAAAGGGAAGTCTGACACTGCAGCTACAGCTTGGGAGGAAAGCGGACGTGCATGTAACCTCAGGAGATGAGGCCTGACTCCCCTTGAGAGACTCCAGAGAAACCCCAATTCCATTCCAGCACAGGAGAGGAAAACTCAGGTTCCAGCTACGGCTCCAGACGGGGACTTAGGTCCTTGCACCAACTGGAGAGGAATCCCGAGGAGCCCCTCTCAACTCGNAAAAAAAAAAAAAAAGAATTGTGCACTCTTTCAAATCCAGTTGGAGAAAACAAAATTTGAGAACCACAATATCTCAGTCAATTAAGCAGGAAGGGAACATAGTTTCAAACTTTGTTAGAAAACTGAACTGGATAAGAAAAGTTTCTTGTCTCTTAGGAATCATGCTGAAGGACGCAGGGTGCTCTTTCAGAATCAGTTGAGGGAAAAAGTCAACGTAGGAAAAACAAAGACACCACAGTTGCACTGTGCACACATATCAGAACAACCAAATAATTCAAGTCAGGGAGATTATTTAGTCTCTGTTCTGGACGTTAATTTGCAGTGAAATAAATTTTCTGTATTTTGTCTGTCTAGATAGTAGTACATCAGGGCAACTAGGTTTCTGATTATTTTCAAATACTTCCCTTGGAAGGTAAATTGTGGCTAATTAATTGACTGAAATTTTAAATCTGCATCATGTGATATAATTACTGGCTATGCATGACTATCTAAATCAATTAAAATGAAGTAAAATTAAAAATTAATTCCCTCAATTGCACTGGTCACATTTCAAGTGCTTAAGATCTTCATGTGGCTAGTGGCTATAGCACTGCACCGCACAGATGTGGAAGACTTTCATCAATGCAGAAAGTTCCATGGGACTGTAGCTATTTTAAAGATCCAATCCTACATATGATATTGCATTGGGTAATAGGAGTCTCGAATCATGCTGAAATTATTGAAGAACTTCAGTGTATCTCTAGCCCTCTTTCCTCCAGCAGATACCTACAGATGGTCCTTGTTCAATGACCAGTGTCATTGCACATGAAGTTTTCTTTACTATGAGAATTCACAATTTCTGGTTTTCAGAATAACATGGGAAGATTGAAAAAACAAAAAACAAACTCTGGTTTATCTGTGGAGAAGAGTCTCACATAGTGCCCAAGCATTAGTGTTCTTAAAATCTCCTCATCTAACTCTAGTAAACAGCTAAAATTGAAAGTCATTTTTAGAGTTGCACATCAGCCCATCCCTACCCTCTGAATCTGAAACTCTAGGAACAGGGACCAACAATTTGTTGTTTTAAAAATCATTGCTTTTCTACTTCCCTTGCTATCTGAAAACATCTGCCTTTTTTTTTTTTTTTTACTGTCTCTTCAACATGTACCCATGATTTTGAGAAAACACTGTTCTACTTGTCCATGCAAATCTCATTTAGCTGCCTTTTGAATTACATCTTCTGCCCATATCCACAATTCATTTCTTTAAAAAACCCTGATTAAGCCATTGATTTTTATCTTATTTTCTCCTGCTAATTGTATTACTGAATATTAAACATGTACATACTTTTAAAAATACACACTGCAGAAGCTTTTAAGTTTAATTAGGTCTCATTTGCTTATTTTTGCTTTTATTTCCAATATTCTGAGAGGTGGGTGAAAGAGGATCCTGCTGTGATGTATGTCGGAGAGTGTTTTGCCTATGTTCTTCTGTAGGAGTTTTATAGTTTCTGGTCTTATGTTTAGATCTTTAATCCATTTTGAATTTATTTTTCTGTATGGTGTTAGAAAGTATTCTAGTTCCATTCTTTTACAAGTGGTTGACCAGTTTTCCCAGCACCACTTGTTAAAGAGATTGCCTTTAATCCATTGTATATTCTTGCTTCCTTTGTCAAAGATAAGGTGTCCATAGGTTCGTGGATTTATCTCTGGGCTTTCTATTTTGTTCCATTGATCTATATTTCTGTCTTTGTGACAGTACCATACTGTTTTCATGACTGTGGCTTTGTAGTAGAGCCTGAAATCAGGCAGGTTGATTCCTCCGGTTCCATTCTTCTTTCTCAAGATTGCTTTATCTATTCGAGGTTTTTTGTATTTCCATACAAATTGTGAAATTATTTGTTCTAGCTCTGTGAAAAATACTCTTGGTAGCTTGATATGGATTGCATTGAATCTATAAATTTCTTTGGGTAGTATACTCATTTTCATGGGACCTAATTAAACTTAAAAGCTTCTGCACAACAAAGGAAACTATAAGCAAGGTGAAAAGACAGCCTTTGGAATGGGAGAAAATAATAACTAATGAAGCAACTGACAATCAACTAATCTCAAAAATATACAAGCAACTCCTGCAGCTCAATTCCAGAAAAACANTTCACGCAAGAGGAACACCGAATGTACCGCCACAACTCAGGAGGAGCCCCAGTGTCCCCTCCTCAACTCCAGATGAGGGTTCTTTTCCCTGCTTCATCGGGAAAGGATTCCCGGCATTCCCATCACAACTCAGGAGCAGGTGCTCTCAACAGGAATGTCAAGAAGAACACCAGGGGTCGTGCCAGCATTCCAAAATACCACAAATATCTCAGTCCACTCCAGACGTACCTAATTTCCCTGGACTGCCTCGACTGTCACCTCGAGAATCGACTCACATCATGGTGGCATGTGTGACAGCCCTGTGGCCCCTTGAGGGAAAGCCACAGGTCCCTGAGTCAATTCGACAGAAAGCCTCACACTGCTGCTACTGCTGGGGGGAAAACAGAAGTGCATGTCTCCACTCGAGATGAGGCCTGACTCCCCTTTGGAGACTCTAGAGAAACCCCAAATCCATGTCAGCACTGGAGAGGAAACCTCAGGTTCCAGCTTCAGCTCCAGACGCGGACTTAGGATCCGGCACCGACTGGAGAGGAATCCCGAGAGGCCCCTCGCAACTCGCATGGAGACTGCCCTTTCCTGAGGCCACACGAGTGAGTCCTTGAGATCCCTGTCATAACTCAAGAGGGACCTGCCGCAACTAAAGGAAAACAATGTGATTTTCCCCAACAGGCGAGATGAGGCCCTTTTCTGCTGCAGCTTCTCGAGGGAAATCACACCTTCCTTGTTGGACCTCGAAAGGGTCCTTCACACCCTTGCTGCAACTCAAGAAGTTCCCCAACATACATGTCTCCACTCGAGAGAAACACCCGCTACAACTCAAGAGGAGCCCCGTTGTCCCCTCCTCCGCTCGAAATGAGCGTTCCTTTCCCTGCTTCGTCAGGAAAGGATTCTTGGTGTACCCGTCGCTTCTCAAGAGGAGGCTCTCTCAACTGGAAAGTCGAGAGAAACTCCAGGAGTCGTGCCACCATTCCAAAAGACTTCCAAATGTATCAGTCCACTCCAGATAAATCTGAATTCCCTGCACTGCCTTGATTGTCACACCGAGTATCGACTCACACCATGGTGGCACGTGTGACAGCCCTGTGGCACCTCGAGGGAAAGCCACAGATCTCTGTGTCACCTCGACGGGAAGCCTGACACTGCTGATTCAACNAGTGAGAAGATGGAAAAATATATTCCATGCAAATGGAAAGCAAAAGAAAGCTGGAATAGCAATCCTTATACAGACAAAATAGACCTTAAATTAAAGAATATTATAAGAGATAAAGAAGGACACTGCATAATGATCAAGGGATCAAGAAGACATGACAATTGTAAGTATCTATGCACCCCACGTAGGAGCAACTCAATACATAAGACAAATACTAACAGACATAAAAGGAGAAATTGACAGTAACACAATAATAGTAGGACACTTCAACACTCCACTCACACCAATGGACAGATCATCAAAACAGAAAATGAATAAGGAAACACAGGTCTTAAATGATACATTAGATGAGATGGATCTCATTGATATCTTCAGGACATTCCATCCAAATGCAGAAGAATACACTTTCTTCTCATGTGCATACAATACATTCTCCAGGATAGATCACATCTTGTGTCACAAATCAAACTTTGGTAAATTTAAGAATATTGAAATTGTATAAAGCATCTTTTTTGACCACAGTGCTATGAGACTAGATATCAGTTACAAGAAAAATAACTGTAAAAAAAAAAACACGTGGAGATTAAACAACATGTTTATTTATTACCAACAGGTTACTGAAGAAATCAAAATGGAAATCAAAAAATTTCTCAAAACAAATGACGATGAAATCATGACAACTCAAAACCTATGGGATGCAGCAAAAGAAGCTCTAAGAGAGAAGTTTATAGCAATGCAATCCTACCTCAAGAAACACGAAAAGCATCGAATAGACAGCCTAACTTTACACCTGAAACAAGTGGAAAAGAATAAAAATCCCAAAAATTAGCATCAGGAAAGAAATCACAAAGATCCAAGCAGAAATAAATGGAAAAGAAATGAAAGAAAAATAGTAAAGATTAATAAAATGAAAAGCTGTNAATGCAATCCTACCTCAAGAAACAAGAAAAGCATCGAATAGACAGCCTAACTTTACACCTGAAACAAGTGGAAAAGAATAAAAATCCCAAAAATTAGCATCAGGAAAGAAATCACAAAGATCCAAGCAGAAATAAATGGAAAAGAAATGAAAGAAAAATAGTAAAGATTAATAAAATGAAAAGCTGTTTTTTTGAGAAGATAAACAAAATTGACAAATCTTTAACCAGACTCATCCAGAAAAAAAAACTGAAAATCAAATCAACAAAATCAGAAATTATAAACAAGAGGCTACTTACTACAGACAATGCAGAGATACAAAGGAATGTAAGGGACTATTAGGGGCGGCGGCCGGGAGGAGCAACTCACATCCAAGGATCGGTGGCTGCGCTGGCGCAGGAAGGCCTAGAGGACCTATCCCACGTTGGAGGTCAGGAAGGGCAGTGGTGAGGAGATATCCTTCATCCAAGGTAAGGAGCAGTGGC
>SJYS01022120.1:72039-99244 GCA_006410695.1 Philantomba maxwellii | reverse complement strand
GTCATGTATGGATGTGAGAGTTGGACTGTGAAGAAGGCTGAGCACCAAAGAATTGATGCTGTGAACTGTGGTGTTGGAGAGGACTCTTGAGTGTCCCTTGGACTGCAAAGAGATCCAACCTGTCCATTCTTAAGGAGATTGGCCCTGGGATTTCTTTGGAAGGAATGATGCTAAAGCTGAAACTCCAGTACTTTGGTCACCTCATGCGAAGAGTTGACTCATTGGAAAAGACTCTGATGCTGGGAGGGATTGAGGGCAGGAGGAGAAGGGGACGACCGAGGATGAGATGGCTGGGTGGCATCACTGACTCGATGGACGTGAGTCTGAGTGAACTCTGAGAGTTGGTGATGGACAGGGAGGCCTGGCATGCTGCAATTCATGGGGTCGCAAAGAGTCGGACATGACTGAGCGTCTGAACTGAACTGATATGGCAATAAAATGGATAACCTTCAAGAAATCGACAGATGTTTAGAAAAGTTCAATGTTCCAAGACTGAACCAGGAAGAAATAGAAATTATGAACAGCCCAATTACAATCACTGAAATTGAAGCTGTGATAAAAAAATACGTCTCAAAAGAACAAAAGCCCAGGACCAGATGCCTTCACAGGAGAATTCTATCTAACATTTAGTGAAAAGCTAATGCCTATCCTTCTAAAACTCTTTCAAAAAATCATTTATGAGGCCACCATCACCCTGATACCAAAACCAGACAAAGGCATACCAAAACACACAAAAAGAAAACTACAGGCCAATATCACTGATGAATGTATACGCAAAAATCCTCAACAAAATTTTAGCAAACAGAATTAAGCAACACATCAAAAATTTCATACAGCATGAGCAAGTTGGGTTTATATCAGGGATGCAATAATTCTTTAATAAATGCAAATCAGTCAATGGGATACACCATGTTAACAAATTGAAAGATAAAAACCATATAATCATTTCAATAGACACAGAAGAAGTCTTTGACAAAATTCAGCACCCATTTATGACTGAAATTCTTCAAAAATGGGCATAATAAGAAACATACCTCAGCCTAGTAAAGGTCATATATGATAAGCCCACAGCAAATATTATGCTCAGTGGTGAAAAACTGAAAGGATTCCCCTAAGATCAGGAACAAGACAAGGGTGTCCACTTTCACCGCTATTATTCAACATAGTTCTGGAAGTCCTAGTTACAGCAATCAGAAAAGAAAATGAAATAAAAGGAATGCAGATCAGAAAAGAAGATGTTAAGTTCTCACACTTCGCAGGTGACATGATACTGTAAATAGAAAACCCTAGAGATACTATCAGAAAATTATGAGAGCTAATCAGTGAATTTAGCAAATTTGTAGGATACACTATCAGTATGCAGAAGCAACTTATGTTTCTATATAGTAACAATGAAGAATCAGAAAGAGAAATTAAGGAATCAATCACATTCACCACTGCAGCAAAAATAATTAAATATCTAGGAGCAAACGTATCTAAGGAGACAAAAGAACTACACACAGAAAATTATAAGACACTGATGAAAGAAATAAAAAATGACATAAACAGGGCATGTTCCTGGGTAGGAAGAATCAATGTTGTAAAAATGACTATCAAACACAGTCTACACATTCTATGTGATCCCTATCAAATTACCAATGGCATTTTTCACAGAACTAGAAAAAAAAATCACAATTCATATGGAAACACAAAAGACTTCAAATGCCCCAAGCAGTCTTGAGAAAGAAGAATGGAGCTGGAGGAATCAACCTTCCTGACTTCAGATTATGCTACAAAGCTACAGTCACCAAGACAGTATGGTAGTGGTACAAAAACAAAAATATAGACCAATGAAATAAGATATAAAGGAGGCAAGAATATACAATGGGCAAAGACAGCCTCTTCCATAAATGGTGCTGGGAAAACTGGACAGCTACATGTATAAGAGTGAAATTAGAAAACTTCTTAACACCATATAGAAAGATAAACTCAAAATGGATTCAAGACCTAAGTGTAAGGCCAGAAACTATAAAACTCTCAGAGGAAAACAGAGGCAGAACACTCAGTGACATAAATCAGAGCAAGATCCTCTATGATCCACCCCTTAGAGTAATGGGAATTCAAAACAAAAGTAAACAAGTGTGACCTGATTATGCTTAGAACTTTTTGCACAGCAAAGGAAGCTCTCTGCAAGTTGAAATGGCAACTCTCAGAATGGGAGAAAATAATAGCAAATGAAACAACCGACAAAGAATTAATTTCCAAAATATACAAGCAGCTCATACAACTCAATACCAGAAAAACAAACAACCTAATCAAAAACTGGGGAAAAGGCCTAAACAGCTTTTCTCCAAAGAAGACATACAGATGGCTAATAAACATATGAAAAGATGCTCAACATCACTCACAATTAGAGAAATGCAAATGAAAACTACAATGAGATATTATCTCATACCAGCCAGAATGGCCATCATCAAAACGGTCTACAAACAATAAATGCTGGAGAGGGTGTGGAGAAAAGGGAACACTCATACTGTTGGTGGGAATGTAAATTGATACAGCCACTCTGGGAAATGGTATGGAAATTTATTTAAAAACTAGGATTAAAACCACCATATGACCCAGCCATCCCACTCCTAGGCATACACCTTGAGGAAACCAAAATTGAAAAAGACATGTGTGTCCCATTCATTTCAGCACTATTTACAATAGCTAGAACATGGAAGAAACCTAGATGTCCATCAACAGATGAATGGATAAAGAAGCTCTGTACATATACACAATGGAATATTATTACTCAGCCATAAAAAGGAACATATTTGAATCAGTTCTAATGAAGTGGATGAACCGAGAGACTATTATACAGAGTGAAGTAAGCCAGAAAGAGAAAGATAAATATCATATATGAATGCATATATTCAGAATCTAGAAAAATGGNCACTATTTACAATAGCTAGAACATGGAAGAAACCTAGATGTCCATCAACAGATGAATGGATAAAGAAGCTCTGTACATATACACAATGGAATATTATTACTCAGCCATAAAAAGGAACATATTTGAATCAGTTCTAATGAAGTGGATGAACCGAGAGACTATTATACAGAGTGAAGTAAGCCAGAAAGAGAAAGATAAATATCATATATGAATGCATATATTCAGAATCTAGAAAAATGGTACTCAAGAATTTATTTGCAGGGCAGCAATGGAGAAACAGACATAGAGAATAGACTTATGGACAGGGGGAGAGGNGAGAGACTATTATACAGAGTGAAGTAAGCCAGAAAGAGAAAGATAAATATCATATATGAATGCATATATTCAGAATCTAGAAAAATGGTACTCAAGAATTTATTTGCAGGGCAGCAATGGAGAAACAGACATAGAGAATAGACTTATGGACAGGGGGAGAGGGGAGGAGAGGGTGAGATGTATGGAGAGAATAACTTGCATTACTATATGTAAAATGGATAGCCAGTGGGAAATTGCTATATGGCTCAGAAAGGGTCATGCCACAATTCAAAAAAACCTCAATATCCCAATCCACTCCAGATACACCAGATTTCCCTGCACTGACTCGACTGTCACCCCGAGTATCAACTCAAAACACGATGGCAGGTGTGACAGCCCTGTGGCTCCTTGACAGAAAGCCACAGATCCCTACGTCAACTCTACAGGAAGCCTGACACTACTTTGACAGTTCGAGATGAAAGCAGACTTGAATGTCTCCACATGAGACGAGGCCTGACTCACATGTTGAAACTCCCTAGGAACCCCGAGATTCATGTTAGCACTGGAGAGGAACCCTGAGATTCACTTTAGCACTGGAGAGGAATCCTGAGGTTCCAGCCTCAACTCCAGATGAGGACCTAGGGCCCGGCACCAACTCGAGAGGAATAAAGAGAGGCCTCTCGCAACTTGCATAGAGACTTGACTTTCCTGAGGCAACACGAGCGGGTCCCTGAGGTTCCCATCATAACTCGAAAGGAACCCCAAGTTTCCTGCCTCAACTCGAGAAAATCTAGGAGATTCTCCCCTCAACGTGAGATGAGACCCCTTTCCATTGTGGAATATTGAGAGAAAACCCACCTTCCCTCTTGAGCCTCGATAGGGTCTTTGATACCCTTGATGCAACTCAAGAAGTTNTCCTGCCTCAACTCGAGAAAATCTAGGAGATTCTCCCCTCAACGTGAGATGAGACCCCTTTCCATTGTGGAATATTGAGAGAAAACCCACCTTCCCTCTTGAGCCTCGATAGGGTCTTTGATACCCTTGATGCAACTCAAGAAGTTCCCCGACATACCCGTCTCCACTCGAGAGGAACCCCGAGTGTCCCGCAACAACTCAAGAAGAACCCCGCTTTACCCTCCTCATCTCGAGATGAGGGTCCATTTCCCTGCTTCATCGGGAAAGGAATCCTGGCATTCCTGTCGCACCTCAAGAGGAGGCGATCTGAACTTGAAACTCGAGAGGAACTCCAGGGGTCATGCCACAATTCCAAAAGACCCCGATGTCCCAATCAACTCCAGATACAACTGATTCCCCTGCACTGACTCAACTGTCACCCGAGTATCGACTCAAAACACGATGGCAGGTGTGACAGCCCTGTGACACCTCAAGAGAAAGCCACCAATCCCTGTGTCAACTGGACAGGAAGCCTGACACTACTGTTACAGCTTGAGATGAAAGCAGACTTGCATATCTCCACATGAGATGAGGCCTGACTCCCCTGGTGAAACTCCATAGGAACCCTGAGATCCATGTCAGCACTGGAGAGGAACCCTGAGGTACTGGTCATAACTCTAGATTAGGACCTAGGAACAGCACCGACTAGAGAGGAATCCCGAGAGGCTCCTTGCAAGTCGCATGGAGACTTGACTTTCCTAAGGCAACACTAGCAGTTTCCTGAGGTCTCTGTCGTAACTCAAGACAAACCCCAAGATTCCTGCCACAACTCGACAAAAAGCAGGAGATTCTTCCCTCAATGCGAGATGAGGCCATTTTCCACTGTGGTGGAAGGATTTCTCAAGGGAAATCCCACCTTCCCTCTGAGCCTCGAAAGGGTCTTTGACACCCTTGATGCAACTCAAGAAGTTCCCCGACATAACTGTCTCCACTTGAGAGGAACACAGAGTGTCCCACCACAACTCAAGAAGAGCCACGTTTTTCCCTCCTCATCTCGAGATGAGGGTACATTTCCCTGCTTCATCAAGAAAAGATTCTGACATTCCCGTCGCACCTCAGGAGGAGGCAGTCTCAACTTGAAAGTTGAGAGGAACTCCAGGGATAGTGCCACAATTCCAAAAGACACCAATGTCCCAATCCACTCCAGATACACCAGATTCCCCTGCACCAACTCGACTGTCACCCAGAGTATCGACTCAAAACACGATGGCATGTGTGACAGCCCTGTGGCACCCCAAGAGAAAGACACATATTCCTATGTCAACTGGACAGGAAGCCTGACACTTCTTTTACAGCTCAAGAGGAAAGCGGAATTGCATGTCTCCCAGGAGATGAGGCCTGAAGCCCCTGTTGAAACTCCATAGGAATCCCAAGATCCATGTCAGCAATGGAGAGGAACAATGAGGTTCCAGCCTCCACTCCACATGAGGAACTAGGATCCGGCACCGATTGGAGAGGAATCCCGAGAGGCCCATCGCAACTCGCATGGAGACTGGACTTTCCTGAGGCCACACGAGCGGGTCCTGAGGTCCCCGTCGTAACTTGGGAGGAACCCCAAGTTTCCTGCCACAACTCGACAAAAAGCAGGAGATTCTCCCCTCAATGCGAGATGAGGCCCTTTTCCACTGTGGTGTCTCAAGAGAAATCCACCTCCGCTCTTGAGCCTCAAAAGGGTCCTTGACACCCTTGATGCAACTTAAGAAGTTCCCCGACATACCCTTCTCCACTCGAGGGGAATCCCGAGGGTCCCACCACAACTCAAGAAGAGCCCCGTTTTTCCCTCCTCATTTCAAGATGAGTGTCCATTTCCCTGCCTCATTGGGAGAGGAATCCTGGTGTTCCCGTCTCACCACAAGAGGAGGCAGTCTTAACTTGAAACTCAAGAGGAACTCCAGGGGTCTTGCCATAATTCCAAAAGACCCCGATGTCCCAATCCACTCCAGATACACCTGATTCCCCTGAACTGACTCGACTGTCACCCCGAATATCAACTCAAAATATTATGGCAGCTGTAACAGCCCTGTGGCACCTCGAGAGAAAGCCACAGATCCCTATGTCAACTCAACAGCAAGCCTGACACTACTTTTACAGCTCGAGAGGTAAGCGGACTTGCATGTTGCCACACGAGACGAGGCCTGACTCCGCTGTTGAAACTCCATACGAACCCCGAGATCCATGTCAGCATTGGAGAGGAAACCTGAAGTTCTGGCCTCAACTCCAGATGAGGACCTCGGACCTGGCACCACCTGCAGAGGAATCCCAAGAGGCCCCTCGCAACTTGCATGGAGACTTCACTTTCCTGAGGCAACATGAGCAGGTTCCTGAGGTCCTCATCATAACTCGAGGAAAACCCCAAGTTTCCTGCTGCAACTTGAGAAAAACCAGGAGATTCTCCCCTCAATGCAAGATGAGGCCCTTTTTCGCTGCAGTGGAAGGATTTCTCGAGAAATAACCCACCTTCCCTCTTGAGTCTCAAAAGGGTCCTTGACATCCTGGATACAACTCAAGAAGTTCCCAGACATACCCTTCTCCACTTGAGAGGCACACCAAGTTTCCCACCACAACACAAGAAGAGCTCCTTTTTTCCTCCTCATCTCGAGATGAGGGTCCATTTCCCTGCTTTGAGAGGAAAGGAATTCTGGCGTTCCTGTCACAACTCAAGAAGAGGCAGTCTCAACTTGAAACTCGAGAGGAACTCCAGGGGTCGTGCCACAATTCAGAAAGACCCTGATGTCCCAATCCACTCCAGATACACATGATTCTCCTGCACTGACTCGACTGTCATCCTGAGTATAGATTCAAAACACAATGGGAGGTGTCCCTCGAGAGAAATCCACAGATCCCCATGTCAACTCAACAAGAAGCCTGACACTACTTTGACAGCTTGAGAGGAAAGCAGACTTCCATGTCTCCACACGAGATGAGGCCTGACTCTTCTGTTCAAACTCCATAGGAACCCCGAGGTCCATTTCAGCACTTGCCAGGTGCCAGCATGGGAGATCCCACCCATGACAAGGTCATGTGGGAGAGACTTGCTGGGCAAGGCGGAATCAGGACTCGAGGGACTCCCTGGATCGATCCCACCCATGACAAGATTATGCAGAGAGACCTGACGTGCAATGCAGATCAGGACTCAAGGTATCCCCTGGACCTGCTCGAGCATCTACCCCAAAACCAGAATTTGTCCATCTTACTTTCTTATGCTTTTCTCCAAACTTTTCTGTTATTAATGGGGGCTGTCTCCGACCACTTTTCTCTGAAGGAAATCAACTTAGAGCTCTAGTTAATAAGTCTCCTGGGCGTAATTGGAGTGTCTCACTTCAAACTCCTCTGATAGCTCTCTAACTTGCCTGACGGGTTTATCCAGAGTTTTTCAACTATGCATATGATTGTTTATAGCCTCCCAACCATGAGAGGCATAGGAATCTTAAAGCTCTTTATGAATGTAGAGCCTTTCAAGTAGTTAAAAATCATTAGGATAGAACTGGTTAAAGGTTTCATTGTTGAGCCAATGCTTGCTGCCAAGTTTTCATATCTTTTGTTGTGTACCTTGGAGTGCATTAATTAATATAACTGATATATAGAAATATAAGTAAGTAGCCTTGATATTTACAACATTAAACCTTGAGTTAATAAATTCCTTTCTTTTTATAGCCCATCGCACCTTTGTCCTATAGGAATGCAACTTTATCTAGTGCTTTCAGGGAGTGGTGCTAGACTTTAGAAGAATCATCTTTAGAGAAAATAAGTTTTCTGGTTAAATACCCTTTATCAGAAAGAAGGCTCATAAAATGTTAGCAGGCCTCCTGGCCAGAAGATGATGTGAATCACGTAAAACTTTTGCATATGGAAAGGTATGCAGAAAGAAAGCCTGGTTTTGATGAGGTTCAGGATTGCTGACCCTGCATAATTTTGCATTTTCCATTATTCTCTATGTACAATGCAAGGCATATAAGCTCCCCTGGAAAATAAAGTTTTGGGCCTCACCTCATCATCGCTTGGCTCCCCCATGTCTTTCTTTGTTTCTTTAGTTTCTTTTCAGGCTGACTCCCTGGAGCGTAGGGGCCCTCTGAGTTCACTTACCTGACCGGGCTTCTAAGACCCATGCGAGAGGGAACCCAAGGTGGGGCACTGTCCACTATTCAAGAGGGTGCCTGGGGCCAAGTGAACAGAGCATGTCTGTTGTCTGAGGCTTTATTGGCTTTCTGTGTAAACCAAGGAATATCAGCCTCTTTTCTCTCCTGTATTCTCTTAACTGCAAATTATTTCCACCTCTCTCTATATATCTATATATCTCTCTCACTTCACTGTCCACACTTCGATTACAGTGGCTCCAACCGGGGCTGGACACCAGTAAGCACTGGAGAGGAAACCTCAGGTTTCACCATCAACTCGAGATGAGGACCTAGTTCCTCATACGCATCCCGACATACACGTCTCCACTCAAGGGGATCCCCGAGGGTCCCGCCACAACTAAAGAAGAGCCCCGTTTTTCCCTCCTCATCTCGAGATGAGGGTCCATTCCCCTGCTTCATTGGGAAAGGAATCCTGGCATTCTTGTCGCACCTCAAGAAGAGGTGGTCTCAAGTTGAAACTCGAGAGGAACTCCAGGGATTGTGCCACAATAAAAACGACCCTGATGTCCCAATCCACTCCAGATACACCTGATTCCACTGCACTGACTCAACTGTTACCCTGAGTATCAACTCAAAACATGATGGCAGGTGTGAGAACCCTGTGGCACCTAGAGAGAAAGCCACAGATCCCTATGTCAACTCGACAGGAAGCCTGACACTACTTTTCCAGCTCAAGAGGAAATTGGACTTGCATGTCTTCATATGAGATGAGGCCTGAATCCCCTGTTGAAATTCCATACGAACCCTGAGATCCATGTCAGCACTGGAGAGGAAACCTGAGGTTCCATCCTCACCTCCAGATGAGGACCTAGGCCCCTGCACCGACTGGGGAGGAACCCTGAGAGGCCCTTCACAACTCGCATTGAGACTTGACTTTCCTGAGGCAACAGGAGTGGGTCCTTCAGGTCCTCATCACAATTTGATAGGAACCCCGAGTTTCCTGAAGCAACTCGAGAAAAACCAGGAGATTCTCCTATCAATGTGAGATGAGGCCCTTTTCTGCTGCAGTGTCTTGAGAGAAATCCCACTTCCCTCTTGTGCCTCGAAAGGGTCCTTTACACCCTTGAGGCAACTCAAGAAGTTCCCCAACATACCCGTCCCCATTCCAGAGGAGCATCGAATGTCCTGCCACAACTTAAACAGCCCTGATTTTCCCTCCTTATCTTGAGATGAAGGTTCATTTCCCTGCTTCGTCAGGAAAGGAATCCTGGTGTTCTTGTCACAGCTCAAGAGCAGACTGTCTCAACTTGAAACTCGAGAGTAACTCCAGGGGTCGTGCTACAAAACTAAAAGACCCCGATTTCCCAATCCACTCAAGATAAACCTGATTCCCCTGCACTGACTCGACTGTCCCTCTGAGTATCAACTCAAAACACAATGGGAGGTGTGACAGCCCTGCGGCACCTCGAGAAAAAGCCACAGATCCCTATGCCAAGTCGACAGGAAGCCTGACACTACTTTTACAGCTCAAGAGGAAAGCAAACTTCCATGTCTCCACATGAGACAAGGACTGAGTGCCTGGTTGATACTCCATAGGAACCCTAAGATCCATGTCAGCACTGGAGAGGATCCCTGAGGTTCCTGCCACAACTCAAGATGAGGACCTAGGCCCCTGCACTGACTGGAGAGGAATCCCGAGAGGCCCCTCGCAACTCGCATGGAGACTGCCCTTTCCTGAGGCCACACGAGTGAGTCCTTGAGATCCCTGTCATAACTCAAGAGGGACCTGCCGCAACTAAAGGAAAACAATGTGATTTTCCCCAACAGGCGAGATGAGGCCCTTTTCTGCTGCAGCTTCTCGAGCAAAATCACACCTTCCCTGTTGGACCTCGAAAGGGTCCTTCACACCCTTGCTGCAACTCAAGATGTTCCCCGACATACCTGTCTCCATTCGAGAGAAACACCGAGGGTCCCGCTACAACTCAAGAGGAGCCCCGTTGTCCACTCCTCCCCTCGAGATGAGCATTCCTTTCCCTGCTTCATCAGGAAAGGATTCTCGGTGAACCCGTCACTTCTCAGGAGGAGGCGTCCTCAACTGGAAAGTCGAGAGGAATTCCAGGAGTCGTGCCACCATTCCAAAAGACCTCCAAATGTATCAGTCCACTCCAGATGAATCTGATTTCCCTGCACTGCCTCGACTGTCACACCGAGTATCGACTCACACCATGGTGGCACGTGTGACAGCCCTGTGGCACCTCGAGGGAAAGCCACAGATCTCTGTGTCACCTCGACGGGAAGCCTGACACTGCTGATTCAACGTGGGAGGAAAGCAGACGTGCATGTCTCCACTTCAGACGAGGCCTGACTCCCCTTGGGAGACTCCAGAAGAACCCCAGGATGTGTGTCAGCACTGGAGAGGAAACCTCAGGTTCTGGCCTCATCTCCAGATGAGGACTTAGGACCCGGCATCGCCTGGAGAGGAATCCCAAGAGGCCACTCACAACTCGCATGGAGAATGGCATTTCCTGAGGCCACACGAACGGGTTCTTGAGGTGCCCGTTGTAACTCGAGAGGGACCTGCTATGACTCGAGAAAAACCTGGAGTTTCTCCCCTCCAGGTGAGATGAGGCCCTTTTCCACTGTGGCATCTTGAGGGAAATCACACCTTCCCTCTTGGAACTTGAAAGGGTCCTTCACAACCTTGCTGGAACTCAAGAAGTTCTCCGACATACCTGTCTCCACTCGAGAGAAACACTGAGGTTCCTGCCACAACTGAAGAGGATCCCCGTTGTCCCCTCCTCAGCTCGAGATGAGGGTTCCTTTTCCTGCTTCATTGGGAAAGGACTCCCGGCTTTCCCTTTGCATCTCAGGAGGTGGTGCTCTCAACAGGAAAGTCGAGAGGAACTCCAGGGGTCTTGCCAGCATTCCAAAAGACCCCCAAATGTCTCCGTCCATTCCAGATGAACCAAATTTCTCTGCATTGCCTTGACTGCCACCCCGAGTATCGACTCACACCAAGGTGGCACGGGTGACAGCCCTGTGGCACCTCAAGGGAAAGCCACAGATCCCTGTGTCAACTCGCAGGGAAGCATGATACTGCTGTTACTGCTCTGGAGGAAAGCAGACATGCATGTCACAACTCGAGACGAGTCCTGACTCCCCTGTGGAGACACCAGAGGAACCCCAAGATACTTGTCAGCACTGGAGAAGAAACCTCAGGTTTCAGCCTCAGCTCCAGGCGAGGACTTAGGACCCGGCACAGACTGGAGAGGAATCATGAGAGGCCCCTTGCAACTAGCATGGAGACTGGCCCTTCCTGAGGCCACACGAGCTGTTCCATGAGGTCCCCATCGTAAATCAAGAGGGACCTGCCACAACTCGACAAAAACCAGGAGATTCTCCCCTTCAGGTGAGATGAGGGCCTTTTCCGCTGTGGCGTCTCGAGGGAAATCACACCTTCCCTCTTGGACCTCTAAAGGGTCCTTCACACCCTTTCTGCAACTAAAGAAGTTCCCCAACATACCCGTCTCCACTCGAGAGGAACACCGAGGGTCCTGCCACAGCTCAAGAGGAGCACCATTGTCCCCTCCTCAGCTCAAGATGAGGGTTCCTTTCACTGCTTCGTCTGGAAAGGATTCCCGGCTTTCCTCTTGCATCTCAGGAGGAGGCACTCTCAACAGGAAAGTCGTGAGGAACTGCAGGGCATTGCCACCATTCCAAAAGACCCCCAAATGTCTCAGTCCACTCCACATGAACCTGATTTCCCTGCACTGCCTCGACTGTCACTTCTTTTATCCAATCACACCATGGTGGTACGTGTGACAGCCTTGTGTCACCTGGAGGGAAACCAATAGATCCCTGTGTCAAGTTGACAGGAAGCCTGACACTGCTGCTACAGCTCAGAGGAAAGCAGACATGCATGTCTCCACTCAAGACGAAGCCTGAGTCCCCTGTGGAGACTCCAGAGGAACCCCAAGATCCATATCAGAACTGGAGAGGAAACCTCAGGTTACAGCCTCAGCTCCAGATAAGGACTTAGGACCCAGCAATGACAGGAGCCAAATCCTGAGAGGCCCCTCCCAAATCGAATGGAGACTGGCCTTTCCTGAGGCCACACATGCGTGTGCTGTGGTCCCCGTCTTAACTCAAGAGGGACCTGTGGCAACTCCACAAAAACCAAGAGATTCTCCCTTCCAGGCGAGATGAGGTCTTTTCTGCTGTGGCATCTCGAGGGAAATCACACCTTCCCTCTTGGACCTCGAAAGGGTCCTTCACACCCTTGCTGCAACACAAGAAGTTCCCCGACATAACTGTCTCCAACTGTCTCCATGCAAGAGGAACTCCAAAAGTCCCAGCAAAACTCAAGAGGAGCCCTGTTGTCCCCTCCTCAGCTCGAGATGAGGGTTCCTTTCCCTGCTTCGTTGGGAAAGGATTCCCTGCGTTCCCGTCGCAACTCAGGAGGAGGCACTCTCAACAGGAAAGTCGAGAGGAACTCCAGAAGTCTTGCCACCATTCCAAAAGACCCCCAAATATCTCAGTCCACTCCAGATGAACCTTATTTCCCTGCACTGCCTCGACTGCCACCCCGAGTATCGACTCACACAACGGTGGCATGTGTGACAGCCCTGTGGCACCTCGAGGGAAAGCCACAGATCCCTGTGTCAACTCACCGGGGAGCAGGATACTCCTGCTACTGCTCAGGAGGAAAGTGGATGTGCCTGTCTCCACTCCAGATGAGGCCTGAATCCCCTGTGGAGACTCCAGAGGTACCCCAAGATACATGTCAGGACTGGAGAGGAAACCTCAGGTTCCGGCCTCAGCTTCAGACGAGGACTTAGGGCCCAGCACAGATTGGAGAGGAATCCCGAGAGGCCCCTCTCAACTCACATGGAGACTGGCCTTTCATGCGGCCACACTAGCGGGTCCTTGAGGTGCCCGTTGTAACTCGAGAGGGACCTGCCACAACTCGAGAAAAACCAGGGTATTCTCCCCTCCAGGCAAGATGAGGCGCTTTTCCACTGCGACGTATCGAGGGAAATCACACCTGCCCTCTTGGACCTTGAAAGGGTCCTTCACACCCTTGCTGCAACTCAAGAAGTTCGCAGACATACCTGTCTCCACTTGAGAGGAACACCGGGCGTCCTGGCACAACTCAAGAGGAGCCCCGTTGCACCCTCATCAGCTCGAGATGAGGGTTCCCTTCCCTGCTTTGTCTGCACAGGATTCCCAGCANGCACTGAAGAGGAAACCTCAGGTTCCAGCTTCGGCTCCATATGGGGACTTAGGACCCGGCACTGACTGGACGGGAATTCCGAGGGGCCCCTCGCAACTCGCACGGAGACTGACCTTTCCTGAAGCCACGCGAGCGGGTCCCTGAGGTCCACGTCATAACTTGAGAGGGACCTGCCCCAACATGAATAAAACTAAGAGGTTCCCCCTCCAGGCGAAATGAGTCCGTTTTGTGCTGCGGCGTCTCGAGGGAAATCACGCCTTCCATCTTGAACCTTGCAAGGGTCTTTCCCACCCTTGCTACAACTCAAGAAGTTCCCTGACATACTCGTCCCAACGCGCGAGGGTCCTGGCAAAACTCAAGAGGAGACCTGTTTCCTCCTCGTGAGCTCGAGATGAGTGTCCCTTTCCCTGCTTCATCGGGAAAGGATTCCCACTGTTCCCGTCGCATCTCAAGAGGTAGTGCTCTCAACAGGAAAGCCGAGATCTCCAGGGTTTGTGCCAACATAATAAGAGTTCCCCAGATGTCTCAGTTCACTCCAGAGGAACCTGATTTCCCTGCCCTGCCACGAGCATCACCTGTATATCGCCTCACATCACAGTGGCTCGTGCCACAGCCCTGTGGCAGCTCGAGGGAAAGCCACACATCCCTGTGTCAAATCGTCGGGAAGCCTGACAAGGCTGCTACAGCTCGGGAGTAAAACGAACGTGTATGTCTCCACTAGAGAAGAGTCCTGACTCTCCTGTGGAGACTCCAGAGGAACCTCAAGATCCATGTCAGCACTTGAGAGGAAACCTCAGGTTCCGGCCGCAGTTCTAGATGAGGGCCTAGGACCCGACACTGCCTGGAGAGGAATCCCGACGGCCCCCTCGGAAGTCGCATGGAGACTTGTGTTTCCTGAGGCCACACCAGCGGGCCCTGAGGTCCCCATTGTAACTCGAGAGGGATCTGCCGTAACTCGAGAAAAACAAGGAGGCTCGCACCTGCAGGTGAGATGAAGCCCTTTTCTGCTGCGAAGACTCGAGGGAAATCATGCATTCCCTCTTGAACCTCGCAAGGGTCCTTCCCACCCTTGCTGCAACTCAAGAAGTTCCCTGACATACCCGTCCCCACGCGGGAGGAATACCGAGGTTCCCGGCAGAACTCAAGAGGAGGCCCGTTTACCCCTTGTGAGCTCGAGATGAATGTCCCTTTCCCTGCTTCAACGGGAAAGGATTCCCGCCGTTCCCGTCGCATCTCAAGTGGTGGCACTCTCAACAGGAATGGCAAGATCTCCAGGGGTCGTGCCACATACTAAAAGTCCCCCAGATGGCTCAGTCCACTCCAGATGAACCTGACTTTCCTGCACTACCTCGAGTGTCACCTGCGTATCGCCTCACACCACGGTGGCTCGTGCCACAGCCCTGTGGCATCTCGAGGGATAGACAGAGTTCCCTGGGTCAACTCAGCCGGATGCCTGACACTGCTGCTACAGCTCGGGAAGAAAGCGGACGTGCGTGTAATCACAGGAGACGAGGCGGGACTCCCCTGGGGAGACTCCAGAGGAAACCCATATTCCAGGCCAGCACTGGAGAGGAAACCTCAGGTTCCATCTTCGGCTCCAGAAGTGACTTAGGACCCGGCACCGACTGACAAGGAATCCCGAGTGGACTCTCTCATCTCGCACGGAGACTGTACTTTCCTGACACCACGAGAGTGGGTCCCTGAGGTCCCCGTTGTAACTCAAGAGGGACGTGCCGCATCTCCAGAATTATCAGGAGGTTCTCCCCTACAGGCGATATGAGGCCGTTTTCTGCTGCAATATCCTGACAGAAATCACGCCTTCCCTCCTGAACATCAAAGGGTCCTTCACAGCCATGCTGCAACTCAAGAAGTTCCCCGACATACCCGTCTCCACTCGAGAGGAACACTGATGGTCCCAAAACAACTTTAGTGGGGCCCCTATTCCCCCTCCTCCGCTCCAGATGAGGCTTCCTTTCCCTGCTCATCGGGAAAGGATTCTGGCATTCATGTCGCACAGCAAGAAGACATGCTCTCAACAGGAATGTCGAGAGGAACTCCAGGGGTCTTGCCACCATTCCAAAAGATCCTGAAATGTCTTAGTCCACTCCAGATGAACCTGATTTCTCTGCCCTGCCTCGAAGGTCACCATGAGCATCGAATCACACCACGTTGGCACGTGCGACAATCCTGTGTCACCTCGAGGGAAAGCCACAGATCCCTGTGCCAACCCGTCGGGAAGCCTGAGACTGCCTCTACAGCTCGGGAGGAAATGGACATATTTGTCTCCACTCGGAAAGAGTCCTGACTCTCCTGGGATACTCCAGAGGAACCCCAAGATCCATGTCAACACTGGAGAGGAAACCTCAGGTTCTGGCTGCAGTTCCAGACGAGGACTTAGGACCTGACACTGACTGGAGAGGAATCGCGAGGGGCTCAACACAACTATCATGGAGACTGGTCTTTCCTGAGGTCACACCATTGGGTCCCTGAGGTCCCAGTCGTAACTCTACGGAGACCTGCCGCAACTCGAGAAAAACCAGGAGGTTCTCCCCTCCAGACGAGATGAGGCCCTTTTCCACTGCGGCGTCTCAAGGGAAATCACACCTTCCTTCTTGAACCTCCAAACTGTCCTTCACACCTTTGCATCAACTCAAGAAGACTGCCGACATACCCGTCTCCACTCGAGAGGAACACCGCGAGTCCCGACAAAGTCAAGAGGAGTCCCGTTTCCCCCTCCTCTGCTCAAGATGAGATTTCCTTTACCTGCTTCGTTGGGAAAGGATTCCTGGCGTTCCCGTCACAACTCTAGATGAGGCACTCTCAACAGGAATGTCGAGAGGAATCCANCAACACAACTATCATGGAGACTGGTCTTTCCTGAGGTCACACCATTGGGTCCCTGAGGTCCCAGTCGTAACTCTACGGAGACCTGCCGCAACTCGAGAAAAACCAGGAGGTTCTCCCCTCCAGACGAGATGAGGCCCTTTTCCACTGCGGCGTCTCAAGGGAAATCACACCTTCCTTCTTGAACCTCCAAACTGTCCTTCACACCTTTGCATCAACTCAAGAAGACTGCCGACATACCCGTCTCCACTCGAGAGGAACACCGCGAGTCCCGACAAAGTCAAGAGGAGTCCCGTTTCCCCCTCCTCTGCTCAAGATGAGATTTCCTTTACCTGCTTCGTTGGGAAAGGATTCCTGGCGTTCCCGTCACAACTCTAGATGAGGCACTCTCAACAGGAATGTCGAGAGGAATCCAGGGTCGTTGCCCCATTCCAAAAGACCCAAAATGTCTCAGTCCACTCCAGAGGAACCTGATTTCACTGCACTGTCTCAGCTGTCACACCGAGTATCGACTCACACCACAGTGCCTCATGTGACATCCCTGTGAGAAAGCCTCGAGGGAAAGCCACAGATCCCTGTGTCAACTCGATGGGAAGCCTGACACTGCAGCTGCAGCTCAGCAGGAAAGCGGACGTGCATGTCTCCACGTGAGATGAGGCCTGACTCCCCTGTAGAGACTCTAGAGGAACCCAACATCCATGTCAGCATGGGAGAGGAAACCTCAGATTCGGCCTAGGCTGAGATGATGACTTAGAACCCAGCACCAACTGGAGTGGAATCCTGAGCGGCCCCTCACAACTCACATGGAGACTGGCCATTCCTGAGGCCACATGAGCAGGTCCCTGAGATCCCTGTCGTAACTCAAGAGGCACCTGCTGCAACTCGATAAAACCCAGGAAGTTCTCCACTCGAGGAGAGATGAGGCCCTTTTCTGTTGTGGTGTCTCACGGGAAATCACACCTTCCCTCTTGAACCTCAAAATGGTCTTTCACATCCTTGCAGCAACTCAAGAATTTCCCTGACATATCCGTCTCCATTCAAGAGGAACACCGAGATTCCCGACACAAATCAAGTGGAGCCCCATTTCCCTCTGCTCCGCTCGAGATGAAGGTTTCTTTTCCTGCTTCTTCGGGAAAGGATTCCTGGCATTCCCGTCGCATCTCAAGAGGACTTGCTCTCAACAGAAAAGTCGAGAGGAACTCCAAGTGTCGTGTCTCCATTGACAAAGATCCCCAAATGTCTCAGTCCTCTCCAGAGGAACCTGATTTCCCTGCACTGCCTCGACTTTCACCCTGAGTATCGACTCACACCACAGTGGCACGTGTGACAACCCTGTGGGAAAGCCTCGAGGGAAAGGCTCAGATACCTGTGTAAACTCAATGGGCAGCCTGACATTGCTGCTACAGCTCAGGAGGAAAGTGGACATTCATGTCTCCACTCGAGATGCAGCCTGACTCCCCTGTGGAGACTCCAGAGGAACACCAAGATCCGTGTTAGCACTGGAAAGGAAACCTCAGGCTCCAGCTTCAGCTCCAGACGGGGACTTAGGACCTAGCACCGACTGGAGAGGAATTCTGAGGGGCCCCTCTCAACTCACATGGAGACTGGGCTTTCCAGAAGCCACACGAGCGGTTCCTTGAGGTCCCCGTCATAACTTGAGAGGAACCTGTGACAAATCGGGAAAAACCATGAGGTTCTCCCCTCAAGGCGAGATTAGGCCCTTTTCCGCTGTGGCTTCTCGAAGTAAATCACACCTTCCCTCTTGAACCTAGAAATGGTCCTTCACACCCTTGAAGCAAGTCACGAAGTTCCCTGACATACCCATCTCCATTCAAGAGGAACACCGAGGGTCCCACCACAACTCAAGAGGAGCCCCGTTAGCCCCTCCTCTGCTCGAGATGAGGGTTTCTTTCCTTGCTTCATCAGGAAAGGATCCCGGCGTTCCCATTGCATCTCAAGATGACGCGCTCTCAACAGTTAAGTCAAGACGAACTCAAGGTGTCATGCCACCATTCGAAAAGACCTGCAAGTGTCTCAGTCCACTCCGGAGGAACCTGATTTCCCTGCATTGCCTCGACTGTCACCTCGAGTATCGACTCACACCAGGGTGGCACGTGTGACAGCCCTGTGGGAAAGCCTCAAGGGAAAGCAACAGATTCCTGTGTCAACTCGAAGGGAAGCTTGACACTGCTGCTACCCCTCTGGAGGAAAGTGGACGTGCATGTCTCCACTTGAGACGAGGCCTGACTTCCCCATGGAGACTCCAGAGGAACCCCAAGATCCATGTCAGCACTGGAAAGGAAACCTCAGGTTCTGGCTTCGGGAACAGACAAGGACTTAGGACCCGGCGCCGACTGGAGAGGAATCCCGAGAGGCCCCTCGCAAATTGCATGGAGACTGGCATTTCCTGAGGCCACACGAGTGCGTCCCTGAGGTCCCTGTTGTAACTCGCAAGGAACATGCCGCAACTCAAGAATAACCAGGAGGTTCTCCCCTCCAGTCAAGGTGAGTCCCTTTTCTGCTGTGCCATCTTGAGTGAAATCCACCTTCCCTCTTGAACCTCGAAATGGTCCTTCACACCCTTGCTGCAATTCAAGAAGTTCCACGACATGCCCGTCTCCACTAAAGATGAATCCCGAGATGCCCTTTGCAACTCACATGGAGACTGGCCATTCCTGAGGCCACACGAGTGGGTCCCTGAGGTCCCCGTCGTAACTCAATAGGAACCTGCCTCAACTCAACAAAAACCAGGAGGTTCTCCCCTCCAGGCGAGATGAGGCCCTGTTCCGCTGTGGCGTCTCAAGGGAAATAATACCTTCACACTTGAACCTCAAAAGGGTCCTTCACACACTTTCTTCAACTCAAGAAGTTCCCCGACATACCCGTGTCCAGTCGAGAAGAACACCGAGGGTCCGGCCAAATTCAAGAGGAGCCCCGTTTGCCCCTCCTCTGCTCGAGATGAAGGTTCCTTTCCCTGCTTCTTCCGGAAAGGTTTCCTGGCATCCCGTCGCATATCAAGAGCAGACGCTTTCAACAGGAAAGTCGAGAGGAACTCTAGGGGTCGTGCCTCCATTGCACAAGACCCCCAAATGTCTCAGTCCACTCCAGAGGAGCCTGATTTCCGTGCACTGCCTCGACTGTCACCCCGAGAATTGACTCACACCACGGTAGCACGTGTGACAGCCCTGTCGGAAAGCCTCAAGGGAAAGTCACACATCCCTGTGTCAACTCGTCGGGAAGTCTGACACTGCTGCTACAGCTCTTGAGGAAAGCGGACGTGCCTGTCTCCACAGGAGTCAAGGCCTTACTCCCTTGTGGAGACTCCAAAGGTACCCCAGGATCCATGTCAGCACTGTAGATGCAACCTCAGCTTCCAACCATGGCTCCAGACGAGGACTAATGACCCGGCACCGAATGGAGTGAATTCCGAGAGGCCCCTCTCCACTCGCATGGAGACTGGCCTTTCCTGAGGTCACACGAGTTGATCCCTGAGGTACCCATCGTAACTCGAGAGGGACCTGCCACAACTCGAGGAAAACCAAGAGATTCTCACCTCCAGGCGAGATGAGGCCCTTTTTAGCTGTGTCATCTCGAATTAAATCACACCTTCTCTCTTGGACTTCTAAAGGGTCCTTCACACCTTTGCTGAAACTCAAGAAGTTCCCCAATATACAACTCTTCACTCGNCGGCGTCTCGAGGGAAATCTCACCTTCCCTCTTGAACCTCTCAAGGGTCCTTCACACCCTTGCTGCAACTCAAGAAGTTCCCTGACATACCCGTCTCCACTTGAGAGGAAAACCGAGGGTCCTGCCACAACTCAACAGGACCCACATTTTCCCCTCCTCAGCTCGAGATGTGGGTTCCTTGGCCTGCTTTGTCAGGAAAGGATTCACAGCATTCTCATTGCATCTCAAGAGGAGGGAATCTCAACAAGAAAGTCGAGAGGAACTCCAGGGGTAGTGCCCCCATTACAAAAGACCACCAAATGTCTCAGCCCACTCCAGATGAACTTGATTTCCATGCACTGCCTCGACTGTCACACCGAGTATCGACTCACACCACAGTGGCATATGTGACAGCCCTGTGGCACATCGAGGGAAAGCCACAGATTCTTGTGTCTCGATGGGAAGACTGACACTGCTGCTACAGCTCGGGAGGAAGACAGACGTGTATGTCTCTACTTGAGAAGAGGCCTGACTCCCCTGTGGAGACTCCAGAGGAACCCCAAGGTCCATGTCAGCACTGGAGAGGAAACCTCAGGTTCTGGCCTCAGCTTCAGATGACGACTTAGGACCCGGCACCAACTGGAGAGGAATCCTGAGAGGCCGCACACAACTCACATGGAGACTGGCCTTTCCTGAGGCCACACGAGTGGTTCCCTGAGGTCTCCACCTTAACATGAGAGGAACCCCAATTTTCCTGCCGCAACTTGAGAAAAACCAGGAGACTCTCCCTTCCAGGTTAGATGAGGACATTTTCCGGTGCAGTGTCTTGAGGGAAATCACACTTTCCCTCTTGAACCTCGAAAGATCCTTCAAACCCTTGCTGCAACTCAAGAAGTTCCCTGACATATCCGTCTCCAATCGAGAGGAACACCGAGGGTCCCACCACAACTCAAGAGGGACCCCGTTTTCTCCTTCTCATCTCGAGATGGGGGTTCCTTTCCCTGCTTCATCAGGAAAGGATTCCCGGCACTCCCGTCGCATCTCAAGAGGAAGCACTCTCAATAGGAAAGTCGAGAACATCTCCAGGGGTCGTGCCACCATTCCAAAAGATCCCCAAATGTCTCAGTCCACTCCAGATGAACCTG
The DNA here is from genome assembly GCA_006410695.1 of Philantomba maxwellii. Taxonomy (NCBI): domain Eukaryota; kingdom Metazoa; phylum Chordata; class Mammalia; order Artiodactyla; family Bovidae; genus Philantomba; species Philantomba maxwellii. The sequence goes on along the minus strand of SJYS01022120.1, from coordinate 78,115 downwards.
ATTTGCCTGAACTCTCTCGACTGTCACCCTGAGTATTGGCTCACACAACAGTGGCACGTGTGACAGCCCTGTGGCACCTCGAGGGAAAGCCACAGATCTCTGTGTCACCTCGACGGGAAGCCTGACACTGCTGATTCAACATGGGAGGAAAGCAGACGTGCATGTCTCCACTTCAGACGAGGCCTGACTCCCCTTGGGAGACTCCAGAAGAACCCCAGGATGTGTGTCAGCACTGGAGAGGAAACCTCAGGTTCTGGCCTCATCTCCAGATGAGGACTTAGGACCCGGCATCGCCTGGAGAGGAATCCCAAGAGGCCACTCACAACTCGCATGGAGAATGGCATTTCCTGAGGCCACACGAACGGGTTCTTGAGGTGCCCGTTGTAACTCGAGAGGGACCTGCTATGACTCGAGAAAAACCTGGAGTTTCTCCCCTCCAGGTGAGATGAGGCCCTTTTCCACTGTGGCATCTTGAGGGAAATCACACCTTCCCTCTTGGAACTTGAAAGGGTCCTTCACAANTGGGAGGAAAGCAGACGTGCATGTCTCCACTTCAGACGAGGCCTGACTCCCCTTGGGAGACTCCAGAAGAACCCCAGGATGTGTGTCAGCACTGGAGAGGAAACCTCAGGTTCTGGCCTCATCTCCAGATGAGGACTTAGGACCAGGCATCAACTGGAGAGGAATCCCAAGAGGCCGCTCACAACTCGCATGGAGAATGGCATTTCCTGAGGTCACGCGAACGGGTTCCTGAGGTCCCCGTCGTAACTCAAGAGGGATCTGCCATGACTCGAGAAAAACGTGAAGTTTCTCCCCTCCAGGTGAGATGAGGCCCTTTTCCACTGTGGCATCTTGAGGGAAATCACACCTTCCCTCTTGGAACTTGAAAGGGTCCTTCACAACCTTTCTGGAACTCAAGAAGTTCTCCGACATACCTGTCTCCACTCGAGAGAAACACTGAGGTTCCTGCCACAACTGAAGAGGATCCCCGTTGTCCCCTCCTCAGCTCGAGATGAGGGTTCCTTTTCCTGCTTCATTGGGAAAGGACTCCCGGCTTTCCCTTTGCATCTCAGGAGGTGGTGCTCTCAACAGGAAAGTCGAGAGGAACTCCAGGGGTCTTGCCANTGAGGTTCCTGCCACAACTGAAGAGGATCCCCGTTGTCCCCTCCTCAGCTCGAGATGAGGGTTCCTTTTCCTGCTTCATTGGGAAAGGACTCCCGGCTTTCCCTTTGCATCTCAGGAGGTGGTGCTCTCAACAGGAAAGTCGAGAGGAACTCCAGGGGTCGTGACACCATTCCAAAAGATCCCAAAATGTCTCAGTCCACTCCAGATGAACCTGATTTCTGTGCCCTGCCTCGAAGGTCACCCCGAGCATTGAATCACACCAGGCTGGCACGTGCGACAGCCCTGTGGCACCTCAAGGGAAAGCCATAGATCCCTGTATCAACCTGTCGGGAAGACTGACACTGATGCTACAGCTCGGGCGGAAATCGGACGTATATGTCTCCACTCGAAAAGAGTCCTGGCTTTCCTGTGGAGACTCCAGAGGAACCCCAAGATCCGTGTCAGCACTGGAGAGGAAACCTCAGTTTCTGGCCTNTCAGCTCAAGATGAGGTTTCCTTTCCCTGCTTCATTGGGAAAGGATTCCCGGCTTTCCCTTTGCACCTCAGGAGGTGGTGCTCTCAACAGGAAAGTCGAGAGGAACTCCAGGGGTCTTGCCAGCATTCCAAAAGACCCCCAAATGTCTCCGTCCATTCCAGATGAACCAAATTTCTCTGCATTGCCTTGACTGCCACCCCGAGTATCGACTCACACCAAGGTGGCACGTGTGACAGCCCTGTGGCACCTCAAGGGAAAGCCACAGATCCCTGTGTCAACTCGCAGGCAAGCATGATACTGCTGTTACTGCTCTGGAGGAAAGCGGACATGCATGTCACAACTCGAGACGAGTCCTGACTCCCCTGTAGAGACTCCAGAGGAACCCTAAGATACTTGTCAGCACTGGAGAGGAAACCTCAGGTTCCAGCCTCAGCTCCAGACGAGGACTTAGGACCTGGCACAGACTGGAGAGGAATCATGAGAGGCCCCTTGCAACTAGGCCTTTCTGAGGCCACACAAGCTGGTCCTTGAGGTGCCTGTCGTAACTCAAAAAGTACCTCCCACAACTCGAGAAAAACCAGGAGATTCTCCCCTCCATGCGAGATGAGGCCCTTTTCCGCTGCGGCGTCTTGAGGGAAATCACACCTTCCCTCTTGGACCTTGAAAGGTTCCTTCACACCCTCGCTGCAACTCAAGAAGTTCACCGACATACCTGTCTCCACTTGAGAGGAAAACCGAGGGTCCCAGCACAACTCAAGAGGAGCCCCAGTGCCTCCCGCTCAGCTCGAGATAAGGGTTCCTTTCCCTGCTTTGTTGCCAAAGGTTTCCCTGCATTCCCATCGAATCTCAGGAGGAGGCTATCTCAACAGGAAAGTAGAAAGGAAATCAAGGGGTCGTGCCACCATTCCAAAAGACCCCAAAATGTCTCAGTACTCTCCAGATGAATCTGATTTCCCTGAACTGCCTCGACTGTTACCCTTAGTATTGACTCACACCACAGTCGGATGTGTGACATCCATGTGGCACCTCGATGGAAAGCCAAAGATCCCTGTGTCAACCCGACAGGAGGCTGACACCTCTGCTTTAGCTCGGGAGGAAAGCAGACGTGCATGTGTCCACTTGAGACGAGGCCTGACTCCCCTTTGGAAACTCCAGAGGAACCCCAAGATCCATATCAGCACTGGAGAGGAGNAGGCCACACGAATGGGTCCCTGAAGTCCCCATCGTAACTCGAGAGGGACTTGCCGCAACTCGAGAACAACCAGGAGGTTCTCCCCTCCAGTCAAGATGAGTCCCTTTTCTGCTGTGCCATCTTGAGTGAAATCCACCTTCCCTCTTGAACCTCAAAAGGGTACTTCAGTTTCCAGCCTCAGCTCCAGACGAGGACTAAGGACCCGACACCGACTAGAGAGGCAACCCGAGAGGCCCCTTGCAACTAGCATGGAGACTGGCCTTTCCTGAGGCCACACGAGCGGGTCCTTGAGGTCTCCATTGTAAATCAAGAGGGACCTGCCGCAACTCGACAAAAACCAGGAGATTCTCCCCTTCAGGCGAGATGAGGCCCTTTTCCGCTGTGGTGTCTCGAGGGAAATCACACCTTCCCTCTTGGACCTCTACAGGGTCCTTCACAGCCTTGTTGCAACTCAAGAAGTTCCCGAACATACCCGTCACCGCTCTAGAGGAACACAAAGGGTCCCACCACAACTCAAGAGGAGCACCGTTGTCCCCTCCTCAGCTTNACCTTCCTTCTTGAACCTCCAAACTGTCCTTCACACCTTTGCATCAACTCAAGAAGACTGCCGACATACCCGTCTCCACTCGAGAGGAACACCGCGAGTCCCGACAAAGTCAAGAGGAGCCCCGTTTCCCCCTCCTCTGCTCAAGATGAGATTTCCTTTACCTGCTTCGTTGGGAAAGGATTCCCGGCGTTCCCGTCACAACTCTAGATGAGGCACTCTCAACAGGAATGTCGAGAGGAATCCAGGGTCGTTGCCCCATTCCAAAAGACCCAAAATGTCTCAGTCCACTCCAGAGGAACCTGATTTCACTGCACTGCCTCAGCTGTCACACCGAGTATCGACTCACTCCACGGTGGCTCATGTGACATCCCTGTGGGAAAGCCTCTAGGGAAAGCCACAGATCCCTGTGTCAACTCGATGGGAAGCCTGACACTGCAGCTACAGCTCAGTAGGAAAGCAGACGTGCATGTCTCCATGCAAGATGAGGCCTGACTCCCCTGTGGAGACTCCAGAGGAACCCCAAGATTCATGTCAGCACTGGAGAGGAAACCTCATGTTCCGGCCTCAGCTTCAGACAAGGACTTAGGACCCGGCACAGATTGGAGAGGAATCTCGAGAGGCCCTTCACAACTAGCATGGAGACTGGCCTTTCCTGAGGCCACACGAGCAGGTCCTTGAGGTGACCATCATAGCTTTAAAGGGAGCTGCTGCACCTCGAGAAAAACCAGGAGATTCTCCCCTCCAGGCGAGATGAGACACTTTTCCACTGCAGCATCTCGAGGGAAACCACACCTTCCCTCTTTGACCTTGAAAAGGTCCTTCCCATCCTTGCTGCAACTCAAGAAGTTAGCCGACATACCTGTCTCCACTCAAGAGGAAAACTGAGGGTCCGGCACAACTCAAGAGTAGCCCCGGTGCTCCCTGCTCAGCTCGAGATGATGGTTCCTTTACCTGCTTCATCGGCAAAGGTTTCTCTGTGTTCCTGTTGAATCTCAAGAGAAGTCTTTCTAAACAGGAAAGTAGAGGGGAAATCGAGGGGTCNGAGATGAGTCCCTTTTCTGCTGTGCCATCTTGAGTGAAATTCACCTTCTCTCTTGAACCTCAAAAGGGTCCTTCACACTCTTGCTGCAATTCAAGAAGTTCCCCGACATGCCCGTCACCACTAGAGATGAATACCGAGATGCCCTTCACAACTCGCATGGAGACTGGATATTCCTGAGGCCACACAAGCGGGTCCCTGAGGTCCCCATCGTAACTCAATAGGAACCTGCCACACCTCGACAAAAACCAGGAGGTTNCATGCTTGAACCTCAAAAGGGTCCTTCACACACTTTCTGCAACTCAAGAAGTTCCCCAACATACCCGTGTATGGTCGAAAAGAGCACCGAGGGTCCCGCCAAATTCAAGAGGAGCCCCGTTTGCCTCTCCTCTGCTAGAGATGAGGATTCCTTTCCCTGCTTCTTTGGAAAAGGTTTCCCAGCGCCCTGTTGCATATCAAGAGAAGGTGCTTTCAACAAGAATGTCGAGAAGATTTCCAGGGGTCGTGCCTCCATTGCAAAAGACCCCCAAATGTCTCAGTCCACTCCAGAGGAACCTGATTTCCGTGCACTGCCTCGACTGTCACCCCAAGAATTGACTCACATCATGGTAGCAGGTGTGACAGCCCTGTGGGAAAGCCTCGAGGGAAAGCCACACATCCCTGTGTCAACTCGTCGGGAAGCCTGACACTGCTGCTACAGCTCTTGAGGAAAGCGGACATGCATGTCTCCACAGGAGTCGAGGCCTGACTCCTTGTGGACACTCCCAAGGTACCCAGGATCCATGTCAGCACAGGAGATGTAATCTCAGGTTCCAGCCTCGGCTCCAGATGAGGACTTATGACCCGGAATCGAATGGAGTGAATCCCGAGAGGCCTCTCACCACTCGCATGGAGACTGGCTTTTCCTGAGGCCACACGAGCTGATCCCTGAGGTCNCTTGTGGACACTCCCAAGGTACCCAGGATCCATGTCAGCACAGGAGATGTAATCTCAGGTTCCAGCCTCGGCTCCAGATGAGGACTTATGACCCGGAATCGAATGGAGTGAATCCCGAGAGGCCTCTCACCACTCGCATGGAGACTGGCTTTTCCTGAGGCCACACGAGCTGATCCCTGAGGTCCCCATCTTAACTCAAGAGGGACCTACCACAACTCGAGAAAAACCAGGAGATTCTCCCCTCCAGGCGAGATGATGCCCTTTTTAGCTGTGTCATCTCGAGTGAAATCACACCTTCTCTCTTGGACTTCCAAAGGGTCCTTCACACTCTTGCTGCAACTCAAGAAGTTCCCTGACATACAACTCTTCACTCGAGAGGAACACCGAGTGCCCCGCCACAACTCAGGAGGAGCCCCAGGGTCCCCTCCTCAACACCAGATGAGGGTTCTTTTCCCTGCTTCATCAGAAAAGGATTCCCGGCATTCCCATCACAACTCAGGAGGAGGCGTTCTCAACAGCAATGTCGAGAAGAACACCAGGGGTCGTGCCAGCATTCCAAAATAGCACAAATATCTCAGTCCACTCCAGAAGTACCTAATTTCCCTGGACTGCCTCGACTGTCACCTCGAGAATCGACTCACATCATGGTGGCATGTGTGACAGCCCTGTGGCCCCTCGAGGGAAAGCCACAGGTCCCTGAGTCAACTCGACAGAAAGCCTGACACTGCTGCTACAGCTGGGGGGAAAACGGAAGTGCATGTC
>SJYS01022120.1:44740-71717 GCA_006410695.1 Philantomba maxwellii | reverse complement strand
AGGCCCTTTTCCACTGCGGTGTCTCGAGGGAAATCAAACCTTCCCACTTGAACCTTGAAAGGGTACCTTACACCCTTGCAGAAACTCAAGAAGTTCCCCAACATACCCGTCTCCACTCGAGAGGAGCATGGAGGGTCCTGCCACAACTCAAGAGGAGCCCCGTTTTCCCCTCCTCAGCTCCAGATGAGGGTTCTTTTCCATGTTTAGTCGGGAAAGGATTCCCGGCATTTCCATCACATCTCAAGAGGAGGTGCTCTCAACAGGAAAGTTGAGAGGAACTCCAGGGGTCGTGCCAACATTCCAAAAGACCCCCAAATGTCTCAGAACACTCGAGGTGAACTTAATTTCCCTGCACTGCATCGATTGTTACCCCGAGTATCGACTCACACCACAGTGGCACGTGTGACAGCCCTGTGACACCTCGAGGGAAAGCCACAGATCCCTGTGTCAACTCCATGGGAAGCCTGACAACACTGCTACAGCTCGGGAGGAAAGCGGATGTGCATGTCTCCTCTCAAGAAGAGGCCTAACTCCCCTGTGGAGACTCCAGAGGAACCTCAAGATCCATGTCAGAACTGGAGAGGAAACCTCAGGTTCCGGTCTCAGATCCAGACGAGGACATGGAACCAGCATCGACTGAGGAGGATTCCTGAGAGGCCTCTGGCAACTCACAAGGAGACGGGCCTTTCCTGAGGCCAGATGAGCTGGTCCCTGAGTTCCCCGTTGTTACTCAAGAGGAACCTGCCACAACTCGAGAAAAACCATGAGATTCTCCCCTTCTGGCGAGATAAGGCGCTTTTCCGCTGCTGCATCTTCTCTATGATGTCTCCACTGCAGGGTCTTGAGGGAAATCACACCTTCCCTCTTGAACCTTGAAAGCGTCCTTCATACCCTTGCTGCAACTCAAGAAGTTCCCAGACACACCCATCTCAACTGGAGAGGAACACCAAGGGTCCAGCCACAACTCAAGAGGAGCCCCGTTTTCCCCTCCTCAGCTCAAGACGAGGGTTCCTTTCCCTGCTTCATCAGGAAAGGATTCCCAGCGTTCCCGTCGCATCTCAAGGGGAGGTACTCTCAATATGAAAGTCGAGAGGAACTCCAGGGGCCATGCCAACATTCCAAAAGACACTCAAATATCTCAGTCCATTCCAGATGAACCTGATTTCCCTGTGTTGCCTTGACTGTCACAATGAGCCTCGGCTCACACCACGGTGGCAAGTGTGACAGCCCTGTGCCACCTCGAGGGAAAGCCACAGATCACTGTGTCTACTCGACGGGAATCCTGACACTGCTGCTACACCTCGGGAGGATAGCAGAAGTGCATGTCTCCACTCGACATGAGCCCTGAGTCCCCTGTGGAGATTACAGAGGTACCCCAAAGTCCATGTCATCACTCGAGAGGAAACCTCAGTTTCCGGGCTCATCTCCACATGAGGACTTAGGACACGGCACTAACTGGAGAGGAATTTCGAGGAGCCCCTCGCAACTCGCACGTGGACTGGCCTTTCCTGAGGCCACACGAACGGGTCCCTGAGGTCCCTGTCATAACTCAAGAGGAATCTGACTCATCTTGAGAAAAACCAGGAGATTCTCCCATCCAGGCAAGATGAGGCCCTTTTCCGCTGCGGCATCCCGAGGGAAATCACACCTTCCCTCTTGAACCTCGAAAGCATCCTTCACACCCTTTCTGCAACTGAAGAAGTTCCCCGACATACCCGTCTCCACACGAGACAGACAGCGATGGTCCCACCACAACTCAAGAGGAGCCCAGTTTTCCCATCCTAAGCTCGAGATGAGGTTTCTTTTCCATGCTTTGTCGGGAAAGGATTCCCGGCATTCCCGTCACATCTCAAGAGGAGGCGCTCTCAACAGGAATGTCGAGAGGAACTCCAGGGGCTATGCCACAATTTCAAAAGATCCCCAAATGTCTCAGTCCACTCCAGATGAACCTGATTTCCCTGCACTGCCTCGACTGTCACCCCGAGTATCGACTCACAACATGGTGGCAGGTGTGACAGCCCTGTGGCCCCTCAAGCGAAAGCCACAGATCCCTGTGTCAACTCGACGGGAAGCCTGACACTGCTGCTACAGCTTGGGAGGAAAGCGGACGTTCATGTCTCCACTTGAGATGGCCCCTGACTCCCCTGTGGAGACTCCAGAGAAACCCCAAGATATGTCAGCACTGGAGAGGAAATCTCAGGTTCTGGTCTCCGGTCCAGACGAGGACTTGGGACCCGGAATCAACTGGAGAGGAATCCCTAGAGGCCCCTCGCAAATTGCATGGTGACTGTCCTTTTCTGAGGCCACAAGAGTGGGTCCCTGAGGTCCCCATCGTAACTCGAGAGCAACCTGCCGCAAGTCGAGAAAAACGAGGAGATTCTCCCCTCCAAGCGAGATGAGGCCCTTTTATGCTGCGATGTCTATGCTGTGGTGTCTCTGCTGCGGAGTCTTGAGGGAAATCACACCTTCCCTCTTGAACCTCAAAAGGGTCCTTTACACCTTTGCTGCAACTCAAGAAGTTCCCTGACATATCTGTCTCCACTCGAGAGGAACAGTGAGGATCCTGCCATAACTCAAGAGGAGCCTCGTTCTCCCCTCTTCACCTCGAGATAAGGCTTCCTTTCCCTGCTTCGTCGGGAAAGCATTCCTGGAGTTCCCATCGAATCTCAAGTGGAGGCGCTCTCAAGAGGTAAATCGAGAGGAACTCCAGGGGTTGTGCCACCATTCCCAAATACCTGAAAATGTCTCAGTCAACTCCAGATGTATCTGATTTCCCTGCAATGCCTTCAATGTCACCCCATGTATCGACTCACACCATGGTGGCACGTGTGACAGGCCTGTGGCACCTCAAGGGTAAGCCACAGATCACTGTATCAACTCGACGGGATGGCTGACACTGCTACTACAGCTCGAGAGGAAAGCGGATGTGCATGTCTCCACTCGAGACCTGGCCTGACTCCCCTGTGGAGATTCCAGAGGAGCCCCAAGATCCATGCCAGCACTGGAGAGAAAACCTCAGTTTCCGGCCTCAGCTCCAGGCAAGGAGTGAGGACCCGGCACCTAATGGAGAGGAACCCGAGAGGCCCCTCCAAACTCACATGGAGACTGGCCTTTCCTGAGGCCAGATGAGCGGGTCCCTGAGGTCCCCATCGTAACTTGAGAGGAACCTGCCACAACTCGAGATAAACCAGGAGACACTCCCCTCCAGGCGAGATGAAGCCCTTTTCCACTGCAGTGTCTTGAGGTAAATCACACCTTCCCACTTGAACCTCGAAAGGGTCCTTCACACCCTTGCTGCAACTCAAGAAGTTCCCCGACATATTCATCTCCACTCGAGAGGAACACCATGGGTCCTGCCACAATTTAAGAGGAGCCTCATTTTCCCCGCCTCAGCTCGAGATGAGATTCCTTTCCCTGCTTCATTGGGAAAGCATTCTCGGCATTCTGTTCGCATCTCAAGAGGAGGCACTCTCAAAAGGAAAGTCGAGAGGAACTCCAGGGGTCGTGCCACCATTCACAAATACAGCAAAATGTCTCAGTCAACTCCAGATGAACCTTGTTTTCCTGCACTGCCACCCTGCGTATCGACTCACACCAGGGTGGCATGTGTGACAACCCTGTGGCACCTCAAGGGAAAGCCACAGATCCCTGTGTCAACTCGCCGGGAAGCATGATACTGCTGTTACTGCTCTGGAGGAAAGCAGACATGCATGTCACAACTCGAGACGAGTCCTGACTCCCCTGTGGAGACACCAGAGGAACCCCAAGATACTTGTCAGCACTGGAGAAGAAACCTCAGGTTTCAGCCTCAGCTCCAGGCGAGGACTTAGGACCCGGCACAGACTGGAGAGGAATCATGAGAGGCCCCTTGCAACTAGCATGGAGACTGGCCCTTCCTGAGGCCACACGAGCTGTTCCATGAGGTCCCCATCGTAAATCAAGAGGGACCTGCCACAACTCGACAAAAACCAGGAGATTCTCCCCTTCAGGTGAGATGAGGGCCTTTTCCGCTGTGGCGTCTCGAGGGAAATCACACCTTCCCTCTTGGACCTCTAAAGGGTCCTTCACACCCTTTCTGCAACTAAAGAAGTTCCCCAACATACCCGTCTCCNAGAGGGAGCTGCCACAACTCGAGAAAAACCAGGAGATTCTCCCCTCCAGGTGAGATGAGGCCCTTTTTAGCTGTGTCATCTCGAGTGAAATCACACCTTCTCTCTTGAACTTCTACAGGGTCCTTCACACCCTTGCTGCAACTCAAGAAATTCCCTAACATACAACTCTTCACGCAAGAGGAACACCGAATGTACCGCCACAACTCAGGAGGAGCCCCAGTGTCCCCTCCTCAACTCCAGATGAGGGTTCTTTTCCCTGCTTCATCGGGAAAGGATTCCCGGCATTCCCATCACAACTCAGGAGCAGGTGCTCTCAACAGGAATGTCAAGAAGAACACCAGGGGTCGTGCCAGCATTCCAAAATACCACAAATATCTCAGTCCACTCCAGACGTACCTAATTTCCCTGGACTGCCTCGACTGTCACCTCGAGAATCGACTCACATCATGGTGGCATGTGTGACAGCCCTGTGGCCCCTTGAGGGAAAGCCACAGGTCCCTGAGTCAATTCGACAGAAAGCCTCACACTGCTGCTACTGCTGGGGGGAAAACAGAAGTGCATGTCTCCACTCGAGATGAGGCCTGACTCCCCTTTGGAGACTCTAGAGAAACCCCAAATCCATGTCAGCACTGGAGAGGAAACCTCAGGTTCCAGCTTCAGCTCCAGACGCGGACTTAGGATCCGGCACCGACTGGAGAGGAATCCCGAGAGGCCCCTCGCAACTCGCATGGAGACTGCCCTTTCCTGAGGCCACACGAGTGAGTCCTTGAGATCCCTGTCATAACTCAAGAGGGACCTGCCGCAACTAAAGGAAAACAATGTGATTTTCCCCAACAGGCGAGATGAGGCCCTTTTCTGCTGCAGCTTCTCGAGCAAAATCACACCTTCCCTGTTGGACCTCGAAAGGGTCCTTCACACCCTTGCTGCAACTCAAGATGTTCCCCGACATACCTGTCTCCATTCGAGAGAAACACCGAGGGTCCCGCTACAACTCAAGAGGAGCCCCGTTGTCCACTCCTCCCCTCGAGATGAGCATTCCTTTCCCTGCTTCATCAGGAAAGGATTCTCGGTGAACCCGTCACTTCTCAGGAGGAGGCGTCCTCAACTGGAAAGTCGAGAGGAATTCCAGGAGTCGTGCCACCATTCCAAAAGACCTCCAAATGTATCAGTCCACTCCAGATGAATCTGATTTCCCTGCACTGCCTCGACTGTCACACCGAGTATCGACTCACACCATGGTGGCACGTGTGACAGCCCTGTGGCACCTCGAGGGAAAGCCACAGATCTCTGTGTCACCTCGACGGGAAGCCTGACACTGCTGATTCAAAGCGGGAGGAAAGTGGACGTGCATGTCTCCACTCCAGACGAGGCCTGACTCCCCTTGGGAGACTCCAAAAGAACCACAGGATGTGTGTCAGCACTGGAGAGGAAACCTCATGTTCTGGCTTCATCTCCAGATGAGGACATAAGACCCAGCATCGACTGGAGAGGAATCCCAAAAGGCCACTCACAACACACATGGAGAATGGCATTTCCTGAAGCCACGCAAATGGGTTCCTGAGGTTCCCGTCATAACTCGAGAGGGACCTGCCATGACTTGAGAAAAACCTGGAGTTTCTCCCCTCCAGGTGAGATGAGGCCCTTTTCCACTGTGGCATCTTGAGGGAAATCACACCTTCCCTCTTGGAACTTGAAAGGGTCCTTCACAACCTTGCTGGAACTCAAGAAGTTCTCCGACATACCTGTCTCCACTCGAGAGAAACACTGAGGTTCCTGCCACAACTGAAGAGGATCCCCGTTGTCCCCTCCTCAGCTCGAGATGAGGGTTCCTTTTCCTGCTTCATNCTTGCTGGAACTCAAGAAGTTCTCCGACATACCTGTCTCCACTCGAGAGAAACACTGAGGTTCCTGCCACAACTGAAGAGGATCCCCGTTGTCCCCTCCTCAGCTCGAGATGAGGGTTCCTTTTCCTGCTTCATTGGGAAAGGACTCCCGGCTTTCCCTTTGCATCTCAGGAGGTGGTGCTCTCAACAGGAAAGTCGAGAGGAACTCCAGGGGTCTTGCCAGCATTCCAAAAGACCCCCAAATGTCTCCGTCCATTCCAGATGAACCAAATTTCTCTGCATTGCCTTGACTGCCACCCCGAGTATCGACTCACACCAAGGTGGCACGGGTGACAGCCCTGTGGCACCTCAAGGGAAAGCCACAGATCCCTGTGTCAACTCGCAGGGAAGCATGATACTGCTGTTACTGCTCTGGAGGAAAGCAGACATGCATGTCACAACTCGAGACGAGTCCTGACTCCCCTGTGGAGACACCAGAGGAACCCCAAGATACTTGTCAGCACTGGAGAAGAAACCTCAGGTTTCAGCCTCAGCTCCAGGCGAGGACTTAGGACCCGGCACAGACTGGAGAGGAATCATGAGAGGCCCCTTGCAACTAGCATGGAGACTGGCCCTTCCTGAGGCCACACGAGCTGTTCCATGAGGTCCCCATCGTAAATCAAGAGGGACCTGCCACAACTCGACAAAAACCAGGAGATTCTCCCCTTCAGGTGAGATGAGGGCCTTTTCCGCTGTGGCGTCTCGAGGGAAATCACACCTTCCCTCTTGGACCTCTAAAGGGTCCTTCACACCCTTTCTGCAACTAAAGAAGTTCCCCAACATACCCGTCTCCACTCGAGAGGAACACCGAGGGTCCTGCCACAGCTCAAGAGGAGCACCATTGTCCCCTCCTCAGCTCAAGATGAGGGTTCCTTTCACTGCTTCGTCTGGAAAGGATTCCCGGCTTTCCTCTTGCATCTCAGGAGGAGGCACTCTCAACAGGAAAGTCGTGAGGAACTGCAGGGCATTGCCACCATTCCAAAAGACCCCCAAATGTCTCAGTCCACTCCACATGAACCTGATTTCCCTGCACTGCCTCGACTGTCACTTCTTTTATCCAATCACACCATGGTGGTACGTGTGACAGCCTTGTGTCACCTGGAGGGAAACCAATAGATCCCTGTGTCAAGTTGACAGGAAGCCTGACACTGCTGCTACAGCTCAGAGGAAAGCAGACATGCATGTCTCCACTCAAGACGAAGCCTGAGTCCCCTGTGGAGACTCCAGAGGAACCCCAAGATCCATATCAGAACTGGAGAGGAAACCTCAGGTTACAGCCTCAGCTCCAGATAAGGACTTAGGACCCAGCAATGACAGGAGCCAAATCCTGAGAGGCCCCTCCCAAATCGAATGGAGACTGGCCTTTCCTGAGGCCACACATGCGTGTGCTGTGGTCCCCGTCTTAACTCAAGAGGGACCTGTGGCAACTCCACAAAAACCAAGAGATTCTCCCTTCCAGGCGAGATGAGGTCTTTTCTGCTGTGGCATCTCGAGGGAAATCACACCTTCCCTCTTGGACCTCGAAAGGGTCCTTCACACCCTTGCTGCAACACAAGAAGTTCCCCGACATAACTGTCTCCAACTGTCTCCATGCAAGAGGAACTCCAAAAGTCCCAGCAAAACTCAAGAGGAGCCCTGTTGTCCCCTCCTCAGCTCGAGATGAGGGTTCCTTTCCCTGCTTCGTTGGGAAAGGATTCCCCACGTTCCCATCACATCTCAAGAGGAGGCGCTCTCAGCAGGAAAGCCGAGAGGAACTCCAAGGGTCATGCCGCCATTCCTAAAGACCCCCAAATATCTCAGTCCACTGCAGTTGAACCTAATGTCACTGCACTGCCTCAACTGTCACCCCGAGTATCGACTCATACTACTGTGGCACGTGTGACAGCCCTGTGGCACCTCGAGGGAAAGCCACAGATCTCTGCGTCGACTCGACGGGAAGACTGACACTGCTACTACAGCTCTGGAGGAAGTTGGACATGCATGTCTCCACTTGAGATGAGGCCTCACTCCCCTGCGGAGACTCCAGAGGAACCCCAAGTTCCGTGTCAGCACTGGAGAGGAAACCTCAAGTTCCAGCCTCAGCTCCAGACAAGGACTTAGGACCCGGCACCGACTGGAGAAGAATCCCGAGAGGCCCCTCGCAACTCGCATGGAGACTAGCCTTTCCTGAGGCCACAGAGCGGGTCCCTAATGTCCCCGTCATAACTCAAGGCGAACCTGCTGCACCTTGAGAAAAAACAGGAACTTATCCCCTCGAGGCGAGATGAGGCCTTTTTCCTCTGCGGAGTCTCAAAGGAAATCACACCTTCCCTCTTGAACCTCGGAAGATTCCTTCACACCCTTGCTGCAACTCAAGAAGTTCCACGACATACCCGTCTTCACTTGAGAGGAACACCGAGGGTCTCGCCACAACTCAAGAGGAGCCCCGTTTTCCCCTCCTCAGTTCGAGATGAGGGTTTCTTTCCCTGCTTCGTCGTGAAAGGATTCCTGGAGTTCCCATCGCATCTCAAGAGGTGGTGCTCTCAACAGGAAAGTTGATAGGAACTCTAGGGGTCGTGCCACAATTCCAAAAGACTCCCAAATGTCTCAGTCCACTCCAGTTGAACCTGATGTCCCTGCACTGCGTCGACTGTCACCCCGAGTATCGACTGACACCACCATGGCACGTGTGACAGCCCTGTGTCACCTCCAGGGAAAGGCACAGATCCCTGTGTCAACTTGACGGGAAGTCTGACACTGCTGCTCCATCTTGGGAGGAAAGTGGACTTGCATTTTTCCACTTTAGACTAGGCCTGACTCCCCTGTGGAGACTCCAGAGGTAACCCAAGATCCATGTCAACACTGGAGAGGAATCTTCAGGTTCTGGAACTCTGCTCCAGACGAGGACTAATGACCCAGCACATATTGGAGAGGAACCCTGAGAGGCCCTTCATAACTCGGATGGAGACTGGCCTTTCCTGAGACCACACGAGTGGGTCCCTGAAGTCCCCGCCATAACTCGAGAGGAACCTGCTGCAACTCGAGAAATAAACAGGAGATTCTCCCCTACAGGCATGATGAGGCCCTCTTCCACTGCAGCGTCTCGAGGGAAATCACACCTTCCTTCTTGACATGTGAAAGGGTCCTTCACACCGTTGCTGCAACTCCAGAAGTTCCACGACATACCCATCTTCCCTTGAGAGGAACACTGAGCGTCCCGCCACAGCTCAAGAGAAGCCCTGTATTCCCCTCCTCAGCTCGAGCTGAGGTTTCCTTTCCCTGCTTCATCGGGAAAGGATTCCCGGCATTCCCGTCGCATCTCAAGAAGAGGTGCTTTGAACAGGAAAGTCAAGAGGAATTTCAGGGGTCGTGCCACCATTCCAAAAGTCCCCCAAATGTCTCAGTCCACTCCAGTTGAACCTGATGTCACTGCACTGCCTCGACTGTCACCCCAAGTATCGACTCACACTACCGTGGCAAGTGTGACAACACTATGGCTCCTCGAGAGATACTCACGGTTCCTGTGTCAACTTGATGATAAGACTGACACTGCTACTACAGCTCAGGAGGAAAGTGGACGTGCATGTCTCCACTCAAAACGAGGCCTGACTCCCCTGTGGAGACTTCAGAGGTACCCCAAGATCCATGTCAGGACTCGAGAGGAAACCTCAGGTTCTGGCCACAACTCCAGACAAGGACTTAGGACCCGTATCGACTGGAGAGGAATCCCGAGAGGCCCCTCATAACTCGCATGGAGACTGGCCTTTCCTGAGGCATACGAGCGGGTCCCTGATGTCCGCGTCGTAACTCGAGAGGAACCTGCTGCAACTTGTGAAAAACCAGGAAATTATCCCGTCCAGGCGAGATGAGGCCCTTTTCCTCTGCAGTGACTCAAGAGAAATCACCCTTTCCCTTTTAAACCTTGAAAGAGTCCTTCACACCTTTGCTGCAACTCAAGAAGTTCCCCAACATACCCATCTTCACTCGAAAGGAACCCCGAGGGTCCCACCACAACTCAAGAGGAGCCCCTGTTCCCCTGCTCAGCTCGAAATGAGGGTTTCTTTTCCTGCTTCTTTGGGAAAGGTTTCCCGGCATTCCCATCACATCTCATGAGGAGGCGCTCTCAACAGGAATGTCGGGAGGAACTCCAGGGTTCGTGCGACCATTCCAAAAGACCTCCAAATGTCTCAGTCCACTCCAGATGAACCTGATTTCCCTGCACTGCCTCAACTGTCAACCCAACTATCGATTCACTCCACCGTGGCATGTGTGACAACCCTGTGGCACCTCAAGGGAGAGCCACAGTTACATGTGTCAACTCGACAAGAAACCTGACACACTGCTACAGACCAGGAGGAATGCGGGCATGCATGTCTCCACTCGAGATGAGGCCTGACTCCCCTGTGGAGAGTGCAGAGGAACCCCAAGATCCATGTCAGCACAGGAGAGGAAACCTCAGGTTCTGGCCTCAGCTCCAGATGAGGACNGGAGGAATGCGGGCATGCATGTCTCCACTCGAGATGAGGCCTGACTCCCCTGTGGAGAGTGCAGAGGAACCCCAAGATCCATGTCAGCACAGGAGAGGAAACCTCAGGTTCTGGCCTCAGCTCCAGATGAGGACTTAGGACCCGATACCGACTGGAGAGGAATCCTTAGAGGACCATCGCAACTCGCATGGAGACTGGCCATTCCTTAGGACACAGGAGCGGATCCCTGAGATCCCCATCATAACGCGAGAGGAATCCCAGTTTCCTGTAGCAACTCGAGAAAAAGCAGGAGATTCTCCCCTCCAGGTGAGATGAGGCCCTTTACCGCTGTGTCGTCTCGAGGGAAATCACACCATCCTTCTTGAACTTTGAAAGGGTCCTTCAAACCCTACCTGCAACTCAAGATGTTTCCCGACATACCCGTCTCCACTCAAAAGGAACACCGAGGGTCCCTCCACAACTGAAGAGCAGAGCAGTTTTCCCCTCCTCAGCTCGAGATGAGAGTTCCTTACCCTGCTTCATCGGGAAAGGATTGCCGGTGTTCCCATTGCATCCCAAGAAGAAGCGCTCTCAATAGGAAAGTCGAGAGGAACTCCACGGGTCGTGTCACCCTTCCCAAAGACCCCAAAGTGTCTCAGTCCACTCCAGATGAACCTGATTTCCCAGCACTGCCTCGACTGTAACCCCGAGTATCGACTCACACCATGGTGGCACGTGTGACAGCCCTGTGGCACCTNCCCAAAGACCCCAAAGTGTCTCAGTCCACTCCAGATGAACCTGATTTCCCAGCACTGCCTCGACTGTAACCCCGAGTATCGACTCACACCATGGTGGCACGTGTGACAGCCCTGTGGCACCTTGAGGGTAGCCACAGTTCCAGGGGGCAACTCGATGGGAAGCCTGACACTGCTGCTACAACTCTCGAGGAAAGCAGATGTGCATGAATCCAATCGAGACGAGGCCTGACTCCCCTTTGGAGACTCCAGAGGAACACCAAGATCCATTTCAGCACTGGAGTGAAAAACTCAGGTTCCATACTAAGCTCCAGATGAGGACGTAGGACCCGGCACTGACTGGAGAGGAATCCTGAAATGCCACTCGCAACTCGCATGGAGAATGGCCTTTCTGGAGGCCGCATGAGCGGGTCTCTGAGGTCCTCATTGAGGAACCTTTCGCAACTCGAGAAAAACAAGGAGATTCTCCTCTCCAGGCGAAATGAGGCCCTTCTCGGCTGCAGTGTCTCAACGGAAATCACACCTTCCCTCTTGACTCACAAAAGGGTCCTTCACCCCCTTGCTGCAACTCAAGAAGTTCCCCGACAAACACGTCTCCACTCGAGAGGAACACCGAGGGTCCCGACACAAATCAAGAGTGGCCCCATTTTCCCCTACTCATCTCAAAATGAGGATTCCTTTCCCTGTTCTTCAGGAAAGGATTCCCAGCATTCCCGTCGCATCTCAAGAGGAGGCGCTCTCAACAGGAAAAGCGAGAGGAACACCAGGGATCATGCCGCAATTCCAAAAGACACCCAAATGTCTCAGTTCACTCCAGTTGATCCTGATGTCCCTGAACTGCGTTGACTGTCACCCCGAGTATCGACTGACACCACCATGGCACGTGTTACAACCCTGTTGCACCACGAGGGAAAGCCAGAGATCCCTGTGTCAACTCAACGGGAAGCCTGACACTGCTTCTCCAGCTCGGGAGGAAACCAGGTGTGCATTTTTCCTCTTGAGACGAGGCCTGACTCCCCTGTGGAGACTCCAGAGGTAACCCAAGATCCATGTCAACCCTGGAGAGGAATCCTCAGGTTCCAGAACTCCACTCCAGACGAGGACTAATGACCCGGCCAGACTGGACAGGAATCCTGAGAGGCCCCTTGTAACTCGGATGGAGACTGGCCTTTCCTGAGACCACACGAGCAGGTCCCTGAATTCCCCATTGTAACTCAAGAGGATCCTGCCGCAACTTGAGAAAAAACAGGAGATTCTCCCCTCCAGGCGAGATGAGGCCCTTTTCTGTTGCGGCATCTCAAGGGAAATCACGCCTTCCCTCTTGACCCGCAAAAGGGTCCTTCACACCCTTGCTGCAACTCAAGAAGTTCCCCGACATACCCGTCNGCCTTTTCTGAGACCACATGAGTGGGTCTCTGAGGCCCCAGTTCTAACTCGAGAGGAACCTGCCATAACTTGAGAAAAACCAGGAGATTATCCCCTCTAGGAGAGACGAAGCCCTTTTCTGCTGCGTCGTCTAGAGGAAAATCACACCTTCCCTATTGAACCAAGAAGGGGCACTTCACACTCTTGCTACAACTCAAGAAGTTCCCCGACATACCCGTCTCCACTTGAGAGGAACACTGAGGGTCACGCTACAACTGAAGATGAGACCTGTTTTCCCTTCCTCAGCTGGAGATAAGGATTCCTTTACCTGCTCCATTGGGAAAGGATTCCCAGCATTCCCATCACAACTCAAAAGGAGGCGTTCTAAGCAGGAAAGCCAAGAGGAACTCATGGGGTTGTGCCAACTTTCCAAAAGACTCCCAAATGTCTCAATCCACACCAGATGAACCTGATTTCCCTGAACTGCCTCGACTGTCACCCTGCATATTGACTCATACCAGGGTGGCACGTTTGCCAGCCCTGTGGCAACTCGAGGGAGAGCCACAGATCCCTGTGTTAACTCGACAGGAAGCCTGACACTGCTGCTACAGCTCGGCAGGAAAGCGGACATGCATGTCTCCACCCGAGACGAGGCCTGAATCCTCTGTGGAAACTCCAGGGGAACCCCAATATCCATGTCAGCACTGGAGAGGAAACCTCAGGTTCCGGCCTCAGCTCCAGATGATGACTTAGGGCTTGGTACCAACTGAAGAGGAATCCTGAAAGGTCCCTCGCTACTCACATGGAGACTGGCCTTTCCTGAGGCCACTCGAGCGAGTCCCTGAGGTCCTCATCGTAACTCGAGAAGAACCTGACAGAACTCGAGAAAAAACAGGAGATTTTCCCCTCCAGGTGAGATGTGGCCCTTTTCTGCTGCAGCGTCTCGAGGGAAATCACACCTTCCCTCTAGAATCTCTAAAGGGTCCTTCACATCCTTGCTGTAACTCAAGAAGTTCCCCAACATACCCGTCTCCACTCAAGAGGAACACTGAGGGTCCCGCCACAACTCAAGAGGAGCCGCGTTTTCCCCTCCTCAGATCGATATGAGTGTTCCTTTCCCTGCTTCATCGGGAAAGGATTCTCGTCGCATCTCGAGAGGAGGCATTCTCAAAAGAAAAGTCGAGAGGAACTCCAGCGTCGTGCCAACATTCCAAAACACCCCCAAATGTCTCAGTCCACTGCAGATTAACCTGATTTCCCAGCACTGCCACGAGTGTCACCCCAAGTATCAACTCATACCACGCTGGCATTTGTGACAGCCCTAAGGAAAGTCCAGGGAAAGCCACAGATCCCTGTGTCAACTCGAAGGGAAGCCTGACACTGCTGCTCCATCTTGGGAGGAAAGCGGACGTGCCAGACTCCCCTCTGGAGACTCCAGAGGAACCCCAAGATCCATGTCGGCACTTTAAATGAAACCTCAGTTTCCAGCCTCAGCTCCAGATGAGGACTTAGGACCCAGCAGCAACTGGAGAGGAATACCGAGAGGCCCCTCGCAACTTGCATGGATACTGGACTTTCCTGAGGCCACACGAGTGGGTCCCTGAGGTCCCTGTCGTTACTTGAGAGGAACCTACCACAGCTAGAGAAAAACCAGGTGATTCTCCCCCCACAGTCGATAAGGCACTTTTCCGCTGCAGTGCATCGAGGGAAATCACACCTCCCCTCTTTTACCTCGAAAGGGTCCTTCACACCCTTGCTGCAACTAAAGAAGTTCCCTGACATACCCATCTCCACTAGAGAGGAACACCGAGGGTCCCACCATAACAAACTAGGAGATTCGTTTTCCTCTCCTCAGCTCAAGATGAGGGTTCTTTTCCCTGCTTCACCGGGAAAGGATTCCCGGCGTTCCCATCAAATCTCAAGAGGAGGCGGTCTCAACAGGAAAGTTGAGAGGAACTCCAGGAGTCTTGACACCATTCCAAAAGACCCCCAAATGTCTCAGTCCACTCCCGATGAACCTGATTTCCCTGCGCTGCCTAGGCTGTCACCCTGAATATAGACTCACACCACGGTGGCACTTGTGACAGCACTGTGGCACCTCGAGGGAAAGCCACAGATCCCTGGTCAACTCGACAGGAAGACTGACACTGCTGCTACAGCTCGGGAGGAAAGCGGAGGTTAAGGTTTCCACTCGAGACGAGGCCTGCCTCCCCTGTGGAGACTTCAGAGAAACCCCAAGTTCCATGTCAGCACTGGAGAGGAAACCACAGTTTCCGGCCTCAGCTCCAGACGAGGACTTAGGACCTGACACCAACTGCAGAGGAATCCCGAGAGGCCCCTCGCAACTCACATGGAGATGGGCCTTTCCTGAGGCCACATTAGCGGGTCCCTGAGATCCCCATCGTGACTCAAGAGGAACCTGATGCAACTCGAGAAAAACCAGGAGATTCTCCCC
Source organism: Philantomba maxwellii (assembly GCA_006410695.1). Lineage (NCBI taxonomy): Eukaryota > Metazoa > Chordata > Mammalia > Artiodactyla > Bovidae > Philantomba > Philantomba maxwellii. The sequence goes on along the minus strand of SJYS01022120.1, from coordinate 56,702 downwards.
TCCAGGCGAGATGAGGCCCTTTTCCTCTGAAGTGTCTCAAGAGAAATCACACCTTCCCTCTTGAACCTCTAAAGGGCCCCTCACACCCTTGCTGCAACTCAAAAAGTTCTCCGACATACCCATCTCCACTCGAGAGGAATATTGAGGGTCCCACCACAACTCAAGAGGAGGCCCGTTTACCCCTCCTCAGCTCGAGGTGAGGATTCCTTTCCCTGCTTCATCGGGAAAAGATTCCCGGCGTTCCCGTTGTGTCACAAGAGAAGGAGCTCTCGACAGGAAAGTAGAGAGGAACTCCAGGTGTCATGCCACCATTCCAAAAGACCCCCAAATGTCTCAGTCCCCTCCAGATGAACCTGATTTCCCTGCACTGCCTCGACTGTCACCCCGAGTATCGACTCACACCACCGTGGCAATTGTGCCATCCCTGTGGCTCCTCAAGGGAAAGCCAAAGATCCTGGTGTAAACTCGACAGGAACTCTGACACTGCTGCTACAGCTCGGGAGGAAAGTGGACGTGCGTGTCTCCACTCTAGACGTGGCCTGACTCCCCTGTGGAGTCTCCAGAGGAATCCCAAGATCCATGTCAGCACTGGAGAGGAAACCTCAGGTTCTGGCCTCATCTCCAGATGAGGACTTAGGACCCGGCATCGCCTGGAGAGGAATCCCAAGAGGCCACTCACAACTCGCATGGAGAATGGCATTTCCTGAGGCCACACGAACGGGTTCTTGAGGTGCCCGTTGTAACTCGAGAGGGACCTGCTATGACTCGAGAAAAACCTGGAGTTTCTCCCCTCCAGGTGAGATGAGGCCCTTTTCCACTGTGGCATCTTGAGGGAAATCACACCTTCCCTCTTGGAACTTGAAAGGGTCCTTCACAANGGCCCCTTGCAACTCGCTTGGAGACTGGCCTTTCCTGAGGCCACAAGAGCAGGTCCCTGAGGTCCCCATCACAACTTGAGAGGAACCTGCTGCAACTCAAGAAAATCAGGAGATTCTCCCCTCCAGGCGAGATGAGGCCCTTTTCCGCTGTGGCATCTCGAGGGAAATCACACCTTCCCTCTTTAACCTTGAAAGGGTCTTTCAAACCCCTGTGGCAAGTCAAGAAGTTCCCTGACATACCCGTCTCCACTCGAGAGGAACACCTAGCGTCCTCCCACAACTCAAGAGGAGCCCCGTTTTCCATTATTCAGCTCGAAATGAGGATTCCTTTCCCTTCTTCGTCAGGAAAGGATTCCCGGCTTTCCCGTCGCATCTCAGGAGGAGGCACTCTCAACAGGAAAGTCGAGAAGAACTCCAGGCTTCATGACACCATTCCAAAAGATACCAAAATATGTCAGTCACTCCAGAAGAACCTGATGTTCCTGAACTTCCTCAACTATCACCCCGAGTATCGAATCACACCACGGTGGCACGTGTGACAGCCCTGTGGCACCTCGATGGAAAACCAAAGATCCCTGTGTCAACTCGACGGGAAGCCTGACACTGCTGCTACAGCTCAGGAGGAAAGCGGACGTGCATGTCTCCACTTCAGACGAGGCCTGACTCCCCTTGGGAGACTCCAGAAGAACCCCAGGATGTGTGTCAGCACTGGAGAGGAAACCTCAGGTTCTGGCCTCATCTCCAGATGAGGACTTAGGACCCGGCATCGCCTGGAGAGGAATCCCAAGAGGCCACTCACAACTCGCATGGAGAATGGCATTTCCTGAGGCCACACGAACGGGTTCTTGAGGTGCCCGTTGTAACTCGAGAGGGACCTGCTATGACTCGAGAAAAACCTGGAGTTTCTCCCCTCCAGGTGAGATGAGGCCCTTTTCCACTGTGGCATCTTGAGGGAAATCACACCTTCCCTCTTGGAACTTGAAAGGGTCCTTCACAACCTTGCTGGAACTCAAGAAGTTCTCCGACATACCTGTCTCCACTCGAGAGAAACACTGAGGTTCCTGCCACAACTGAAGAGGATCCCCGTTGTCCCCTCCTCAGCTCGAGATGAGGGTTCCTTTTCCTGCTTCATTGGGAAAGGACTCCCGGCTTTCCCTTTGCATCTCAGGAGGTGGTGCTCTCAACAGGAAAGTCGAGAGGAACTCCAGGGGTCTTGCCAGCATTCCAAAAGACCCCCAAATGTCTCCGTCCATTCCAGATGAACCAAATTTCTCTGCATTGCCTTGACTGCCACCCCGAGTATCGACTCACACCAAGGTGGCACGGGTGACAGCCCTGTGGCACCTCAAGGGAAAGCCACAGATCCCTGTGTCAACTCGCAGGGAAGCATGATACTGCTGTTACTGCTCTGGAGGAAAGCAGACATGCATGTCACAACTCGAGACGAGTCCTGACTCCCCTGTGGAGACACCAGAGGAACCCCAAGATACTTGTCAGCACTGGAGAAGAAACCTCAGGTTTCAGCCTCAGCTCCAGGCGAGGACTTAGGACCCGGCACAGACTGGAGAGGAATCATGAGAGGCCCCTTGCAACTAGCATGGAGACTGGCCCTTCCTGAGGCCACACGAGCTGTTCCATGAGGTCCCCATCGTAAATCAAGAGGGACCTGCCACAACTCGACAAAAACCAGGAGATTCTCCCCTTCAGGTGAGATGAGGGCCTTTTCCGCTGTGGCGTCTCGAGGGAAATCACACCTTCCCTCTTGGAACTCGAAAGGGTCCTTCACAACATTGCTGAAACTCAAGAAGTTCGACATATCCGTCTCCACGCGAGAGGAACACCGAGGGTCCTGCCACAACTCAAGAGGAGCACAGTTGTCCCCTCCTCAGCTAGAGATGAGGTTTCCTTTCCCTGCTTCATTGGGAAAGGATTCCCGGCTTTCCCTTTGCATCTCAGGAGGTGGTGCTCTCAACAGGAAAGTCGAGAGGAACTCCAGGGGTCTTGCCAGCATTCCAAAAGACCCTAAAATGTCTCTGTCCATTCCAGATGAACCAAATTTCTCTGCATTGCCTCGACTGACATCCTGAGTATCGACTCACACCAAGATGGCACATGTGACAGCCCTGTGGCACCTCAAGGGAAAGCCACAGATCCCTGTGTCAACTCGCAGGGAAGCATGATACTGCTGTTACTGCTCTGGAGGAAAGTGGACATGCATGTCACAACTCAAGACGAGTCCTGACTCCCCTGTGGAGACTCCAGAGGAACCCCAAGATACTTGTCAGCACTGGAGAGGAAACCTCGGGTTCCAGCCTCAGCTCCAGAAGAGGACTTAGGACCTGGCACAGACTGGAGAGGAATCATGAGAGGCCCCTTGCAACTAGCATGGAGACTGGCCCTTCCTGAGGCCACACAAGCTGGTCCTTGAGGTGCCTGTCGTACTCAAAAAGGACCTCCCACAACTCGAGAAAAACCAGGAGATTCTCCCCTCCATGCGAGATGAGGCCCGTTTCCGCTGTGGCATCTTGAGGGAAATCACACCTTCCCTCTTGGACCTCGAAAAGTTCCTTCACACCCTTGCTGCAACTCAAGTAGTTCACCGACATACCTGTCTCCACTTGAGAGGAAAACAGAGGGTCCAGGCACAACTCATGAGGAGCCCCGGTGCCTCCCGGTAAGCTTGAGATGAGGGTTCCTTTCCCTGATTCATTGCCAAAGGTTTCCCTGCATTCCCATCGAATCTCAGGAGGCTATCTCAATAGGAAAGTGGAAAGGAAATCAAGGGGTCATGCCACCATTTCAAAAAAGACCACAAAATGTCTCAGTACTCTCCAGATGAATCTGATGTCCCTGAATTGCCTCGACTGTTACCCTTAGTATCGACTCACACCACTGTCGGACAGGTGACATCCATGTGGCACCTCGATAGAAAGCTAAAGATCCCTGTGTCAACCTGACGGGAAGCTGACACCTTTGCTTCAGCTCGGGAGGAAAGCAGACATGCATGTGTCCACTTGAGACGAGGCCTGATTCCCCTTTGGAGACTCCAGAGGAACCCCAAGATCCATATCAGCACTGGAGAGGAAACTTCAGTTTCCAGCCTCAGCTCAAGAAGAGGACCAAGGACCCAACACTGACTAGAGAGGCAACCCGAGAGGCCCCTCGCAACTAGCATGGAGACTGGCCTTTCCTGAGGCCACACGAGCGGGTCCTTGAGGTCCCTGCCATAAATCAAGAGGGACCTGTGGCAACTCAACAAAAATCAAGAGATACTCCCCTCCAGGCGAAATGAGGCCCTTCTCTGCTGTGGTATCACAAAGGAAATCACATCTTCCCTCCTGGACCTCGAAAGGGTCTTCACACCCTTGCTGCAACCCAAGATGTTCCCCGACATACCCGTCTCCACTCGAGAGGAACTCCAAGGGTCTGCCACAACTCAAGAGGAGCCCCGTTCTCCCCTCCTCGGCTCTAGATGAGGGTTCCTTTCCCTTCTTCGTCGGGAAAGGATTCCCTGCATTCCCGTCACAACTCAGGAGGAGGCACTCTCAACAGGAAAGTCAAGAGGAACTCCAGGGGTCTTGCCACCATTCCAAAAGACCCCCAAATGTCTCAGTCCACTCCATATGAACCTGATTTTCCTGCACTGCCTCGTCTGCTAATCCGAGTATCGACTCACACAATGGTGGCACCTGTGACAGCCCTGTGCCAACTCGAAGGAAAGCCACAGATCCCTGTGGCAACCCACCGAGGAGCAGGATACTGCTGCTACTGCTCAGGAGGAAAGAGGACATGCATGTCAAAACTCGAGATGAGGCCTGAATCCCCTGTGGAGTCTCCAGAGGTACCCCAAGATACATGTCAGGACTGGAGAGGAAACCTCAGGTTCCGGCCTCAGCTTCAGACGAGGACTTAGGGCCCGGCACAGATTGGAAAGGAATCCCGAGAGGCCCCTTACAACTAGCATGGAGACTGACCTTTCCTGAGGCCACATGAGTGGGTCCTTGAGGTGCNTGCAGCGTTAACAGCCCAGACTCATCAAAAACAGGCTTTTCTCTCTGCATAGATGTGTATAAGAGACAGGGAATCCCGAGAGGCCCCTTACAACTAGCATGGAGACTGACCTTTCCTGAGGCCACATGAGTGGGTCCTTGAGGTGCCTGTCATAGCTCAAAATGGACCTGCTGCAACTCGAGAAAAACCAGGAGATTCTCCCCTCCAGGCAAGATGAGGCCCTTTTCCGCTGCGGCATCTCGAGGGAAATCACACCTTCCCTCCTGGACCTTGAAAAGGTCCTTTACACCCTTGCTGCAAGTCAAGAAGTTCGCTGACATACCTGTCTCCACTCGAGAGGAAAACTGAGGGTCCGGCACAACTCAAGAGGAGCCCCGGTGCCCCCTGCTCAGCTCAACATGAGGGTTCCTTTACCTGCTTCATTGGCAAAGGTTTCCCTGTGTTCCCGTCGAATCTCAGGAAGAGGTTCTCTAAACAGGAAAGTAGAGGGGAAATCGAGGTGTCATGTCACCGTTCCAAAAGACCCCAAAATGTCTCAGTACTCTCCAGATGAACCTGATTTCCCTGAATTGCCTCGACTGTTACCCCTAGTATCGACTCACACCACATGGAGACGTGTGACATCCATGTGGCTCCTCGATGGAAAGCCAAAGATCCCTGTGTCNCCATCTGGAGTGGGGTGGCTCACCATGTCTACTTACTTGTCCTGGCTTCTAAGATCCGTAAGAGAGAGAGACCAAGGTGGGGCACTCTCCGATATTCAAATGGACACTGGTGGCCCAACGTAGATGGTGCAAGCTCCTTGTCTGGAGCTTTATTTGCCTTCCCTGTAAACCAAGTTATTCAGCCTCTTTTATCCACTTAATTTTCCTACTATGATATTTCTTCCTAATCTAATCTTATATTAATAAATAAATAAGTTTTCCTCGCCAACACCATCCCCGCTATGAATTCCCTGGATCTACCAGGGCTGGACCCTGGCACTCAGGTTCCGGCCTCAGCTCCAGACGAGGACTTAGGACTTGCACCAACTGGAGAAGATTCCCAAGAGGACCCTCACAACTAGCATGGAGACTGGCCTTTCCTGAGGCCACATGAGCGGGTCCCTGAGGTCCCTGTCATAACTTGAGAGGAACCTGCCACAACTCGAGAAAAAACAGGAGATTCTCCCCTCCAGGAGAGAGGAGGCTCTTTTCTGCTGCAGTGTCTTGAGGGTAATCACACCTTCCCTCTTGAACCTTGAAAGAGTCCTTCACAACATTGCTGCAACTCAAGAAGTTCCTCGACATACCCATCTTCACTTGAGTGGAACACCGAGGGTGCCACCACAACTCTAGAGTAGCCCCATTTTCCCTCCCTCAGCTCGAGATGAGGGATCCTTTCCCTGCTTCGTCGGGAAAGGATTCCCGGCATTCCGGTCGCATCTCAAGAGGAGACACTCTCAACAGGAAAGTCGAGAAGAACTCCAGGGGACTTGCCACCATTCCAAAAGACCCCCAAATGTCTCAGTCAACACCAGATGAACCTGATTTCCCTGCACTGCCTCGACTGTCAACCCGAGTATTGACTCACACCATGTTGCCACGTGTGACAGCCCTGTGGCACCTCGATGGAAAGCCACAGATCCCTGTGTCAACTCGACAGGAAGCCTGACACTGCTGCTACAGCTNACCAGATGAACCTGATTTCCCTGCACTGCCTCGACTGTCAACCCGAGTATTGACTCACACCATGTTGCCACGTGTGACAGCCCTGTGGCACCTCGATGGAAAGCCACAGATCCCTGTGTCAACTCGACAGGAAGCCTGACACTGCTGCTACAGCTCTGGAGGAAAGCGGAGGTGCATGTCTTCACTCGAGACGAGGCCTGAATCCCCTGTTGAGACTCCAGAGGAGCCACAAATCCATGTCAGCATTGGAGAGGAAACCTCAAGTTCCAGCCTCAATTGCAGGCGAGGACTTAGGACCTTTCATTGACTGGAGAGGAATCCCGAGAGGCCCCTCGCAACTCGCATGCAGACTGGCCTTTCCTGAGGCCACACAAGTGGGTCCCTGAGGTCCCTGTAATAACTCAAGAGGAACCCCAAGTTTCCTGATGCAACTCGAGAATAACCAGGAGATTCTAACTTCTAGGCGAGATGAGGCCCCTTTCTGCTGCAGCATCTTGAGGGAAATCTCACCTTCCCTCTTGAACCTCGAAAGGGTCCTTCACACCCTTGCTGCAACTCAAGAATTCCCTGATATACCCATCTCCACTCGAGAGGAACACTGTGGGTCCTGCCAAAACTAAAGAGTAGCCCCGTTTTCCCCTCCTCAGCTCGAGATGAGGGTTCATTTCTCTGCTGCGTTGGGAAAGGATTCCCAGCATTCCCGTTACATCTCAAGAGGAGGCGCTCACAACAGGAAAGTCGATAGGAACTCCAGGGGTCGTTTCACCATTCTAAAAGACCCCCAAATGTCTCAGTCCACTCCAGATGAACCTGATTTCCCGGCCCTGCCTCGACTGTCACCCCGAGTATCGAATCACACCACGTTGGCACGTGTGACAGCCCTGTGGCACCTCGAGGGAAAGCCACAGATCCTTGTGTCAACTCGACAGAAAGCCTGACAGTGATGCTACAGCTCGGGAGGTAAGCAGACGTGCATGTCTCGACTCAAAACGAGGTCTGACTCTCCTGTGGAGACTCCAAAGGAACCCCAAGATCCATGTCAACACTGGAGAGGAAACCTCAGGTTCAAGCCTCAGTTCCAGACGAGGACTGGAGAGGAATCCTGAGAGGCCCCTCACAACTCACATGCAGACTGGCCTTTCCTGAGGCTATACGAGTGGGTCCCTGAGGTCCCCGTCGTAACTCAAGAGGAACCCCAAGTTTCCTGACTCAATTCGAGAATAACCAGGAGATTCTCCCTTCTAGGCGAGATGAGGCCCTTTTCTGCTGAGGCATCTTGAGGGAAATCTCACCTTCTCTCTTGAACCTCGAAAGGGTCCTTCACACCCTTGCTGGAACTCAAGAATTCCCCGATAGCCCATTTCCACTCAAGAGGAACACCGAGGGTCCCGCCAAAACTAAAGAGGAGCCCCATTTTCCCCTCCTCAGCTCGAGACGAGGGTTCATTTCCCTGCTGCATTGGGAAAGGATTCCCGGCTTTCCTGTCACATCGCAAGAGGAGAAACTCTCAACAGGAAAGCTGATAGGAACTCCAGGGGTCGTTTCACCATTCTAAAAGACCCCCAAATGTCTCAGTCCACTCCAGATGAACCTGATTTCCCGGCCCTGCCTCAACTGTCACCCCGAGTATTGAATCACACCACATTGGCACGTGTGATAGCCCTGTGGCACCTCGAGGGAAAGCCACATATCCCTGTGTCAACTCAACGGGAAGCCTGAAACTGCTGCTACAACTTGGGAGGTAAGTGGACGTGCATGTCTCGACTTGAAACGAGGCCTGNCAACTGTCACCCCGAGTATTGAATCACACCACATTGGCACGTGTGATAGCCCTGTGGCACCTCGAGGGAAAGCCACATATCCCTGTGTCAACTCAACGGGAAGCCTGAAACTGCTGCTACAACTTGGGAGGTAAGTGGACGTGCATGTCTCGACTTGAAACGAGGCCTGACTCCCCTGTGGAGACTACAGAGGAACCCCAAGATTCATGTCAGCACTGAAGAGGAAACCTCAGTTTCGGGCCTGAGCTCCAGACGAGGACTAAGGACCCGGCACCGACTGGAGAGGAATCCCGACAGGCTCCTCGCAACTCGCATGGAGATTGGCCTTATCTGAGGCCACATGAGTGGGTCCCTGAAGTCCCCATCATAACTCGAGAGGAACCTGGTGCAACTCAAGAAAAAGCAGAAGATTCTCCCCTCCAGGCGAGATGAGGCCCTTTTCTGCTGCAGCATCTCGAGGAATATCACACCTTCCCTCTTGAACCTCGAAAGGGTCCTTCACACCCTTGCTTGAACTCAACAAGTTCCCTGACATACCCGTCTCCACTCGAGAGGAACACCGAGGATCCAGACACAACTCAAGAGAAGCCCCGTTTTCCCCTCCTCAGCTCGAGATGAGGGTTCCTTTCCCTGCTTCATCAGGAAAGGTTTCCCGGCGTTCCCGTCGCATCTTAAGAGGAGACGCTCTCAACAGGAAAGTTGAGAGGACTCCAGGGGTCCTGCCAACATTCGAAAAGATCCCCAAATATCTCAGTCCACTCCAGATGAACCTGATTTCCCTGAACTGCCTTGGCAGTCACCCCACATATCGACTCACACTAAGTTGGCAAGTGTGACAGCCCTGTGTCCCCTCGAGGGAAAGCCACAGATTCCTGTATCAACTCGATGGGAAGCTTGACACTGCTGCTACACCTTGGGTGGAAAGTGGATGTGAATGTCTCCACTTGAGAGGAGGCCTGATTTCCCTGTGGAGACTCCAGAGGAACCCCAAGGTCCATGTCTGCACGGGAGAGGAAACCTCAGTTTCGGGCCTCAGCTACAGATGAGGACTTAGGACCCAACATTGACTGAAGAGGAATTCTGAGAGGACTCTTGCAACTCGCAAGGAAACTGGCCTTACCTGAGGCCACATTAGCAGGTCCCTGAGGTCCCTGTCATAACTCGAGAGGAAACTGCCGCACCTTGAGAAAAACCAGGAGATTCTCCCCTCCAGGCGAGATGAGGCCCTTTTCCTCTGTGGCGTGTTGAGGGAAATCATACCTTCACTCTTGAAGCTCGAAAGGGTCCTTCACACCCATTCTTCAACTCAAGAAGTTCCACGACATAACCGTCCCCACTCTAGAGGAACTTCGAGTGTCCCGCCACAACTCAAGAACAGCCCCATTTTCCCTCCTCAGCTCGAGATGAGGGTTCCTTTTCCTGCTTCGTCAGGAAAGTATTCCCGGCGTTCGAGTCGCATCTCAAGAGGAAGTGCTCTCAACAGGAAAATCAGGAGGAACTCCAGACGTCGTGCCCCCATTCCAAAAGCACCCCAGTGTCTCAGTCCACACCAGATGAACCCGATTTCCCTGCACTGCCTCGACTGTCACCCAGATTATTGACTCACAACACGGTTGCACGTGAGACAGCCCTGTGGCACCTTGACGGGAAGCCTGACACTGCTGCTACAGCTCTGGAGGAAAGTGGACGTGCATGTCTCCACTCAACCCAAGGCCTTACTCCCCTGTGGAGACTCTAGAGAAACCCCAAGATCCATGTCAGCACTGGAGAGGAAATCTCAGGTTCCGGCCTCAGTTCCAGACGAGGACTTAGGACCCGGCACCAACTGGAGAGAAATCCCGAGAGGCCCCTCGCAACTTGCATGGAGACTGGCCTTTCCTGAGGCCACACAAACGGGTCCCTGAGGTCCCTGTTGTAACTTGAGAGGAACCACAAGTTTCCTGCCTCAACTCGAGAAAAACCAGGAGAGTTTCCCCTCCAAGCGAGATGAGGCCCTTTTCTGCTACAGCATCTCGAGGGAAATCACACCTTCCCTCTTGAACCTTGAAAGGGTCCTTGACACCATTGCTGCAACTCAAGAAGTTCCATGACATACCCGTCTCCACTCGAGGGGAACACCGAGTGTCCCGCCACAACTCAAGAGGAGTCCCGTTTTCCCCTCCTCAGCTCGAGATGAGGGTTCCTTTTCCTGTTTCTTTTTGAAAGTATTCCCGGCATACCCGTCACATCTCAAGAGGAGGTGCTCTCAACAGGAAAGTCGAGAGGAACACCAGGGGTCGTGCCACCATTCCAAAAGACCCCCTAATGTCTCAGTGCACTCCAGATGAACCTGATTTCCCTGCACTTCCTCGACTGTCACCCCGAGGGTCGACTCACACCACGGTTGCACGTGTGACAGCCCTGTGGAACCTCAAGGGAAAGCCACAGATCCCTGTGTCAACTTGACGGGAAGCCTGACACTGCTTCTACAGGTCAGAAGGAAAGCAGATGTGCATGTCTCCACTCGAGATGAGGCCTGACTCCCTTGTGGAGACTCCAGAGGAACCCCAAGATCCATGACAGCACGGGAGAGGAACCCTCAGGTTCTGGCTTCAGCTCCAGACAAGGACTTAGGACCTGGCACCGACTGGAGAGGAATTCTGAGAGGCCCCTCGCAACTTGCATGGAGACTAGCCTTACCTGAGGCCACACGAGCGGGTCCCTGAGGTCCCCGTCATAACTTGAGAGGAAACTGCTGCAACTCGAGAAAAACCAGGAGATTCTCCCGTCCAGGCGCGATAAGGCCCTATTCTGCTGCGGTGTCTCAAGGGAAATCACACCTTCCCTCTTGAACCTCAAAAGTATCCTTCACACCCTTGCTGCAACTCAAGAAGTTCCCCGACATACCCGTCTCCACTCGAAAGGAGCAACGAGTGTCCCGCCACAACTCAAAGGAGCCACATTTTCCCCTCTTCAGCTTGAGATGATGGTTCCTTTCCCTGCTTCGCCTGGAAAGGATTCCCTGCGTTCCTGTTGCATCTCAAGAGGAGGCGCTGTCAACAAGAATGTTGAGAGGAACTCCAGGGGTCCTGCCACCATTCCAAAAGAACCCCAAAATCTCAGTCCACTCCAGATGAACCTGATTTCCCTGCCCTGCCTCTAAAGTGACTCCTATCATCGACTCACACCACAGTGGCACGTGTGACAGCCCCATGGCACCTCGAGGGAAAGCCACAGATCCCTGTGTTAACTCGATAGGAAGCCTGACACTGCTGCTAACAGCTCGGGTTGAAAGCGGACATGCATGTCTCCACTCAAGACGACGCCTTACTCCCATTTGGAGACTCCAGAGGAACCACAAGATCCATGTCAGCACTGTAGAGGAATCCTCAGGTTCCGGCCTAAGCTTGAGATGAGGACTTAGGACCTGGCACCGACTGCAGAAGAATACCGAGAGGCCCCTCACAACTCGCATGGAGAGTGGGCTTTCTGGAGGCCACACGAGCATGTTCCTGAGGTCCCCATCGTAACTCGAGGGCCACCTGCCGCACCTCGAGAAAAACCAGGAGATTCTCCCCTCCAGGCGAGATGAGGCCCTTTTCCTCTGTGGCGTGTTGAGGGAAATCATACCTTCACTCTTGAA
>SJYS01022120.1:12431-31618 GCA_006410695.1 Philantomba maxwellii | reverse complement strand
AGTTCCCCGACATAACTGTCTCCAACTGTCTCCATGCAAGAGGAACTCCAAAAGTCCCAGCAAAACTCAAGAGGAGCCCTGTTGTCCCCTCCTCAGCTCGAGATGAGGGTTCCTTTCCCTGCTTCGTTGGGAAAGGATTCCCCACGTTCCCATCACATCTCAAGAGGAGGCGCTCTCAGCAGGAAAGCCGAGAGGAACTCCAAGGGTCATGCCGCCATTCCTAAAGACCCCCAAATATCTCAGTCCACTGCAGTTGAACCTAATGTCACTGCACTGCCTCAACTGTCACCCCGAGTATCGACTCATACTACTGTGGCACGTGTGACAGCCCTGTGGCACCTCGAGGGAAAGCCACAGATCTCTGCGTCGACTCGACGGGAAGACTGACACTGCTACTACAGCTCTGGAGGAAGTTGGACATGCATGTCTCCACTTGAGATGAGGCCTCACTCCCCTGCGGAGACTCCAGAGGAACCCCAAGTTCCGTGTCAGCACTGGAGAGGAAACCTCAAGTTCCAGCCTCAGCTCCAGACAAGGACTTAGGACCCGGCACCGACTGGAGAAGAATCCCGAGAGGCCCCTCGCAACTCGCATGGAGACTAGCCTTTCCTGAGGCCACAGAGCGGGTCCCTAATGTCCCCGTCATAACTCAAGGCGAACCTGCTGCACCTTGAGAAAAAACAGGAACTTATCCCCTCGAGGCGAGATGAGGCCTTTTTCCTCTGCGGAGTCTCAAAGGAAATCACACCTTCCCTCTTGAACCTCGGAAGATTCCTTCACACCCTTGCTGCAACTCAAGAAGTTCCACGACATACCCGTCTTCACTTGAGAGGAACACCGAGGGTCTCGCCACAACTCAAGAGGAGCCCCGTTTTCCCCTCCTCAGTTCGAGATGAGGGTTTCTTTCCCTGCTTCGTCGTGAAAGGATTCCTGGAGTTCCCATCGCATCTCAAGAGGTGGTGCTCTCAACAGGAAAGTTGATAGGAACTCTAGGGGTCGTGCCACAATTCCAAAAGACTCCCAAATGTCTCAGTCCACTCCAGTTGAACCTGATGTCCCTGCACTGCGTCGACTGTCACCCCGAGTATCGACTGACACCACCATGGCACGTGTGACAGCCCTGTGTCACCTCCAGGGAAAGGCACAGATCCCTGTGTCAACTTGACGGGAAGTCTGACACTGCTGCTCCATCTTGGGAGGAAAGTGGACTTGCATTTTTCCACTTTAGACTAGGCCTGACTCCCCTGTGGAGACTCCAGAGGTAACCCAAGATCCATGTCAACACTGGAGAGGAATCTTCAGGTTCTGGAACTCTGCTCCAGACGAGGACTAATGACCCAGCACATATTGGAGAGGAACCCTGAGAGGCCCTTCATAACTCGGATGGAGACTGGCCTTTCCTGAGACCACACGAGTGGGTCCCTGAAGTCCCCGCCATAACTCGAGAGGAACCTGCTGCAACTCGAGAAATAAACAGGAGATTCTCCCCTACAGGCATGATGAGGCCCTCTTCCACTGCAGCGTCTCGAGGGAAATCACACCTTCCTTCTTGACATGTGAAAGGGTCCTTCACACCGTTGCTGCAACTCCAGAAGTTCCACGACATACCCATCTTCCCTTGAGAGGAACACTGAGCGTCCCGCCACAGCTCAAGAGAAGCCCTGTATTCCCCTCCTCAGCTCGAGCTGAGGTTTCCTTTCCCTGCTTCATCGGGAAAGGATTCCCGGCATTCCCGTCGCATCTCAAGAAGAGGTGCTTTGAACAGGAAAGTCAAGAGGAATTTCAGGGGTCGTGCCACCATTCCAAAAGTCCCCCAAATGTCTCAGTCCACTCCAGTTGAACCTGATGTCACTGCACTGCCTCGACTGTCACCCCAAGTATCGACTCACACTACCGTGGCAAGTGTGACAACACTATGGCTCCTCGAGAGATACTCACGGTTCCTGTGTCAACTTGATGATAAGACTGACACTGCTACTACAGCTCAGGAGGAAAGTGGACGTGCATGTCTCCACTCAAAACGAGGCCTGACTCCCCTGTGGAGACTTCAGAGGTACCCCAAGATCCATGTCAGGACTCGAGAGGAAACCTCAGGTTCTGGCCACAACTCCAGACAAGGACTTAGGACCCGTATCGACTGGAGAGGAATCCCGAGAGGCCCCTCATAACTCGCATGGAGACTGGCCTTTCCTGAGGCATACGAGCGGGTCCCTGATGTCCGCGTCGTAACTCGAGAGGAACCTGCTGCAACTTGTGAAAAACCAGGAAATTATCCCGTCCAGGCGAGATGAGGCCCTTTTCCTCTGCAGTGACTCAAGAGAAATCACCCTTTCCCTTTTAAACCTTGAAAGAGTCCTTCACACCTTTGCTGCAACTCAAGAAGTTCCCCAACATACCCATCTTCACTCGAAAGGAACCCCGAGGGTCCCACCACAACTCAAGAGGAGCCCCTGTTCCCCTGCTCAGCTCGAAATGAGGGTTTCTTTTCCTGCTTCTTTGGGAAAGGTTTCCCGGCATTCCCATCACATCTCATGAGGAGGCGCTCTCAACAGGAATGTCGGGAGGAACTCCAGGGTTCGTGCGACCATTCCAAAAGACCTCCAAATGTCTCAGTCCACTCCAGATGAACCTGATTTCCCTGCACTGCCTCAACTGTCAACCCAACTATCGATTCACTCCACCGTGGCATGTGTGACAACCCTGTGGCACCTCAAGGGAGAGCCACAGTTACATGTGTCAACTCGACAAGAAACCTGACACACTGCTACAGACCAGGAGGAATGCGGGCATGCATGTCTCCACTCGAGATGAGGCCTGACTCCCCTGTGGAGAGTGCAGAGGAACCCCAAGATCCATGTCAGCACAGGAGAGGAAACCTCAGGTTCTGGCCTCAGCTCCAGATGAGGACTTAGGACCCGATACCGACTGGAGAGGAATCCTTAGAGGACCATCGCAACTCGCATGGAGACTGGCCATTCCTTAGGACACAGGAGCGGATCCCTGAGATCCCCATCATAACGCGAGAGGAATCCCAGTTTCCTGTAGCAACTCGAGAAAAAGCAGGAGATTCTCCCCTCCAGGTGAGATGAGGCCCTTTACCGCTGTGTCGTCTCGAGGGAAATCACACCATCCTTCTTGAACTTTGAAAGGGTCCTTCAAACCCTACCTGCAACTCAAGATGTTTCCCGACATACCCGTCTCCACTCAAAAGGAACACCGAGGGTCCCTCCACAACTGAAGAGCAGAGCAGTTTTCCCCTCCTCAGCTCGAGATGAGAGTTCCTTACCCTGCTTCATCGGGAAAGGATTGCCGGTGTTCCCATTGCATCCCAAGAAGAAGCGCTCTCAATAGGAAAGTCGAGAGGAACTCCACGGGTCGTGTCACCCTTCCCAAAGACCCCAAAGTGTCTCAGTCCACTCCAGATGAACCTGATTTCCCAGCACTGCCTCGACTGTAACCCCGAGTATCGACTCACACCATGGTGGCACGTGTGACAGCCCTGTGGCACCTTGAGGGTAGCCACAGTTCCAGGGGGCAACTCGATGGGAAGCCTGACACTGCTGCTACAACTCTCGAGGAAAGCAGATGTGCATGAATCCAATCGAGACGAGGCCTGACTCCCCTTTGGAGACTCCAGAGGAACACCAAGATCCATTTCAGCACTGGAGTGAAAAACTCAGGTTCCATACTAAGCTCCAGATGAGGACGTAGGACCCGGCACTGACTGGAGAGGAATCCTGAAATGCCACTCGCAACTCGCATGGAGAATGGCCTTTCTGGAGGCCGCATGAGCGGGTCTCTGAGGTCCTCATTGAGGAACCTTTCGCAACTCGAGAAAAACAAGGAGATTCTCCTCTCCAGGCGAAATGAGGCCCTTCTCGGCTGCAGTGTCTCAACGGAAATCACACCTTCCCTCTTGACTCACAAAAGGGTCCTTCACCCCCTTGCTGCAACTCAAGAAGTTCCCCGACAAACACGTCTCCACTCGAGAGGAACACCGAGGGTCCCGACACAAATCAAGAGTGGCCCCATTTTCCCCTACTCATCTCAAAATGAGGATTCCTTTCCCTGTTCTTCAGGAAAGGATTCCCAGCATTCCCGTCGCATCTCAAGAGGAGGCGCTCTCAACAGGAAAAGCGAGAGGAACACCAGGGATCATGCCGCAATTCCAAAAGACACCCAAATGTCTCAGTTCACTCCAGTTGATCCTGATGTCCCTGAACTGCGTTGACTGTCACCCCGAGTATCGACTGACACCACCATGGCACGTGTTACAACCCTGTTGCACCACGAGGGAAAGCCAGAGATCCCTGTGTCAACTCAACGGGAAGCCTGACACTGCTTCTCCAGCTCGGGAGGAAACCAGGTGTGCATTTTTCCTCTTGAGACGAGGCCTGACTCCCCTGTGGAGACTCCAGAGGTAACCCAAGATCCATGTCAACCCTGGAGAGGAATCCTCAGGTTCCAGAACTCCACTCCAGACGAGGACTAATGACCCGGCCAGACTGGACAGGAATCCTGAGAGGCCCCTTGTAACTCGGATGGAGACTGGCCTTTCCTGAGACCACACGAGCAGGTCCCTGAATTCCCCATTGTAACTCAAGAGGATCCTGCCGCAACTTGAGAAAAAACAGGAGATTCTCCCCTCCAGGCGAGATGAGGCCCTTTTCTGTTGCGGCATCTCAAGGGAAATCACGCCTTCCCTCTTGACCCGCAAAAGGGTCCTTCACACCCTTGCTGCAACTCAAGAAGTTCCCCGACATACCCGTCTCCACTCGAGAGGAACATCAAGCGTCCCGCCACAGCTCAAGAGGAGCCCCGTTTTCCCCTCCTCATCTCGATATGAGGGTTTCTTTCCCTGCTTTTTCGTGAAAGGATTCCCAGAGTTCCCATCGCAACTCAAGAGGAGATACACCCAAAAAGAAAGTTGAGAGGAACTCCAGGAGCCATGCCACGATTCCAAAAGTCCCCCAAATGTCTCAGTCCACTCCAGTTGAACCTGATGTCCCTGCACTGCCTCGACTGTCACCCCGAATATCGACTCACACCACCGTGGCACGTGTGACAGCCCTGTGTCACCTCAAGGGAAAGCCACAGATCCCTGTGTCAACTTGACGGGAAGCCTGACACTGTTGCAACAGCTCAGGAGGAAAGTGGACATGCATGTCTCCACTCGAGACGAGGCCTGCCACCCCTGTGGAGAATCCACAGGAAGCCTAAGATCCATGTCAGCACTGGAGAGGAAACCTCAGGTTCCAGTCTCAGCTACAGATGCGGACATAGGACCCTGCACTGACTGGAGAGGAATCCCGAGAGGCCCCTCGCAACTCTCATAGAGACTGGCCTTTCCTGAGGCCACACGATCGGGTCCCTGATGTCCCCATCGTAACTCGAGAGGAACCTGCCACAACTCAAGAAGAGCCCTGATTTTCCCTCCTCTTCTTGCAATGAGAGTCCATTTCCCTAATTTGTCAGGAAAGTAATCCTGGCATTTCCGTTGCACCTCAAGGGGAGGCGGTCTCAACTGGAACCTCGAGAGGAACTCCAGGGGTCATGCCACCATTTCAAAAGACACCAACATCACAATCCACTACAGATACACCTGACTCCCCTGCACTGACTCGACGGTCACCCGAGGATCGACTCAAAACACGATGGCAGATGTGCCAGCCCTGTGGCACCTCGAGAGAAAGACACTGATCCCTATGTCAACTCGACAGGAAACCTGACACTGCTTTCCAGCTTGAGAGGAAAGCTGACTTGCATGTCTGTACACGAGATCAGGCCTGACGCCCCTGTGGATACTCCAGAGGAACCCGGGGATCCATGTCAACACTGGAGAGGAACCCTGAGGTTCCGACTTCAATTCCAGATGAGGACCGCAGCCCCATCAGCAACTGGCAAGGAATTCCGAGAGGCCCCTAGCAACTTGCATGGAGATTGGACTTTCCTGAGGCCACAAAGGCGTGTTCCTTAGCTCCCCATTGTAACTCGAGAGGAACCCCAAGGTTCCTGCTGCAACTCGAGAAAAACTAAGAGATTCTCTCCTCAACGTGAGATGAAGCCCTTTTCCTCTGCGGCATCATGAAAGAAATCCCACCTTCCCTCTTGAGTCTCAAAAGGGTCCTTGACACCCTTGAGGCAACTGAAGAAGTTCCCCGACATAACCGTCTCCACTTGAGAGGAACAGCGGTGGTCCCACCACAACTCAAGAAGATCCCCGGTTTTCCCTCCTCATCTCGAGATGAGGGTCCATTTCCCTGCTTTGTCAGCAAAGGAATCCTGGCGTTACCATTGCACCTCAAGAGGAGGCGGTCTCAACTTGAACCTCGAGAGGAACTGCAGGGGTCATGCCACCATTCCAGAAAACCCATGTCCCTATCCATTCCAGATACACCTGACTCCCCTGCACTGGCTCGATGGTCTCCCCGAGGATCAACTCAAAACATGATGGCATGTGTGATAGCCCTGTGGCACCACGAGAAAAAGCTACCAATGCTATGGCCAATCGACAGGAAGACTGACACTGCTTTTCCAGCTCGAGAGGAAAGCTGAATTGGATGTCTCCCCAGGAAACGAGGCCTGACTCCCCTGTGGAAATTCCAGGGAACCCTGAGAACCATGTCAGCACTGGAAAGGAACCCTGAGATTCTGGCCTGAACTCCAGATGTGCTCTGCGGCCCCGGCAGAGACTGGAGAGGACTCCCGAGGGGCCCCTCGCAACTAGCATGGAGACTGGACTTTCCTGAGGCCACACGAGTGGGTCTCTGAGGTCCCCGATGTAACTCGAGAGGAAACCCAGATTTCCTACTGCAACAAGAAAAAAACCAGGAGATTCTCCCCTCCAGGCAAGATGAGACCCTTTTCTGCTGCGGTATTTTGAGAGAAATCCCACCGCCCCTCTTGAGCCTCAAAAGGGTCCTTGATATCCTTGGGGCAACTCAAGAAATACCCTGACATACACGTCTCCACTTGAGAGGAACACCGAGAGTCCTGCCCCAACTAAAGAAGAGCCCCGGTTTTTCCATCTCACCTTGAGATGTGGGTCCATTTTACTGCTTCGTCAGGAAAGGAAACCTAGCATTCCCGTCACACCTCAAGGAGAGGCGGTCTCAACTTGAACGTCGAGAGGAATTCCAGGGTCGTGCCACCATTCCAAAACACTGAGATATCCCAGTCCACTCCACATATACCTGAATCCCCTGCAATGACTCAACGGTCACCTCGAGGATCAACTCAAAACACGATGGCAGGTGTGACAGCCCTGTGGCACCTCGAGAGAAAGCCATAGATCCCTATGTCAACTCGACAGGAAGCCTGACACTGCTTTTCCAGCTCGAGAGGAAAGCAGACTTGCGTGTCTCCACAAGAGACGAGGCCTGACTCCCCTGTGGAAACTCCAGAGGTACCCCAAGATCCATGTCAGCACTGGAGAGGAGCCCTGAGGTTCCGGCCTCAACTCCGGATGAGGACCACGACCCAGGAAGTGACTGGCAAAGAATTCTGAGAGGCCTCTTGCAAATTGCATGGAGACTGGACTTTCCTGAGGCCACACGGGAGGGTTCCTGAGGCCTCCATCATAACTCATTAGGAACCTAAGTTTCCTGCCCAAACTCGAGAAAAACCAGGAGATTCTCCCCTCAAAGCAAGATGAGGCCCTTTTCCACTGCAGCTTTTTGAGAGAAATTCCACCTTCCTTCTTGAGCCTCGAAAAGGTCCTTGACATCCTTGAGGCAATTCAAAAAGTTGCCCGACATACATGTCTCCCCTCAAGAGGAACACCGAGGGTCCCACCACAACTCAAGAAGAGCCCCGCTTTTCTCTCCTCGTCTCAAGATGAGGTTCCATTTCCCTGTTTCATCGGTAAAGGAATCCTGGTGTTCCCGTCGCACCTCAAGAGGAGGCGGTCTCAACTTGAACCTCGAGAGGAACTCCAGGGGTCATGCCACTGCCAGGAACCAGCGTGTGGAATCCCGCCTGTGGCAGAGGTCATGAGAAAGGAAGTCTGACAAAACGCAAAGGTGAGGATCAGGCTTCAGGGGTTCCCCCTGGAATTTCCTGAGCATCTCACCCCAAAATCAGAGTCTGCCTGCTGTACTATATTATGCTTTTCACCTACTCTTCTGACATTACCAGGGGGCTGTTCCCCACCACCTTTTTTTAGGAAGAGGTTAATTTAGAGCTTTTAGATAATAAGTTTCCTATAAGAAGAGTGTTTCAGCTCAAACCCCTCTGATGGCTCTCTAACTTGCCTTAACCGGACTTTTACAACTACGCATGTCATTTTTTACAGCCCCCTAACTGTGAGAGGCATGGGAAGCCTAAAATATTAAGCCTTTCAAAGAGTCTAAAGTTACTAGAGTAGTGCTGGTGTAGGATTTCCTTACAGGGCCAATGTTTGTTGCTAAGTTCCCATATCTCTTACCCACTGTACACCTGGGAGCACATTCATTAACATAGTTAGAATGTAATAAAAAACAAATGTAGCCTTGAAAATGGACACATCAGACTTTTGAGCTAATTGGTTCTTTATTTGTTGTAACTTACTGCACCTTTGCTTGTGAAAATGTAACTTTGTTTGATACATTCTGAGGCTGACATAGATTAGAAATATAAAGAAAAAAACACTTCAAGGGAAAATAAGTTTTCTGGTTGAGCACCCTTTATAAAAAGGGGGTCTTAAAATGTTTCACAGGCTTCCAAGTCCAGAAGACAATGTACACAACATCATTTGTGGGAAAGGTATAAAAATTCTTTTAAGAAATAAAGTTACTGGGGCATCGCTCACTGAAGCAGTTTGTTCTCCCGGTGTCTTCTTTATTTTCTGGCTGAATTCCCATCTGGGGCATGGAGGCTCGCCATGTCTACTTACTTGCCCTGGCTTCTAAGACCCACGCAAAAGGGACCCCAAGGTGGGGCACCCTCCACTATTCAAATGGGCACCGTTGGCCTAACGTAGATGGTGCAAAACCTCCTGTCTTGAGGTTTTATTAGTTCTCCACGTAAACCAGGTTATTCAGCCTCTTTTCTTCACTAATTTTCCTACTGCACTATTCTTTCCTAATCTAATCTTATATTTCTAACTAAATAAATCTTTCCTCGCTGACTTCGTCCACCCTTCAAATTCCCTGGATCCATCGGGGCGAGACCCCGGCAGTGCCACCATTCCAAAAGACACCGATGTCCCAATCCACTCCACATACACCTGACTCCCCTGCACTGTCAAATGGTCACCCCAAGGATGGAAGCAAAACACAATGGCATGTGTGAGAGCCCTGTGGCACCTCGAGAGAATGCCACCACTCCCTATGTCAAATTGAGAGGAAGCCTGACACTGCTTCTCCAGCTCAAAAGGAAAGTGGACTTACATGTCTTCACAGGAGATGAGGCCTGACTTCCCTGTGGAAACCCCAGAGGAACCTCGAGATCCAGGTCAGCACTGGAGAGGAAACCTGAGGTTCTGGCCTCAACTCAAGATGAGGACCGCGGCCTCGGAAGCTACTGGAAAGGAATGCCAAGAGGCCCCTGGCAACTCAGTTGGAGACTGGCCTTTCCTGAAGTTACACGAGTGGTTCCCTGAGGTCCCCGTCGTAACTCACGAGGAACCTAAGTTTACTGCTGTAACTCGAGAAAAACCAGAAGATTGCACACTCAACGCGAGATGAGGCCCTTTTCCACTGCAGTGTCTTGAGAGAAATCCTACCTGCCCTCTTGCACCTCAAAAGGGTCTTTGCTACCCTTGAGGCAACTCAAGACGTTCCCTGACATACCCGNTTCCTGAGGCCACACGATCGGGTCCCTGATGTCCCCATCGTAACTCGAGAGGAACCTGCCACAACTCAAGAAGAGCCCTGATTTTCCCTCCTCTTCTTGCAATGAGAGTCCATTTCCCTAATTTGTCAGGAAAGTAATCCTGGCATTTCCGTTGCACCTCAAGGGGAGGCGGTCTCAACTGGAACCTCGAGAGGAACTCCAGGGGTCATGCCACCATTTCAAAAGACACCAACATCACAATCCACTACAGATACACCTGACTCCCCTGCACTGACTCGACGGTCACCCGAGGATCGACTCAAAACACGATGGCAGATGTGCCAGCCCTGTGGCACCTCGAGAGAAAGACACTGATCCCTATGTCAACTCGACAGGAAACCTGACACTGCTTTCCAGCTTGAGAGGAAAGCTGACTTGCATGTCTGTACACGAGATCAGGCCTGACGCCCCTGTGGATACTCCAGAGGAACCCGGGGATCCATGTCAACACTGGAGAGGAACCCTGAGGTTCCGACTTCAATTCCAGATGAGGACCGCAGCCCCATCAGCAACTGGCAAGGAATTCCGAGAGGCCCCTAGCAACTTGCATGGAGATTGGACTTTCCTGAGGCCACAAAGGCGTGTTCCTTAGCTCCCCATTGTAACTCGAGAGGAACCCCAAGGTTCCTGCTGCAACTCGAGAAAAACTAAGAGATTCTCTCCTCAACGTGAGATGAAGCCCTTTTCCTCTGCGGCATCATGAAAGAAATCCCACCTTCCCTCTTGAGTCTCAAAAGGGTCCTTGACACCCTTGAGGCAACTGAAGAAGTTCCCCGACATAACCGTCTCCACTTGAGAGGAACAGCGGTGGTCCCACCACAACTCAAGAAGATCCCCGGTTTTCCCTCCTCATCTCGAGATGAGGGTCCATTTCCCTGCTTTGTCAGCAAAGGAATCCTGGCGTTACCATTGCACCTCAAGAGGAGGCGGTCTCAACTTGAACCTCGAGAGGAACTGCAGGGGTCATGCCACCATTCCAGAAAACCCATGTCCCTATCCATTCCAGATACACCTGACTCCCCTGCACTGGCTCGATGGTCTCCCCGAGGATCAACTCAAAACATGATGGCATGTGTGATAGCCCTGTGGCACCACGAGAAAAAGCTACCAATGCTATGGCCAATCGACAGGAAGACTGACACTGCTTTTCCAGCTCGAGAGGAAAGCTGAATTGGATGTCTCCCCAGGAAACGAGGCCTGACTCCCCTGTGGAAATTCCAGGGAACCCTGAGAACCATGTCAGCACTGGAAAGGAACCCTGAGATTCTGGCCTGAACTCCAGATGTGCTCTGCGGCCCCGGCAGAGACTGGAGAGGACTCCCGAGGGGCCCCTCGCAACTAGCATGGAGACTGGACTTTCCTGAGGCCACACGAGTGGGTCTCTGAGGTCCCCGATGTAACTCGAGAGGAAACCCAGATTTCCTACTGCAACAAGAAAAAAACCAGGAGATTCTCCCCTCCAGGCAAGATGAGACCCTTTTCTGCTGCGGTATTTTGAGAGAAATCCCACCGCCCCTCTTGAGCCTCAAAAGGGTCCTTGATATCCTTGGGGCAACTCAAGAAATACCCTGACATACACGTCTCCACTTGAGAGGAACACCGAGAGTCCTGCCCCAACTAAAGAAGAGCCCCGGTTTTTCCATCTCACCTTGAGATGTGGGTCCATTTTACTGCTTCGTCAGGAAAGGAAACCTAGCATTCCCGTCACACCTCAAGGAGAGGCGGTCTCAACTTGAACGTCGAGAGGAATTCCAGGGTCGTGCCACCATTCCAAAACACTGAGATATCCCAGTCCACTCCACATATACCTGAATCCCCTGCAATGACTCAACGGTCACCTCGAGGATCAACTCAAAACACGATGGCAGGTGTGACAGCCCTGTGGCACCTCGAGAGAAAGCCATAGATCCCTATGTCAACTCGACAGGAAGCCTGACACTGCTTTTCCAGCTCGAGAGGAAAGCAGACTTGCGTGTCTCCACAAGAGACGAGGCCTGACTCCCCTGTGGAAACTCCAGAGGTACCCCAAGATCCATGTCAGCACTGGAGAGGAGCCCTGAGGTTCCGGCCTCAACTCCGGATGAGGACCACGACCCAGGAAGTGACTGGCAAAGAATTCTGAGAGGCCTCTTGCAAATTGCATGGAGACTGGACTTTCCTGAGGCCACACGGGAGGGTTCCTGAGGCCTCCATCATAACTCATTAGGAACCTAAGTTTCCTGCCCAAACTCGAGAAAAACCAGGAGATTCTCCCCTCAAAGCAAGATGAGGCCCTTTTCCACTGCAGCTTTTTGAGAGAAATTCCACCTTCCTTCTTGAGCCTCGAAAAGGTCCTTGACATCCTTGAGGCAATTCAAAAAGTTGCCCGACATACATGTCTCCCCTCAAGAGGAACACCGAGGGTCCCACCACAACTCAAGAAGAGCCCCGCTTTTCTCTCCTCGTCTCAAGATGAGGTTCCATTTCCCTGTTTCATCGGTAAAGGAATCCTGGTGTTCCCGTCGCACCTCAAGAGGAGGCGGTCTCAACTTGAACCTCGAGAGGAACTCCAGGGGTCATGCCACTGCCAGGAACCAGCGTGTGGAATCCCGCCTGTGGCAGAGGTCATGAGAAAGGAAGTCTGACAAAACGCAAAGGTGAGGATCAGGCTTCAGGGGTTCCCCCTGGAATTTCCTGAGCATCTCACCCCAAAATCAGAGTCTGCCTGCTGTACTATATTATGCTTTTCACCTACTCTTCTGACATTACCAGGGGGCTGTTCCCCACCACCTTTTTTTAGGAAGAGGTTAATTTAGAGCTTTTAGATAATAAGTTTCCTATAAGAAGAGTGTTTCAGCTCAAACCCCTCTGATGGCTCTCTAACTTGCCTTAACCGGACTTTTACAACTACGCATGTCATTTTTTACAGCCCCCTAACTGTGAGAGGCATGGGAAGCCTAAAATATTAAGCCTTTCAAAGAGTCTAAAGTTACTAGAGTAGTGCTGGTGTAGGATTTCCTTACAGGGCCAATGTTTGTTGCTAAGTTCCCATATCTCTTACCCACTGTACACCTGGGAGCACATTCATTAACATAGTTAGAATGTAATAAAAAACAAATGTAGCCTTGAAAATGGACACATCAGACTTTTGAGCTAATTGGTTCTTTATTTGTTGTAACTTACTGCACCTTTGCTTGTGAAAATGTAACTTTGTTTGATACATTCTGAGGCTGACATAGATTAGAAATATAAAGAAAAAAACACTTCAAGGGAAAATAAGTTTTCTGGTTGAGCACCCTTTATAAAAAGGGGGTCTTAAAATGTTTCACAGGCTTCCAAGTCCAGAAGACAATGTACACAACATCATTTGTGGGAAAGGTATAAAAATTCTTTTAAGAAATAAAGTTACTGGGGCATCGCTCACTGAAGCAGTTTGTTCTCCCGGTGTCTTCTTTATTTTCTGGCTGAATTCCCATCTGGGGCATGGAGGCTCGCCATGTCTACTTACTTGCCCTGGCTTCTAAGACCCACGCAAAAGGGACCCCAAGGTGGGGCACCCTCCACTATTCAAATGGGCACCGTTGGCCTAACGTAGATGGTGCAAAACCTCCTGTCTTGAGGTTTTATTAGTTCTCCACGTAAACCAGGTTATTCAGCCTCTTTTCTTCACTAATTTTCCTACTGCACTATTCTTTCCTAATCTAATCTTATATTTCTAACTAAATAAATCTTTCCTCGCTGACTTCGTCCACCCTTCAAATTCCCTGGATCCATCGGGGCGAGACCCCGGCAGTGCCACCATTCCAAAAGACACCGATGTCCCAATCCACTCCACATACACCTGACTCCCCTGCACTGTCAAATGGTCACCCCAAGGATGGAAGCAAAACACAATGGCATGTGTGAGAGCCCTGTGGCACCTCGAGAGAATGCCACCACTCCCTATGTCAAATTGAGAGGAAGCCTGACACTGCTTCTCCAGCTCAAAAGGAAAGTGGACTTACATGTCTTCACAGGAGATGAGGCCTGACTTCCCTGTGGAAACCCCAGAGGAACCTCGAGATCCAGGTCAGCACTGGAGAGGAAACCTGAGGTTCTGGCCTCAACTCAAGATGAGGACCGCGGCCTCGGAAGCTACTGGAAAGGAATGCCAAGAGGCCCCTGGCAACTCAGTTGGAGACTGGCCTTTCCTGAAGTTACACGAGTGGTTCCCTGAGGTCCCCGTCGTAACTCACGAGGAACCTAAGTTTACTGCTGTAACTCGAGAAAAACCAGAAGATTGCACACTCAACGCGAGATGAGGCCCTTTTCCACTGCAGTGTCTTGAGAGAAATCCTACCTGCCCTCTTGCACCTCAAAAGGGTCTTTGCTACCCTTGAGGCAACTCAAGACGTTCCCTGACATACCCGTCTACACTCGAGAGGAACACCGAGGGTTCTGCTACAACTCAAGAAGAGCCCAGGTTTTCCTCCTCATCTCGAGATGATGGTCTTTTCCTTGCTTGGTCGGGAAAGGAACCCCGCAGTTCCTGTCGCACCTCAAGGGGAGGTGGTCTCCACTTGAACCTTGAGAGGAACCCCAGGGGTCGTGCCACCATTCCAAAAGAACCCGATGTCACCATCCACTCCACATACACCTGACTCCCCTGTACTGACTCGACGGTCACCCAGAGGATCGACTCAAAACACGATGGTAGGTGTGACAGCCCTGTGGCACCTCGAAAGAAAGCCACGGATCCCTATGTCAACTCGACAGGAAGCCTGACACTGCTTTTCCAGCTCGAGAGGCAAGTGGACTTGCAAGTTTCAATACGAGACAAGGCCTGATTCCCCTATGGAAACTCCAGAGGAACCCCGAGATCCATCTCAGCACTGGCAGGGAACTCTGAGGTTCCAGATTAAAATCCAGATGAGGATCGCAGCCCCAGCAGCGACTGGAGAGGAATCCCGTTAGGGCCCTCTTAGCTGGCAAGGAGACTGGATTTTCCTGAGGCCACACGAGCTGGTCCCTTAGGTCCCTGTCGTAACTCGAGAGTACCCCATGTTTCCTGACGCAACTCGAGAAAAACCAGCAGATTCTCCCCTCAACGCAAGATGAAGCCCTTTTCTGCTGTGGCTTCTTGAGAGAAATCCCACCTTCACTCTTGAGCCTTGAAAGGGTCCTTGACAACCTTAAGGCAACTCAAGAAGTCCCCTGACATACCCATCTCCACTCGAGAGGAACACTGACGGTCCCACCACAACTCAAGAAGAGACCCAGGTTTGCCTCCTCATCTCGAGATGAGGGTCCATTTCCCTTCTTCGTTTGGAAAGGATTTGCGCATTCCCATTGCACCTCAAGGGAAGGCAGTCTCAACTTGAACCTGGAGAGGAACTCCAGGGGTCGAGCCACAATTCCCAAAACCCTGATGTCCCAATCCACTCCATATACAGCTGACTCCCCTGCACTGACTTGACGATCACCCCGAGGATCGACACAAAACATGATGGATGGCAGGTGTGAAAGCCCTGTAGCACCTTGAGAGCAAGCCACTGATCCCAATGTGAACTCGACTGGAGGCCTGACACTGCTTTGAAAGCTCTAAAGGAAAGTGGAATTGCATGTCTCCACACGAGATGATTCATGACTCCCCTGTGGAAACTCCAGAGGAACCCCGAAATCCGTATCAGCACTGGAGAGGAACGTTGAATTTCCAGGCTCAAATCCAGATGAGGACTTCGGTGCCAGAAGCGAGTGTAGATTAATTCCTAGAGGCCCATGCAACTCACATGGAGACTGGATTTTCCTTATGCAACACGAGCAGTTCACTGAGGTCCCTGTTGAAACTCAAGAGGAAACACAAGTTTCCTGCTGCAACTGGAGAAAGACCAGGAGATTCTACCTTCACCGCGAGATGAGGCCCTTTTCCACTGCACCATCTTGAGAGAAATTCCACCTTCCCTCTTGAGCCTCGAAAGGGTCCTTGACACCCTTGAGGCAACTCAAGAAATTCTCTGACATGCCCGTCTCCACATGAGAGGAACACCTAGGATCCTGCCACAACTCAAGAAGAGCCCAGGTTTTCCCTACTCAACTCGAGATGAGGGTCCATTTTCCTGCTTCGTTTGGAAAGGAATCCCAGCGTTTCCTTCACACCTCAAGAGGAGGCAGTCTCAACTTGNGGGTCCTTGACACCCTTGAGGCAACTCAAGAAATTCTCTGACATGCCCGTCTCCACATGAGAGGAACACCTAGGATCCTGCCACAACTCAAGAAGAGCCCAGGTTTTCCCTACTCAACTCGAGATGAGGGTCCATTTTCCTGCTTCGTTTGGAAAGGAATCCCAGCGTTTCCTTCACACCTCAAGAGGAGGCAGTCTCAACTTGAACCTCGAGAGGAACTCCAGGGGTCGTACTGCAATTCCAACAGACCACGATCCCAATCCACTCCAGATACAGCTGACTCCCCTGCACTGACTCCACGGTCACCCCAAGGATTGTCTCAACACATGATGGTAGGTGTGACAGCCCTGAGGCACCTCGAGAGAAAGCCACCGATCCCTATGTCAACACGACAGGAATCCTGATACTCCTTTTCCAGCTCAAGAGGAAAGCGGACTTGCATGTCTCCACATGAGACAAGTCGTGACTCCCCTTTGGAAACTCCAGAGGAACCCCAAGATCCATGTTAGCACTGGAAAGTAAACCTGAGGTTCCAGCCTCAACTCCAGATGTGGACCGTGGCCCCTGCAGCGACTGGAGAGGAATCCCGGAAGGCCACTTGCAACTCGTGTGGAGACTGTACTTTCCTGAAGGCACACAAAAGGATCCCTGGGGTCCCCGTCGTAACTCGAGAGGAAAACCATGTTTCTTGCTGCAACTAAAGAAAAACCAGGAGATTCTCCCTCAAAGTGAGATGTGGCCTTTTTCCACTGCTGCATCTTGAGAGAAATCCCATCTTCCCCCTTGAGCCTGGAAAGGGTCCTTGACAACCTTGAAGCAACTCAAGGAGTTGCCCAGCACACCCGTTTCCACTTGAGAGGAACACCTAGAGTCCCGCCACAACTCAAGAAAGCCCCAGTATTCCCTCCTCATCTCGATATGAGGGTCCATTTCCCTGCTTCCCACGACCCCTGGCACGACTCCTGGAATCACTCTCGAGGTTGAAGTGGAGACTGCCTCCTCTTGAGGTGTGACAGGAATGCCGGGGTTCCTTTCCCGATGAAGCAGGGAAATGAACCCTCATCTGGAGATGAGGAGGGTAAACTGGGGCTCTTATTGAGCTGTGGGGGGACCCTCGGTGTTCCTCTTGAGTGGAGACGGGTATGTCAGGGAACTTCTTGAATTGGCTCAAGGGTGTCAAGGACCCTTTTGAGGCTCACAAGGGAAGGTGAGATTTCTCTTGAGTTGCAGCATTGGAAAAGGGCCTCATCTTGCGTTGAGTTGAGAATTTCCTGATTTTTCTCAAGTTGTGGCAGGAAGCTTGGGGTTCCTCTCGAGTTAAGACGAGGACCTCAGGGACCCGCTCGTGGGCCTCAGAAAAGTCCAGTCTCCATGCGAGTTGCGAGGGCCCTCTCGGCATTCCTCTCCAGTTGGTGTCGGGGCCGTGGTCTTCACATGGAGTTGAGGCCAGAACCTCAGGGTTCCTCTCCAGTGCTGATATATATCTCATGGTTCCACTGGAGTTTCCACAGGGGAGTCAGGCCTTGTCTCGTGTGGAGTTATGCAATTCTTCTTTCCTCTCGAGGTGGAAAAGCAGTTTCAGGCTTCCTGTCGAGATGACATAAAGATTGCTGGCATTCTCTCAAGGTGCCACAGAGCTGTCACACCTGCCAGCGTGTTTTGAGTGGATCCTCGAGGTGACCGTCGAGTCAGTGCAGGTTTGTCAGGTGTAACTGGAGTGGATTGGGATATTGACGTATTTTGGAATGGTCGCACAACCCCTGGAGTTCCTCTCTAGTTTCAATTTGAGACCGCCACTTCTTGAGGTGCGATGGGAATGCCGGGATTCCTTTGCCGACGAAGCAGGGAAATGGACCCTTATCTCCAGATGAGGAGGGAAAACCAGGACTCTTCTTGAGTTGTGGTGGGACACTCGGTGTTCCTCTCAAGTGGAGACAGATATGTCAGGGAACGTTTGAGTTGCCTCAAGGGTGTCAAGGACCTTTCGAGGCTCAAGAGGGAAGGTGGGATTTCTCTCAAGACACCAAAGCAGAAAAGGACCACATCTCGTGTTGCTTGGAGAATCTCCTGGTTTTTCTCGAGTTGTACTCTAGTTATGACGGGGAACTCAGGGACCCGCTTGTGAGGCCTCAGGAAGGTCCAGTCTCCATGTGAGTTGTGACGGGCTGCTCGTGATTCCTGTCCAACGGCTGCCTACCAATCATTCTTGTCACAAGTTAAAAATACTACATTTAAGAATTAACATTAAGTTTCAAGTTTCTTCCAGTTTACACATTTATACCATTGTGCTTGTCGCTTCCGGATGTTACTGTAACAATGATATTTATATAACCCATGTTTATGTTCCTTATATATAATCCTTTAAAACACTAGTAATTTAAAACACTATTAGGTATACCTTTACTATATTTTATTTATACCCATACCCAATTAGGCAAATTTATTTATATTATGTAGTTATATCAATATATGAATTATTGTTAATTGTACTGGCTACTGATAACTAAGAAATTGAGAAATCCCTTTTCCAAACAACTCCTGTTGAAACAGCACATCCTTCCCCCATAGGGTAAAGGGGAGCGAAGGAACTACATAGATTTAGGAAAGTTTCACAGGTATCCTCAAAGCTCCAATCTAATATTTTTGAACTTTTAACTACTATGGGAGCTTGGGGGCAAATGAAACAAAATTTGACCCCTGAAATCTAACAGAGCAACTTGCCAAATCATCACTATTCTGTAAAAGACTTGTCAGTTCAGTTCAACCACTCAGTTGTGTCCCACTCTTTGCGACCCCATGAATCGCAGCACACCAGGCCTCCCTGTCCATCACTGTCTCATGGAGTTCACGCAGACTCACGTTCATCGAATCTGTGATGCCATCCAACCATCTCATCCTCCATCGTCCCCTTCTAATCCTGCCCCCAATACTTCCAGGCATCAGAGTCTTTTCCAATGAGTCAACTCTTCGCATGAGGTGGCCAAAGTACTGGATTTTCAGCTTTAGCATCATTCCTTCCAAAGAAATCCCAGGGCTGATCTCCTTCAGAGTGGACTGGTTGGATCTCCTTGCAGTCCAAGGGACTCTCGAGTCTTCTCCAACACCACAGTTCAAAAGCATCAATTCTTCATCGCTCAGCCTTCCTCACAGTCCAACTCTCACATCCATACATGACCACAGGAAAAACCATAGCCTTGACTAGATGGACCTTAGTCAGCAAAGTAATGTCTCTGC
>SJYS01022119.1:263965-289449 GCA_006410695.1 Philantomba maxwellii | reverse complement strand
AGCAGTCAAATCAAAAGTAGTTTTACAGTACAGTATAAGTTTAGGGTTTATTCTATACAATTTTGTTGTTGTTCAGTCGCTCAGTCATGTCCTACTCATTGCGACCCCATGGACTGTAGCCCACCAGGCTCCTCTGTCCATGGGGATTCTCCAGGCAAGAATACTGGAGTGAGTTGCCATGCCCTCCTCCTAGGGATCTTCCCAACGCAGGGATTGAACTAAGGTCTCCCCCATTGCAGGTGGATTCTTTACCATCTGAGCCACAAGGGAAGATCACTTCTAGGATTTTATTTTAACTTTTCTATGACCATGATCATTTTTCCCTTGTTAATAAAATTCCTTAGGAACATTATTTTTGTGGGTGAACACTGCACTGTTACATCAATCTGTTCCTCAGTTTGGGGACATTTAGGTTCATGAAGTCTATGTACTGTATTCATCCAGAGATTTAGAAATACATGGATTAAAATGCCTGCAACCTCTTCTTACAATTCTATGACTCACAGCAAATTACTTAATGTTTTCAATCCTCAGTTCTCACTCTCTCACTGTAAACTGGAATACTAAAACCCACACAGTGGGGGTGGGGAGAGGTTCGAGAGGTGGTGTAAGGTTAAAAAAGGGAATATATGTAAGTGTGTCATAGCATATATCCCGTCTCTTTCTACACGCCTGACAATAGCCACATACATAACATTTTATCACGTTGTTTTGTAATTGCATGATGAAATTTGTAAACAAATTCATATAGACATTTTTGTTCATTTTTGGATAAATAGCAAGAGAAGAGTTGCTTAAGTAACATGAAAAGCGTGAAGGCTCTGGCTACACATTGCAGAATTATTTTGCAGATAGAAAACTGACATTCCTTCACAAGTGGATGAGTGTCTGCCTTACTGCAACCTTGGCAACGTTGTGTATCAGCAGTTACATTTTTCTTTTTGTTTGATCAATGAAAAAGAAATATATTTCCTTTTTACTCCATGTTTCTTTGATTACCAGTGAAGCTGAACATTTTTTCCCCCATATGTTTATTAGCCATTTATAGTTCCTCTCCCATGAATTGACCTCTCTGCTTTTGAAAGAAAGGATGAGTCTCCAAGGGCTAGCCAAAGAAAAGATGCTCCAGTGATCATTACCGCGGAGCCCTGGGGCCAGGAGTTGCAGGAGAGAGAATTAGGAGCCTCCTGAGACTGCGAGGCGACTATCAAGTAGGCTTCTTCCCAAACCAGAGCCAGGCTTTTTCTACACAGCCAGCCTGCAGTCAGTATTTGTTCTCTACCATTTCATTTGTTCTGTTAAGAAATATTTTGGATTTTTTGAGAGGGGCTCTTCACATTCCACTCAAGTCAGTGCTTATAATTCTTCCCAGGGAGATGACCAGTATTGCCTTCTCAGTTTGGGTTTTTGCTCTGAGAGTCCCATCAGTTCACAGTGCACTGCTGTAGATCTTGCCTGAGTCTTTTACGATCCCTGCCAACCAGCCAGGAGCTGTGACTGCTCCGTAACCTTCCTAGATTTAAATCTGTTGCTCGCGTTTTCCTCGTGGTGTTACAGAGCAGCAGAGCCCATCCATACTGATGTCTTAATATCATCCTCTCCTTCTTGGATTTATAGGGTGGAATAAACCCTCTGCCATAGAAGTGCTTATTGATTACTGAAGTACATAATAAAGCCTAAGAATAAAGTAAGACCAAGTAATCGGTCCTATTCCTGGAGGATGACAGTAAAACCCTGGGCAAGGCAATCTCCGAGGACTGCCTTCTGCACAGAGCTAGAAGGTCCCCTTTTAATTAGGCATCCACATAGTAAGCATGAATGATAGAAACCAGACAAAAAGAGTACACTCAGTACNGGAGGATGACAGTAAAACCCTGGGCAAGGCAATCTCCGAGGACTGCCTTCTGCACAGAGCTAGAAGGTCCCCTTTTAATTAGGCATCCACATAGTAAGCATGAATGATAGAAACCAGACAAAAAGAGTACACTCAGTACTACATGACTCCTTTTATATAAAACTCTAGAAAATGTACGAACTCATCTATAGTGACAGAAAGCAGATCAGTGGTTGCAGGGAGAAGTGAAGGTGGTGCCCGCAGGGAAAAGATGGAGGGATAGCAAAGGAGCCCAAGGAAACCTCTGCGGGCAGTGGATGTGTTCACTCTTCTGATTGCGGTGGTGGTTTCATGGGCGTATGCATGTGTGTCTCCAGTAGTACCTTTGAAATATGGGCAGTTTATTCATGTCAATTATATGTCAATAAAGCCACTAAAAATAATAAGCAGTACAAAGAGATAATCCTTGGCTCACTCTGTGTTGGAAATTTTTTTTCTCAAGAAGCTATATTTTGAGGAATACTTAGGAGGATCTAATGAGATTAAATTTTACCTTCACTCTTGAATAAATGGAGCTTTCAGAAGATTGAATGGTATCAATCCAACATAAAATAGTAAGGTATTCCAAAGGCAAGATAGCCCTCTCTTCATCTCTTTTGTCCTTTCTTACATTTGAACCTTAAAGGTGACTTTCTATGTAATTTTTCTGTAAGACAAAACAGGCTGAGCCCTTTATAAAAGTGTTGGATCTCTTCTCCCCCTCAGCCCCCCTAATCCTTCTGTCACTATATTTCCCCCACCAGGAGGAGAGATCCTACAATGAAGAAAAAAGACAATTCCAAAATGTTGGCAGTCTAAAAGGGGACAGACATTTTCAACACAAAGAGATGTTTGTTTTCCTTGCATTTTAACTCTTAATTTTTGACACAGTGGGGAACTCCAGTATGGCCGCCATTTAAAATGTGATTGCCTCTGTCACCGGGTGTCGTGACTGAAGGCCAGGAAGCAAAGCAGAGGAAGCCCAGAGACAGCGCCTGCTGCTAAGGTGGTGGTCCATTTCTCTGCCTCCAAATGTTTCTTTTCTCTAGCCTGACGAGGAGTCACTCAGGGAGACTGAAGCTGGAATTTGTACAACCTCTTTTCAGTCCCCCTTGATTTTAATCAGAAATACACAATTATTCTTTTCCTCCAAAGAGAGAAACTCAATCCCCATTTTAAATTCAATTATTGTAATTGCAGCATTCAGAAAAATAGCACATTCATTTTCTAATAAGAGATTGTGGATACCAAATTACTGCATATAGTATGTCAAAACAGGAAACTTGAGACTGGCAGGCCAGTGGGTGTTTTTATCTTGGCAATTTGTATTTTCTTGCAGACAATTTATAGTAATCCTAGCCTTCCTTGTTTATGATATAGAAGACAGAGTTTTCAAGCCATTCTAAAATAAAGACTGCTGTTACTATAATTTAATTTAAAATCCTAGTTATGAAAACGATGAATTCTAAGAGGAGCAAACGTTAAGTACCTCATAAAGAGAAGAAGGAAAGGAATCAGGGTTTAGTTCTGTGATACAGCAGTTCAACATGTCTTCAGATCTCCTTGAACTACCTCCTGACATTTGTAAATCAGTTTGCCTCAGGCCATATTTCTATTCCTTTCACCATCTTGCAGTTTAAAAACAAAACAGAAAATCTGATTGGTGGGAAGTTGATAATGTGGCTGTTAGGTTTTAGCAATATGAGAGCACCCTGTTCCTGTTCAAGTCCAGTTGCTTTCCGTTGGCTTGAAATGAGTCCAAATTAAGAAGAAATACTTTAGGATTTCGAGTTTCCTCATTTCTTTAAAAGAATAACCTGAACATTGGATTTTTACAACTGTATGATGTTATTTTTTTTAGGATTTACTTTTATCTCGAAATTATACTGACATTCTTTCTCATAGATGCATTCAAATAGCCACCACCTTCGAACACGTTAGCATCCATTCCATCAACTGCTGTTTAGTCACTGGTCTCCTTAATTAGACACTTTCTGTGATACTTTCCCTGAGATGTTTGACTCATGTAGTTTATGAATTCATTCTTTCACGCATATTTATTGAGCATGGACTAGGTGCCAGGTTTAGGAAGAGCAAGATGCAAGCAAACTCTGAGGTAGGTTTGGGGAGAGCAGTCCATACCTATGGAAAGGGCACACACATGTCCTTGTGTGCCAGGGTGGGTAGACCTCCTCTGCTGGACTGCTGATTGTGCACTGAGTGATGAGCACTTTAGTTATAGTCTCTCAGTTATTCACCATTTCTTAAGTTACCAAAGTTAATGCTTTCAAAAGTTTGGTCTCTTCCCAAGGTTACTCTGTTGGCTGATTTTTTTAGGTCCATCCTTAAATAGATCTTGTATGTCAATAAACTCTCTGCAAAGGGCTATACAAATAGCCCGTAATTCTGATTGGTCAAGGTCTCTGGACAAATTCCAAAATGACTGGCTTTCCTAGTTGCACTGATAATCACTTGAGTTTTTGATATTTCTTCTGCGTATCTGTCCACTTATTTATTTTGCCAGTTTGAATTTGAATGAACATCTTAATGATGTCAAAGCATAAGTCATAATTTGCACATTGCATAATCTACAAGTATAGATTCCACATCTTAGATCTATGCATTTTACTTAGGCCCTATGCATAGGGTTAATAAAAGGATAAATGGTGCTCAGTTGTGTCCAGCTCTCTGCAACCTGGACAGGACTGTAGCCTACCACACTCCTTTGCCCATGAAATTTTCCAGGCAAGAATACTAGAATGGGTTGCCATTTCCTATTCCAGGGGATCTTTCTGACCCAGAGATCGAACCTGAGTCTCCTGCATTGCCGACAGATTCTTTGTTATCTAAGCCAGCAGGGAAGCCCTTCTACATAGGGTTACTGACTACTATTTGACTGAAGAATAAGTCCAAATTCTGTTAACCTTCAGAATTATGCAGTAAGAACCAAAAGGAATGCTTAGTAAATTGAATTCTAAAGTGTCTTTCCTTGTTGGTATTTTATGCATGAAATAAAACCATTTGTTACCGGGAAGATTCCTGTTGTTCTCTTTGAGAGGCAATGGTGGTTTCTGCTTTTGTTTGTTTGTTTAGGTTATTGTTTCGGCTTTTGTGCAGCATAGTATCACGTCTTCAAACACCTCCCAAGCAGAAATCCTTGCAGAATAAAATGATACAAAAATCCAACCCAGCATTTAAATGACTATTAAGTTACCTCATTTCTGTGTGTGATACAACATATCTTTTAGGAAAGAGTTGGAAAAAACAAAACTGTTAGCATTTCTCTCTGGCTGCATTCACATGCTTGAACTTACTTCATTCTCACAGAAGTCTTATGGAGTAGGTATAGTCCCCTTTTACAGGTTAAAGAAAAAAAGAGTAGGTGCCAGAATATTAGGGGCTCCCCCAGTGGCTCAGCAGGAAGGAACCTACCTGTAAGCAGGAGACACGGGAGACTTGAGTTCCATCCTTGGGTTGGGAAGGTGCCCTGGAGAAGAAAACGGCAACCAACTGCAGTATCCTTGCCTGGAAAATTCTGTGGACAGAGGAGCCTGGTGGGCTCCAGTCCATGAGGTCCAATGACAGGACTTAGCACAGGCATGCATGCCAAGATGTTAAGTACCTTTCCCAGGATTGCCTGGCTGCTAAACGGAGGGGTCAGAATCCGAACCGAGGTCAGCCTCAGATTTAATGAGTGGGCTCTGTGCTCGGTCCTGCTCTTAAGGGAGAGCCGTCTGAGCTAGAGTGGAGACATGGTTGATGTGCTGCGTTCACTGCTGCTTACAGTCACCACACCCTCTTCAGTCTCAGCCTGCCTCTACTTACCCTCTGCTGAGCCGTCAGTCAGGAAGATATTTTTAAAGCAATTCCTTTGTACACGACGTCACCTCCATATGAACATGTTCCATTTCAAGAGCGCGTCCATAAGTCCAGTTGTTCAGAAGTCTGACAGAGTTCGCCTAGCTACCCAACCAACATAATCAGATATAGTACTGTACTGTAATCATTTATAATACTTTTCACACAAATAATACATAAAAATAAAGAACACATTTGAACCTTCCAGTACAGTACCTTGATGAGTACAGCAGGACGGCACCACTGGCATCCAGGGACACGCTCGCATCTTCGAGAGCTCACACTGGAAAGCCACGCAGCGTGGTGCGTCGGCGAGCGTGAGGCGGTGTGCTGCACTTGCTGGGAACACGCACTCTTGGAGGACAGAACTGGGTTCCTGGACTGCCACTTGCCCTTGGGAGACTTAACTTCTCGTCTTGAAAATTAGGGGTCGCCATACTTCCCTCCCAGGGCTGCTGTGAGGACATTCATTTTAAATGACTGACAGCTGTTGGCTTTCATTTTAGGGGAAAATGCTTTTGCGATCATCCTAGGGAGGATCCCTACCCAGAAAGAGCCATGCTGCAGAGAGAGGTGAAGTGTACTTCATGAACCAGGCTGTTCTGGAAAAGACAGCTTGGAGCTGCTCTGCTGTTGTGGGTCCTCCTCTTTTTTCCTTTTTTCCTTTTTTTTTTGCCAGAGGTGGACATTGTCCCTGTGACAGGGAATTGAAGGTGCACTTAGCCTGGAAAGCAGGAACTACAGTCAGTGCTTCACAACCTTAGGGGCTGGAGAGAAGAATGGTTTGCAGCAGCTTCATTACCTAGGGAAAAAGAACTCGGAGTTACAAACTCTTTAAGAAAGATGCTTTTACTTGGAGTGTTGGAGAAAATAGAACAATTACCTATTGAAGGCAAAGTGTATGAAAAAACACCTCTGTTCCTTTTCCTCTGATCATCTAATCTCTTCAGATTCATTCTGCCTTCCTGAAGGTGATTCAAGCCACGCTTGTCTTTGTGGAGTGGCTCCCCCACACCTCCCCAAGGCTGGGGCACATGGTGATCGCCTGAAGTTCCCAGAGAAAGGCAGACATTTCCTCCTGCTCAGGGGAGCTTCCTCTAAGGGCTGGCGCTTCCTCTAAGGAAGTATCGGATCTGTGGAATGTGTAGAAGGAGGGAGGGAGGGAACCCACAAATCATCAAAGCGCTGATGAGCATTTTTCAGGATCTTTAAAACTGCACTGGGCCCTCTGATGAATCTGGGGACACCAGACTACTCTCTGAGGAACTCACCATCTGCTGGGAGCAGGACTTATATATGTGACATCCGGGGAGAATTGCATTTTATCTAAACTAGAACCAGTCAGATTTCTAGCCACCTGGCATGCATACTCTTAAAAAGATTTTTTTAATGGAAACCTCAATCTTTGTTGCATAATAAATGACCAAATGATCTTTAACACCTCTTGAGTGCTTTCTGTATGTCAGACACGGTTCTAATCCCTTTTATGTTTATTACATATATATTGGGGCTTCCCAGGTGACTCAGGGGTAAAAAATGCGCCTGCCAGCGCAGGAGACGTGGGTTCACTCCCTGAGTCAAGAAGATCACTTGCAAAAGAGAATGGCAACCCATTCCAGTATTTTTGCCTAGGAAATTCCATGGACAGAGAAACCTGGAAGGCTACAGTCCATGGGGTCGCAGAGTCAGACATGATTTAGCTACTGAATATGCACGTGTGCATATATATATTGGGTTGACCAGAAAGTTCCTTTGGGTTTTTCCATCTGAGCCTGTGGAAAATCCCAAACAGACTTTCTGGCCAACCCAATATTTGTTATATATATGTGCTAGTCAATCCTAAAGGAGATCAGTCCTGAATGTTCATTGAAAGGACTAATGCTGAAGCTGAAACTCCAGTACTTTGACCACCGTATGGGAAGAACTGATTCATTGGAAAAGACCCTGATGGTAGGAAAGATTGAAGGCGGGAGGCGAAAGGGACGACAGAGGATGAGATGGTTAGATGGCATCACTGACTCGATGGACATGAGTTTGAGTAAGCTCCCGGAGTTGGTGATGGACAGGGAAGCCTGGCATGCTGCAATTCATGGAGTTGCAAAGAGTTGGACACGACTGAGCAACTGAACTGAAGTCACTTTAATCACGTCTGACTCTGGACTTCTCCAGGCAAGAATAATGGATTGGGTTGACGTACCCTTCTCCAGGGGATTCCCAACCCAGGAATCAAACCTGAGGTTCTTACGTCTCCTGCATTGGCAGGCAGGTTCTTTACCTCTAGTGCCACCTAGGAAGCCCATTTCATATGTGCATGT
This sequence comes from Philantomba maxwellii, assembly GCA_006410695.1. Taxonomy (NCBI): domain Eukaryota; kingdom Metazoa; phylum Chordata; class Mammalia; order Artiodactyla; family Bovidae; genus Philantomba; species Philantomba maxwellii. The sequence continues at coordinate 281,403 of SJYS01022119.1, read as the reverse complement.
GTGTATAAAATATATTTATTAATGCAGTGAAGGTTCTCAACATCTTCCTGAGCTTGATACTATCAGTAGCCCCATTTGACAGATAGTGGAACTGAGGCACAGAAAGACAGGTAATTTGTCCAAGGTCCTACAGTTCATGTATCATCTAGGTAGGATTTGAACCCAGGCCAGCTGGCTCCACAGATACAGATGAAGAAGATTAAGGTGGTCTTTCAAGAGCTCGTTGGCAGATTGGTTCAGATGAAGAGCTACCAGGTTTTGTTAGCTGCTCCTCTGGCTTCCCTAAGGTTTGAGGCACCCTCCCCCTGGTGGAACTCTGGCCAGCACAGGCCCTGTGTGGCCGTCCCACCCCACCGCTCCCTGGCCCCGCCAGTCCTCTCATTTGTCGTTTCTCTTACTGAGCACATTTCTAAACGAGGAAGGTTGCTCTGCTTTAAGGACATACAAATGGCTTGCCCTCACCTGTCAAGCATGATCCTTGTATTTTACCAGGCCCATTATGAACGCAATCTTTCTGTCGAAAATTTGCATACCTCCTTTCTTGAAAAGTAATGACAGCAATTTCTTTCCCTCCGCTCACTTTCTGAGTGTCTCATTTAACGGCACCTGTGAAACCGACAGGCGCAGAGATGAGAAGTGAAAGAGAGCAGTTGATTAAATCATCATCAAGTCGGGCCTCAGAAAGTCAATTCTGCTTGCCGTCTGCAATGATATCCTTTTATCTTAAAGTAATGAGCTATGGCACTTTTGCATCGGGTAATGCGATAAGTTCTATTAGCATGTTCCATTTGCCTCACAAGCAAGGGCAAGTCATTTTAGCTAGCTCATATCACTGCAATCAAAGCAATTGGCTTCCCAGGCAGAGAAGAAAGAGAAAAGGCTCAGGGTGATTTCTATGGATCACAACACAGCGGAAAAAATAGACTCTTGTATTATTTTAACCCATAACATACTTTTCCTTTTTCCTCATCAGCAAATTTGGGTTTTATTAGCTCACCCAGGACTCTGAAGAGAACCAAGCCATAGTTGAAGCAAACCTAGGGGGACTCAGGCCCCACCCAAAGAAACAANGTCTGCAATGATATCCTTTTATCTTAAAGTAATGAGCTATGGCACTTTTGCATCGGGTAATGCGATAAGTTCTATTAGCATGTTCCATTTGCCTCACAAGCAAGGGCAAGTCATTTTAGCTAGCTCATATCACTGCAATCAAAGCAATTGGCTTCCCAGGCAGAGAAGAAAGAGAAAAGGCTCAGGGTGATTTCTATGGATCACAACACAGCGGAAAAAATAGACTCTTGTATTATTTTAACCCATAACATACTTTTCCTTTTTCCTCATCAGCAAATTTGGGTTTTATTAGCTCACCCAGGACTCTGAAGAGAACCAAGCCATAGTTGAAGCAAACCTAGGGGGACTCAGGCCCCACCCAAAGAAACAAGCAGCCGGGATCTAGAAGGAGAAAACTGCAGCCTTATGAGGCAGGGGGTTGGGCTGGGGGTTGTCACAGATAGAATCCTGCCAAAGAAGATAGCAGAAAAGGTCTCCCTGGTAATAACGGTGTGGTCTTATAATAAACTCTTCCTTCACACCATCTTCAAAGTCATTTGTAATAGGTCCCCAGGCAGGTACGGATTAATGCTATTGATGACTTAGAATCAGTAAATCAATGACAAGGAGGCAAAGGATCTGTTGCTTAAGCTTAAAAGAGATGGTTTACAAATCACCCGGCCCTAGCCTGTCAGTTTTACGTTTGGACAAGAAACTCATTTTTCTCATTTTGGCAATAACCGAGGCTTGTGAACTCTGGGGTTTAAGTACGTTTCATCTTTGGGGTTTATGTATGTTTATGCCTGGCAAAATGTCACTTCCTTTCTTCTAAGGAAAAAAGTGCTGAACACTTCAAATATTTGTGAAATATCCATTTCTTCCCCTATTTCCAAAAACCCTGCTGTATTTTAATGAGCTAAGTGGAAATTTACAGCATATAGTTTTTTTTTTCCTCCTATACTTGGATTTCCAAGTGACTAAAAGGAAAAAAAAAAACATTGAAAATTAATTTGTGGGCTGGAAAACTTCAAATTGGACAGCTTGATTTCTGGAAATAGATTGGCACTTCTAATCAGTGGTCAGAATGAACCTGGCACACAGTAGTCACTTTTAAATTAATTTTTGAATGAAATTGTGTGATCACCTGAGAGATGCTAGAGGAAAAAGAAGTTTTCTCTTAGGCCCCTCAGATCACATGGGTTGTCTGAACTCTGGCCAGTTCAAGCTGAGAACTTGCAAAAATGCCAGGTTCAGAGAACTCACCATATAGGAATGATAAAGTTACCGGCACAGAATTCCATAAGCTTCTGAAAGTTTGCTCTCGATTTTACCTGCTGAACAGCTGAAGATTGATATATTATTTTGAAATGTGCACATGTGACTATCAGAAGCTGTACTCTTATGTTTTAAACTGTCTTTGGACGCACACATCTTTTGATTGGAAGTGTTTGTCACTCAGTCGTGTCTGACTGTTTGGGACCCCATGAACTGTAGCCTGCCAGGCTCCTCTGTCCGTGGAATTCTCCAGGCAAGAATACTGGAGTGGGTAGCCATTCCCTTCTCCAAGGGATCTTCCCGACCCAGGGATTGAACCTGGGTCTCCTGCACTGCAGGCAGGTTCTTTACCATCTGAGCCACGAGGGAAGCCCTTGATTACACTTTCATTTTTTTTTTCCCCTGAGCTATTTTATTTGTTTAGACATAGTTATTGTTGAAATACAGGGGAAAAGGAACCAATGACATCATTTTATACTGAGAAACCCCAAACCATTTTCAGGATTAAAATACGTGTTTTATTTCTAGGGCCCCATAGCTTTAAATTTAACTTACAGTCAAAGCTGGCATGAGAGCAACATAAACAATGTGAAATGAAAGCTTTAAGGCATGATGAAAGACAGACAACATCAGAGTTGCCACATGTGGTGCAAAAGAGCTGCCCGTTGTCTTTTTCATGTACGTGGAACTGGGCAGATGGGAAGATGGTGGCAGCCATGTTTGTACTCACCAAGCCACTACCTCACTTCCTCAAATAAGAAAATAAGTGTCATATTTTCTGCAGGTGGCTTCTTCTGAAATTGCTTTTAGGTGAGGGATGTCCTTACCGTCTTAGATAAACCCCCTGCCCCAAAGGGGAATCTGTTTGTTTTGTCGCAGGCAAAGTGAAATTGTGCTTGATGTTAGGGGCTGTCATTTACAAGGTGGGGTTCTCCCTCATTTTCCTCTCATTTCCTTTAGGCAGAAAGAAGTATAAAATAACTTTGTTCAGTGATGGTGTTCGGCCCTGACATCTTTGGTGGCAATGATAAATGGATTTGAGACACGAAATAACTGTTCCAGCAAGGTCCATTGAGCAGAATGGAGAGCAGTGCCCTCCTCAATGTCACTGTGTGTGGTGTATTCAATGATTGCCACTTTCTGCTTAAGAATGCATTCCATCACCAGGTCTCTGGAATTCCATCTTGTTCCTTCATCCCGAATGAGGCAGAGGTGTTGCAGACCTTGGCTTATTTCTGTTTGAGCCTTAAAACACAGATACTGAGATTCCCAAATGGCAATGAGAAATGTTTGCTTTTGAGGATGTACAGATACAATAAAATCATAATCATGTCTTGTCCAGGCCTTTTAATGGAAGATATTCTCTTCTGTGAGCTTCCCTGGGGGCTCAGTGGTAAAGAATCAGCCTGCCAATGCAGGAGACTGTGGTTCAGTCCCCAGGTTGGGGAAGATCCCCTGGAGAAGGAAATGGCCACCCACTCCAGTATTCTTGCCTGGGAGATCCCATGAACAGAGGAACCTGGCAGGCTATAGTCCATGGGGTCGCAAGAGAGTCTGACACAACTTAGCCACTAAACAATTACATCTTTTCTTCTGGGCCCCACCTCTCTTGTATGTGTGTGTGTGCTCAATCATGTCTGACTCTTTGTGACCCTGTGAACTGTAGCCAGCCAGGCTCCTCTGTCTATAGGATTTTCTAGGCAAGAATACTGGAATGGGTTGCCATTTCCTTCTGCAGGGGATTTTCCTGACCCAGGGATCAAACCTGCTTCTCCTATGTCTCCTGCATTGTAGGTGGATTCTTTACGCTGAGCCAGCAGCCACCTCTCTTGGTTCTGCTAATAATTTTTACCCTACCTGCTGTTTTCAAGCATACATTCCTTTGTATTAAGCAGTTAAGTTGGTCAGTGTTTCCTGCGCCTGTCTTTCTTTGGAATTACTTGTGTTTTAAATCAGCGTTTGCTTACACTGCATGAAATCAGGAATTCTAAAGGTGAGTGAGATGGATTTATCAATATGATTGAGCATCTGCTTGTGTCTCAAAGCCTAGAGAAAGATGAACGAGGCACCGCCCTTACCTACACAGGGCCCATGCTCCGGTTAGAAGACTGTTGTGGCCAACAGTGAAAACATAGTTTTATAAGAGATGGAGGCAGAAGCAATTAATTCTAAAAAGAGTACTGAAATTCTAAGAATTCTCAATTCCAAGAAGAGTGTTGGAAGACTCAGAGGAAATTGTATTTTTAAAGGTGAATTATAAGTTTTTAGGGGGCAACTTGGAAGAACAGAATTCCAGGCAGAGGACATTGTTAAGTGTGAAGATGGGAGGACCTGAGAGTGTGATCCAGGGTACCAGGGTGTGACTGGATGTGTTAGGATTATATCTCTCCAAGCGTGGATGCAGACCAAAGCCGCCTGTGAGCTCTCTGTAACTGCCTACTGCGAGATTAGTATAGCGGTTGAGAGTGAGCATTTGGGAACTTTTACAGCAATTCAGTAGAATAATTTTATATCTCTTAAATCTAATAACATATTTTTATGTCTTTGCTTTCCTTTTCCATTTTTCTAGCAATTATTTTTTATTGTATCTTACAAAGTATTGGTCTACAATGTGTTGAAAATTAAAACAAAAACAAATGGTCCTTCTCCACAGAAAGCCCAAGAAGCACTGGGTTGGAGGAGCAGAGGGTAGTGGAAGAGCTGGGAAGCCGTGTAGCATTTTCATTGCCCTCTAGGCCATGGGAAGTGTCATGAGTAAATTGGAATTTAGGAAATCCACTCTGTTCAGTAAAGACTTGGATCAGAAACAAAAGAGACCTTGGGCCTTGGAAAGCAGTCATTAGCCTCTTGGAATGATAAAATAAAAGCCTGAAGGAAAGCGATGGCCATGAAGATGGAGAGGACTTAGAAAACACAATCAAATGATGTGGGGTGAGAGAGGAAGATAGATCTGCTCAAGATTGGAGTCACGGATGATGACAAGACTCTTCACTCGGGCAGTTGAGTGATTACATGGTGATGTCATCACCAAGAACAGCCTGGGAGGGGGCAGGTGCGGGCTGAGCAGAAGATGGTGAGTCTGGATTTTGATGGATACTTGAGCTGAGATGTTTCTAGGGCTTCAGGAAGAGGGTGGAGCAAACGAAACATAAATCAGTAACCGTTAATATTGTCTACACTTACCCTGTACTATGTCTAAGTTGTTTCCATATATCAATTCATTTTATTCTCACCTTCCTAGGAGGGAAATGCCATTATTACCCACACTTTACAGAGAAGTAAACTGAGATGCAGAGAGTTTAAATAACTTTCCCAAAGTCACACAGCTGGCAAATGGTAGGCATGGAGAGTTTTTTAGTCTCAGCATACACATGTTAGCTGGAGCTGAGGGATTCTTTAAGAACTCCCCTGGAAATCATATAGAAACGATAGACCTGCAGAAGCAACTCTAGAGAGACAATGACATGAATGAGTATGTCGAAAAGGAAGGACCCTGAGCAGATATGAGGAAAGAGCAACATTGGTGAATGTGTACAAAGGAGAAATTCCAGCACGTTCTGTGGAAACATTCCAAATTTCCAGCACTAGGGCATTTTTTTTTTTACTAGATTATTTACAATCCATACAGTGGATTACAGTGCAGCCTTTAAAAAAAAATATGATGTTACTGGCAAATTTTACTCATTACACTCAAATATTGGACATATTGGGTGAAAACAAAAGTGAAAAGTTAAAGTAGAAAAGTGGGCTTCCTCATGACTGAGGGCTTTCCCGGTGGCTTAGACGATAAAGAATCTGCCTGCAGTGCAGGTGGGTCGGGAAGATCCCCTGGAAAAGAGAATGACAACCCACTCCAGGATTCTTGCCGGGAGAATTCCATGGACCAAGGAGCCCGGCAGGCTACAGCCTATGGGTTACTGGCAAATTTTACTCATTAAACTAAAATATTATACATATTTGGTGAAAACAAAGCAGGTTACCAAATAGTAACCTTTGTTTTCATTTCTTAAAACCTGTGGGTGAAGGATGAAGAGAATGAAGGAAAGGCTGGAATGAATTACGTGAAGTGAAGTGAAAGTCGCTCAGTCGTGTCCGACTCTGCAACCCCATGGACTATACAGTCCATGGAATTCTCCAGGCCAGAATACTGGAGTGGGTAGCCTTTCCCTTCTCCAAGGGATCTTCCCAACCCAGGGATCAAACCCAGGTCTGCATTGAAGGCAGATTCTTTACCAGCTGAGCCACATTGTACAAATGTGTTAATAGTGTTTGTCTGTAGATGGTACACTGATGGTTTCTTTCTTTTTTAATACTTATTTAATTATTTGACTGTACTGGGTCTTAGTTGACACTTGTGGACTCTTAGTTCTGACAAGTGGGATCTAGTTCCCTGACCAGGGATCCAATCTGGGTCTCCTGCACTGGGAGTAAGGAGTCTTAGCCACTGGACCACCAGGGAAGTCCCTGGTGAGTGATTTTTGAACATGTATTTTAATACATATGTATTAATTTTCAAAAAGAGAAAATATTGGGGTGGGGATTGGTTGGTTATTTTCTGGGTTTAAGTGGTAAGACTTGTCTGGGAAAGGAAGAAGGTGCCTCCAAAGGTTTGGTCTGATTTGAGGAAGAAGAGGTGAAGAGGCAGTTGGGTGTGATGGGTTGGAATGAGCACAGGTACCCAGGTGAGGAACTGGTCACTTGCTAATCCTGCATTCGAGGCATGTGGCTTGGATTTCATGCCTCCTGTTTCCCTCTCTTGTCTGTGGTGGGTCGGGGTCATGTCTTTGTCTGAAGGCTGAGTGGCCAAGAATTCTTCCCCGTCTGGCTTTTAAAATGGAGAAGAGGATTTTCAGCTGTTCACAAAGGGCTTTGAAATCCAGTCACAGCGAGTACTCTGTCACCTCGAGCTGGTTGTTAGCATGCAACCTGTTTGCTAATAAACCAGTATAGGACCTTGGTGTCAAAATGCTTAAAATGGTCAAATCAGCCGGGACCACATTTCTGTATCTGACATGCCTTTTTTCCATTTCCCAGCCCCATGCAGAACATAAACCTGACTCAGGAGGTGGCTCCGTGTGAACTCTCATAAATTGGAGTGGGTATCTAGGGATTGGGGAGCAGACACTTCTTCTTTTAACCTTTCAGGACCAAGGATCATTTGGCCAGAAATCCACACCGTATTGAACTTAGGGTGTGAAAGCCTTACAGTGTATTAAATGTGAATTTGAGACCATGAATTCTACCCACACCAACTCCATAAAACAGCCTCCCTTTTTCATAAAGCAGGCCCATAAACCGCTGCCAGTGAAGCAGAAAGACTCCTTAGGACTGTGGCTCGCTTTCCGTCTGGGGTTGTCAACAAACCCCCTTTATGAGTGGAATAGACCTCTTGTATGTGTCGAGCTTCTGGCTTTTTACAGAGTGTGTTAGGAGCCAGGCTAGGCAAACGTTCGGCACTGTTTGCTGAGTGCATTTATTGCCTTTGCATAATTTATGAGCTGGAGGGGTTGACCATCATTCGTCTCTGCCAGGGGCTGGCACTCCAGGCTCCAGAGAGCGGAGCTGTAAATTGGATGGTGCGCTCCTGCTGAGCTCACGGCAAAGTCCTCGGGTCAGTATGGGAATTTAATACCAGAAATGGAACTGTTTTCTCAGCACACCATGTGGGCCCCAGCGCAGCACAGACTGTTTTGGCAGACTCTGCGACTGGCCTTGTCGAGGGGCTGTCACTCACCCGGCATGTTGTGTGGGGAGCCTGAGCATTTTTAATCGGCTTGGCATCCGTGCTGCTTCCATAATGGATACCAGTAGGTCTCAGTTCTTCACCATATGCTTAACTCTGGAGACAAGGTGCTTCTGGGTATATCAGTAATTACTTGATGCAGAATTAAGTGGACCTTGAAATTAGAACTGGACTGTTGGAAAGCAGGAAGCTTAACACTTTGATAGGAATAACCATTCCCAGGGACACACTGCTGTTCGGGTGCGGGAAGTGGGTGTGGACAGCGGCAGTTTTTCCCCCACTGTCGTCCCCACTCTTCTGCCCCCTGCACGCCAGTCCTTGGGGGGTGGGCAGATGCTCTGCCCCTGCCTTCAGCTGCTGCTGATTACCTCACGAGGCGGGCTGTGAACATCTGGGAAGATGAGCCTGCCTGGCAAAACCCTCTTCTGTCTTCCACACCCCTCCCGAATCATACTGTCACTCTTGAGAATGTGCCGGGAACTTCGGAACCTCCAGGAAGGCTTCACTGAGGCCAACAGAGAAGCCACACAATCCGGAGAAATGTTGTCCCATCCTCTGCTGTTGGAGGCCTTCGAGGTCTTCATCCCACCCATTTTCTGTCTCAGCTGGTTTGACTTATTATAACAGAGCAGTCGCTGCTCAGGCAGAAGAAAGTCAGTTTACACAATCTGAGGTTGGGAGCTCGGCTGAGAAGGCAGTGGTTAAAGCACTGTCACCAAACCTCTGATAACCCTGTGGCACTGAGGAGCCCGTGCAAGAGCAGATGGCGTGCAGGCCATGGGGCTGCCATGGGAATTCCTAAACGCGCGTTGCGCGGGCAGTTTAGTCCCCAGACTGAGTCTTAGTAGATGTCCGCGTTTGGATGGCGGTTTTGTTACTCTCGATTGAAAACTCTCTAATGGTGGTTTAAACAATGTTAATTTATTGTAAACTTATCTGAACAAAACACTCCAAAGCCTGGTTGCTCTCAAGTTGGTTCCATGTCTCAGTTGCGCCAAGATCTCTCTTCCCTTGTTTTTGTACTTCAGCTTTTGGCCTCATTTTTGCAAAATGGCTGCCCCAGATCTGGACGTTGTGCCCTCATGCAGTGATGTTCAGGGGAAAGAAGCAGTGCTTCTGCTTTTCTCCTTTCTGTGAAGAGGAAAGGGTTTTCCAGAACCTTAAGCAGACATTTCCTCAAGTCCCAGCCAAAGCTGGGTCTTACATCTACCCTTAGCTGCAAGGGAGATTGGGAAATGGAGACTATCTGACTTTTTCAGTCTCGAAATGTCAGGAAGTGGTACAGACGTGGGAGAAGGGGGACTGCGAATGGCTGTGGGTGTGTAGCCAGCAGCGGCTGCTCTATAAGTGAATTTATTTCCCGTTTCTGGTCATAGCTGCATCAGCTCCCTTGTCCAGGTGGCCACTCTAAAAATCCTTGGCATCATGGTAGACTTGTCCCTCTTGCTTCCACACCCATCTAGTCCTGTCGGTTCTACCTTCACAGTCGCTGTGCCATCTGCTCTGTGTGTTAGTTGCTCAGTTGTGTCCGACTCTTTGCAACCCTATGGACTGAGGCTGGCCAGGTTCCTCTGTCCATGGGATTCTCTCAGTGGGAATACTGGAGTGGGTTGCCAGTCCGTTCTCCAGGAGATCTTCCCCAACCTGGGGATCGAACCTGGGTCTCCCTGTGGCAGGTGGATTCTTTACCGTCTGTGCCACCAGGGAAGCCATCTGCTCTCCCCTTTCTCAAACCATTGCATCTTGCTGGTCTAGACGGCATAGGGTTGCCAGCCTGGTCTCCCCATGACCTGGTCCTTTCCTCACAGCACTTTGTCTCTCCTCCACTCCATGGAAGTGTCATCCTCATGGAGTAGGTTTATCTCTGATCATGTTACTTCTACTGTGAAACCAAAAGCTGCCTTAGGACCAGGCCCGTGTCTTGACTGAATATCTAACCCGCTTAGCAGTGCTTATCGAGGTCCATTGAGTGAATGAGTAGATGTATTGACATGCTATTTACTCTCACAAAACACATCCTCTTCTTACTAATCAAATATCGGATAACTGAACTTTATTCTTGGTTTGGGAATAAAAATGTGTTCTTTTTTTTCCTTTACTTCTAATGAAGAACCCAAAGCTTTGGGTTAACTGTCATTCTCTGGTCTTCTGAAACTGTGCTCAATGGTTGGAATCTGTTAGATACCATGTGAGTTTCCTGACCTAAAGCTTTTTTTTTTTTGCCCATATTGTTGCTTTGTTACCTTGACATCTTGTCCTTGGCATGTTTTTAATAGAGAATATTCCCTCTTTTCTCTGGCTGATCACAAGTGATGAGCCTTGCCTGTCATGTTGTGCTTCCTTCAAAGTCCACATGAGAGGATGCAGTGCCCAGAGGTTCGCCTCTTTTCCTCTAGAAAAGCAACAGGAGAGAGAGAGCCATTCACATTAGCTAAAGGAGAGATGTCTCCATTAAGAAATTGATTTTGCTTTGACTCGCATTGAATGATCTTGATTTTCCTTAGTCTCGGGGCCAGATTTGGCTCCTCTGTGTGCGCCCCCTCTGCCGTGAGGTGAAGGGTGCGCGCTGGTGTGACCAGCTGACCACAAGATGAGCCATGGAGCACGGGCATGGGATGAACTCAATAGAAGGACTTCTCGCACTTTGCTTTTGTTTCTCTTCGCAGCACTTGAACTGAAGACCTTTTCCAGCCCAGACACAATGTTTCCTATTTCCTTTACTTGTCTTGCCTTTTTTTTTTTTTTTTTTTTCTGTAGCAATAGCAAAAACATAACTCAATTTTTGCACTAATGCTGATTCTCATCTTCCTTTTCAGTGTGACAGCGACAGTGACCAGGAAGAGAAGGTAAGCCCCTCTCATCCCCCTACTGTGGGCACAGCAGGCAGCATCGTGAACACTGGGGTCTCCCTTACACACTGCAGGGGTGGGGTGCCAGCTTCATGCTGACAGCACGTCTCTTCTGCAAAGATGGACTATAGTCACACAGTGACATTGCCTGTGATGAGAGAGAAATCTTTTCATTTGTGAGGCCCACTTTTAAAAAATAAGCCCTTTAATGTTATGTATATATGGCACAACGTTTTTCACTTTATAGAAAACTTTAAAAAAGGAAATTGTTTATTTTAATAGCCATCTGATTTTTCCGGTTTTATCCTTGATTGGAACATTAAACCTGCTAATATGCCTTTGTAATGTCGTTCCTGCATTTCTGTTACTGACCCACATGCTTCTTCCTGCTTTTCTGTACATATTGGCCTTCTTGAAAGAAATGTTAATGGTTTATCCTATGAGTTTTGGTTTATGTTAATGATTTATTCCTGTTCCTCATGGGGGTTGGGGGAGAGGTGGGCCAGGGCTGTCAGGTAGGAATTGCCCTCTTCTGGTCCAGGCAGATGGTCAGGTGGGAGGGTGCTTCTTCCAGCAGGTACACGCTCTGTTCCGAGGCTGATGGCCGCCAGCCTCTGTGTAGCCGGTTCCACATGGACCAAGACAAGGAGCTCGGTCTGGGGGCTTCCAGAAGATCAGATCACAACCTGGTAAAGTGTACATTCTGCGGCCCGAGCCAAAGGGATTGTCTGTTTCATTTCTCTTTCTAGCTGTCCCAACCCTCCGACCAAATTTCTTTACAATGTTATGCTGTTCTATGCATTTTGAAAATAGTTAACCTGAATATCATGGTTTCTATATTGCTTGGCACCAAAAGGAATGTACCCATCCTCCCCTCATCCCCAATTTCTGGGTCTGTCCTGCCCAGCTGGCTTTCCTGAGCTCTTCTCCCCGACTCTCACCTCCGATGTGCTCGCAGATTTTACTCAGAATCCTGTGGTTAGTATTTAGCGGGATCTTTCCATGGAGCCCAGCATTTTCCCCCTCCTCTCTGCTGCCAGCCTCCAAGAGAGATCTAAAGGCCCTTGTTCTGTGCTGTCGTTAATTTGAATTCAGCATATGCAGCGCGTTATAAAATGCGAGACATCATCATTTGAGCAGGTCAAGCATATTCAGATGAAGACAAATGGTGCTTATTTGATTTCCTTAAAATCAGGAAATGAAAAAAGTGCTCTCTGGAGAAATCATGTTCTGCCTGACTTGGATGATAGACCAGTGCGTGTCCCCCAGATAAGAACAGGCTCTCGCCTTGAGGTTTTTATCTCTGAAGGACGGCTAGGACTGTCAGCTTGCTGACATGTGCATTATCCATGTCATTTTAAACAAAGTGACCTATGGAAGGGTGCGCCGTGCTGTGACACGGTAATGGGCTGTTGGATGACAGTGAAAGTACGCACTGAAAAGGGGGCTGTGGGTTAGTCTTTTGTTTAGCTGACAAGTAGGCGCTTCCTTCCTCCAGCCCCTGGGGAGTCCTAACTCCTTGGAAGTCATTCCCCCCACTGTGTCTCTGGCAGCCAGTGTGCAGTGGGTGCCTGAGGCATGTGGGCAACAGTGGGCGTTTGGCAATCCGATCAAGTAAGCCCGCTGGCCCCCAAGCCATCCTGGCCACATCCCACAGGGCAGTCGTCGTCTCGTTTTATCAGGCCCCGGGGACCCAGGGAGAAACTGGCACTTCTGGCTGCTCCAGGAGATCTTTTCCAGGTGACAGTAGATCTCACTTTCCAAGTGGGTGGCCCTTTCCAAGGGGACAAGGCTTCCTTGGGGTGGCACTGCCAAGCACACGTTCCTGCTTTATAAGGCAGAGTGAATTCAGGAAGTGTCCCAGAAGGTGGCAAGGCATCCAGTTTTGTGTTCCACGAAGGTGTCTTGACGAATAGTCTCAACCTTGACTGTGCTTCTGAATGCCCCTGGGGCTGCAGGAGTCCCAGATACCCGGGCCGTGTCTCAGGCAAGTGCCTCAGACTCTGCTGGTGGCTAGCACCCCTTGTCTACAAGGTCACTAACTATTAATGTTGAAAATTATCAGCACTGCCTGCAGTTTCCAGAGGCATCTGGGGGCCCAGGTGTTTCCTGCATCCTGGGAGCACCCCAGCTACTGGTTTGCTGTGTTCCTGAGTCTCTGCCGCTTGGGTGGGAAGCAGCGAAGTGTCAGCCCAGTGGAATGGGTGAGAAGGTAGCCAGTGCCCATGGCTCTTGAGTTTGGTGTGATTTCGGGACAATGAAGGAGAATGGGAGATGTCCATAGGCAAGTCCACGGGAGGCGTGACGGTGGGGACAGAGGGCCGTTGGGGGCGGTCAGTCCTTTGAAAAGGGGGGAATTCCTGCCTCGCCTCCCCAGCCACTTTCCCTGTGGGCAACGGCGGCCCCGCAGGTCCTGTCTCCTTCCCCAGGGGCTCCTCCACAGCGGCACTCCCCTGTTCCTCCAGGGGGCCCGCCAGGAGCCGTCATGCCTGCTTGGCCCCGTGGTAGTTAAGACTGCCAGGGTTTCCCCTTTTGGACTGAGACTGTCTGGTGTTTATCACTGACTTTAACACCATCCTCCCAGACTTCTGCTCTGCACCAGAGTCTGGGCCCCCGTCAGCCTCCGCCTTGCCAGAGCCTCTTGCCGCCGGCCCAGAGCCCCAGAGCTCACCCGGCTGCCTCCTGTGCTCTTCGGAGGACTCGCATTCGAATCTGAATTGCTAATGGCGGCCGAGATGCCACTCAGTGTCCCGGGATCCTTTCAGCAGTCCCACCAGGGAGGCTGTCGGAGGCAAAAGTGAGACTTGTAGGGGACCCACTGGGATTTCTCTCCGGAAGACCTGTCATTCTCTAACTCCATAGGGATCCGCAGAGCCGGCGGTCTAAAATTAGGGTACCGTATTTCACACAGCTGACTGAATTAAGATAAACCCTGCTTTCCTCTGATACGAAGCTGTAATTTATAAAANAAAGTGAGACTTGTAGGGGACCCACTGGGATTTCTCTCCGGAAGACCTGTCATTCTCTAACTCCATAGGGATCCGCAGAGCCGGCGGTCTAAAATTAGGGTACCGTATTTCACACAGCTGACTGAATTAAGATAAACCCTGCTTTCCTCTGATACGAAGCTGTAATTTATAAAATGATACCCTTACTAATTAATGTGGAAGTGACTGAGAAGAGGGCTAGAAAGCAGAGCTTTCCATAAATGCAGGAGACATTCTCATACGTGGAGAAGGCTTGCCGGGACACCGAGCACAGCATCCCTTGGCGCCCCCACTCCCCCCACCAGCTGTGAGAATACATTTCACGTTAATGTCAGCGGCCCTGGAGGACTTCTGTGAAGAGTAGGAACAGGGTGGAGGAGTAGAGAAGGCTGGGAATGCTGCATCTTAGATTGGGGATTGTTCTTTGCAGTTAGTGCAGAGAAAAGAAGCAGCACTTGGCACCTTAATCACCCAAATTAAGCAATTATTCCAGTCCCCCACCTGAAATGAATTGGTATAATGAGAACAAAGAGGCAACAGGCATATTTCCCATGTTTGGCCTGTATTTTCTCTTGTTTCCTCCCTTTCTCTCCTACTGGCAGCAGCCCATTGTGCTGAGAAACACTCCCAGTTTGGTTGTGAAATCTAAGTGGAGATGGAAAGTGATTCTCCTTCCATTCACCCACTTCCTGTGTGTTCTGTGGGCCACATGAACGAGCTGGTTGGAAGGGGGAGTACGCAGTGGTCATGCACTTGGGCCGCCGAGTCTGATGGCCTGGGCTTGTTCCTGACTGTCCCTCACAGCTCCGGAGCCATGGACAAGCCTCGATCCTCTCATCTGCCAAATGGGGATAACAACGCCCCCCACCTCGAGCCAGTTAAACTGGCTCCATGCCTGGTCTGTGCTCTGTAAATGTCAACTTCTGTTAGTTTTCCTTGGAATCGACCAATGGAGAATCACTTGGGGAAGGAGGGAGGCAGTCCTCCTCTTCCGAAAGCTCGGGGTCTGCCAGAGAACATGCCAGAGGATAAGAGGTGTGAGTTTCTTTTTCTGCTGGAACCCAAGGCCCAGCCTTACTCCCCTCAGTCACTTCTTCCGGAAGACCTGTCACAGGCTGAATAGAAGTGTTGTGAAATTTGAAAGGGTCCCCCAACAATGATTATTAAATTCCAAATCCTCAGTCTTTCCTCTCGGCACAGTCTGAGCAGAGAGGAAGCATGCCATCCTGGAGGGAGCAGAGGGTGATGGAGTGGGTGGCCCAGCCCACAAGCCAAACACTGTCAGTCTCCAGATGCCCATTGCAGCAGGGGGGGTCTGATGAGGTCCATCGGGATGGGGGTCGCAGCATCCATATTTTTTAGAAAGCTTCTTGGTACTTTTTATACAACTGATTTTGAGAACTACTGCCTTATAGCAAATGTCCAAAAGAAGCATTTACTTTCTTCTTCATTAAGGCTCTTAACATTCTGACAGCTCAGGAGAAAGACCTGAAAGCAACAGGGTGTTGTGTGTGTCCACGCACCCCACACGCTTGTGTTTGTAGATGTGTAGTGCCTAGTGCATGCAACACACACATACACGGCTCCGTAGACACGAACCATTCTCCTTGTCCTCGTGAAGCTTTTAGCACGACTTCTGCTTGCAGTTTCCCCTCCCTGGGTTTTTAATGACAGGAATGATCTCCTCAACAAGGTTGCTGGGTCCCTGGACTTACTCAGCAGCACCCAGGACCACCAGCTGGGATACTGGCTCGCGGCCAATGCAGAACCCTGGATTTCCCGTGTCAGCTCCTCCTCCCTTTAACACACACACACTTTTTGGTGCATTCTAACTTTTTGATTCAAGCTGTATGTGTTGTGTTTAATCATTTTGTATTCACTTGTGTGGAAAGGGGACAGAAAAGCAGCTAGAATACTGAGAGGCTTGTGTTCCTAACTCAACACAAACCACACACCTGACTTGGCTCCCTGGAAGGGCCGAGAAACTGCTGAGATATCAAATGAAAGATGGGACGTGTGGCTTGTACTTACGGTGGAACAGCCCCATCCCTTGATGAACCATGTTTCACACTTGGTAAAAATTCCATGCCCTCAGCAACATTCTGGAAGCCCAGGAGGCATCCCCTGTTGTTACTTGTAGAACCTCCTTCCTTGATTTTGAAATAGGATGTGTTCTGATCAGGAGACAACTTAAAGACGCTATCCTACTTTGCAGGAAAAGAAAAGAATTTTCTCCTCCCTTCTGGTTTTATAGCAGCAAAGCACATAGTCATGGCCCAGGTGAAGAGTAGGGACTCAGGTTCTCATCTTTATATCCCTGATGTTCAGTCATGATCATTGTTTTGCTAAATTTGCATTCCCTTTCCTGGGTACTCATCTCTCAATGGAGGAGATAAGTGAAACCACTTCAGAAAACTCAGAAAACTGGTGCTGTTACATGAGTGCAACTCATGTCAATCCCAAGGTGTGTTTTCTGGGCTCTCTTCCCCAGCCTTCTATATTTCTTGAATAATTTTATTTTTTCATAAGATATTTCTGAGTCATTTATAAATTTCCTCCTTTATTTGGAAAATTTCTGTAGCTCTTGTTGAGTGATGCCCATCGATCCAACCTCCAAGATTAAGTCTGGGTCAAAATGACACTAGTTGGTTCTTCCCACATCACCATGTTTCCATCTGGCTTAATTCCTTCCTATCCTTCAAAAATTCCTATTGATAGATCCTTGGATTTAATCTCTGCTGCAAATTATTTTAAATCCCGAGTTTCATTAAATTCTTCTCTGTCCCATATCATTGCATTTTTGTACCAGAGCAAAACTTGCTTCACTCACACTGAATGTGTATGTAGAATATTTGTTCATACACCTGAAAAACCCCAGAGGATTTCTATATGGGTTAATATATATGCATATTTATATATGTACATATTCTTTGTTAAATATAAATCAAATGAATACTCAAATTATTGGAAATGGTCTGTTATCCTCAGCTAAACTCCTATTTCTTAGACTGAATAGTGATAGGAATGGGTTCTAGATTGTCCCTTGTTTTCATGGGCAGGTAATGGAGAAGGATACTTGGAAGACCTGACTTCTAATTTCTAACCAACCAAGTATGTGGCCCTGGGTAACTTACCTAATGTTGTTGAACCTTAGTTTTGTCATCTGTAGTACGAGGCTGAGTTCAGTGGTGTAGCTCTGAATATCATGTTTTTCTGTGTGGTTAGTTACCTAGGCCCCAGCAACATAGCAGACCCAGAGGGAAATGTACATGAAAGTATTTTCTCTTTGCCAAGGTACAAGGAAGCTTATATAAAATTTTTCTCCATTCTTTCACCTCTCTCAAATTCCTAACAGGAAATAAACATAGGGTGGACACATCCGTGTTGACACTTTCAAGTAACTAAAGGAAACTTACGTATGAGCTTGATGTCTAAACAAGGTCATTGCCTGTTTGTTGGTTCTTTCATTTAGTCGTTCATATCAACTCACTTACTTTTTTTTTTTTTTTTGAATTTTGTTGTTTTCTGTCAAGC
>SJYS01022119.1:239704-253914 GCA_006410695.1 Philantomba maxwellii | reverse complement strand
TACAGATAGCTGATTCACTTTGTTGTACAGCAGAAACTGACACAATACTGTAAAGCAATTATATTCCAACTTAGAAAAGAAAACCAGAGCAGACTCATCATAGAAGCTTCCATGCTCTGGTCTGTAGGTGAGGGGGCTGATTCACCTGAGGACACTCAGGATTAGCCAGTCTTGAAGACCCTTGGTTCACAGTAGTCCCACCTGAGGCCACCCATCAGGGCCTAGCTGGCCTGGCCTGGCGGAAGTGGAAGGACTCTTAAAGACTAGCTCCGCCCCCCGCTTCCCCATCTGCCACACACAGAGGCAGGGGAACAGCACAGGGAGCCATCTGCTTTGGGCTGCCTCAGGAAGGCTTCAGACAGGAAGTGAGGGAGGGGGCTGCTTCCAGTGGCTCAAGATAAGGAAAGGGAACCAGATGCAACTAGCAGAACCGTTTTACCCCTTTCTTCCTCCACGTTGATCTCCCCAGAATCTGAAAGGAGACTGTGTAGAAAGAGAGAGCTGAGTGTCCCACTGTACTCCTCGTCCTTTTTTCTTGAAAGTGAAATCATCAGCCTCTAAACACTCAGCTGGAAACCAGCTCCTTGGACTTCTCCAATTGTCTGGAAGGTCACTCTGCAAAGGCAGGGTTGGCCCTGGGAGCAGCACAGAGTGAGGGCTCCTGAGCTCAGGACCCCCAGACTCTAGCACACGGAGCACCTTGACCTTCAAGACCAGCTTCAGACAGCCACTGAGTGACTGCTTGTGTGATAGGTATGCAGACCCCTAGAGGGCCCACCGGAGGTAGCAGTTGCCACCTAAATTCTATCATGAAAATGATCCTCTAAGAAAGCAGTGTCTGAAAAGTTTTGGGTTTGGGGGATTTTCTTTTTTTTACTTTTTCATTTGGAAATAATTTTAGACTTACAGAAAAATAGTGTAGGAAGTTCCCATATACCCTTCACCCAGCTTCTCCTAATACTGTATCTTTTAAAACCAGAATACAGATACTTAAGGCTTTCATGGTGGCTCATTGGTAAAGAATCTGCCTACCAATGAAGGAGCCTTGATTTTGATCCCTGGGTTGGAAAGATCCCTTGAGGAAGGAAATGGCAACCCACTCCAGTATTCTTGCCAGGAGAATCCCATGGACAGAGGAGCCTGGCGGGCTGCAGTCCNTTGGTAAAGAATCTGCCTACCAATGAAGGAGCCTTGATTTTGATCCCTGGGTTGGAAAGATCCCTTGAGGAAGGAAATGGCAACCCACTCCAGTATTCTTGCCAGGAGAATCCCATGGACAGAGGAGCCTGGCGGGCTGCAGTCCCTGGGATCACAAAGAATCAGACGTGACTGAGTAACTAAACAACAACAGATATTTAAATCAAACCTTCATATAATACTGTTAGCTAAATCTACAGACCTTTATTCAGAGTTCACCTGTTTCCCCAACTGTGTCCTTTTTCTGGTCCTGGGGTTCATCTAGGACCCCACACTGCATATAGTTGCCATAAGTTTTCTTTGCCTCCTTCTGTCTGGGAAAGTTGCTCAGTGTTTCTTTGTCTTTCATAACTGTGACATTTTTCAGTAATCCAGACAGGTTATTTTGTGGCCCTCCATCCTTTGATTTGGGTCTGTCTGATTTTTTTTTTTCTATTTTTTAATTGGAGTAAAATTGCTTGACAATGTTATGTTAGTTTCCGGTGTACAGTGAAGTGAATCAGGTGTATATACACAGATATCCCTCCCTCTTGGGCCTCCCTCCCCACACGCATTCCACCCCTCTAGGTCATTAGAGAGCACTGATGTTTTCTTTTGATTAGACTGAGGTTATGCCATCTTGGCAGGAAAAATCTTGTGCATGATGGCCCCTTCTCGGTGCATCACATCAGGGCCTCATGACGTCTTCCTGCTGGTTGTGGGAATGTGACGTGGATCACCCACCAGGTTCCTCACTGTAAGGTTACTATTGTTTTCCTTTCAGAGTAATTAGGATCTTGTGGGGAGATATTTTGAGACTATGCAAAATACCTGTTTCTCACCAAACTGTCAACCACAGTTTCAGTGCTCATCTTTGACTCTTAATCTCAGTAGATAGACTCAGGTCTTTGCCTGATGGTAAGACATGTGCTTTTAAACTGGTTGAGCTCTTCATGATAGCTAGCCTGTGGTATAAACAGTGGGAATTGTGCAGTCTGCAGGCCAGGCCATAGCTCCAAGAGGTGTGGTCCTGAGGGGCCCTGTGGAGGTCATGCAGCCTGAGGTCTAGAAAGTAGAAGGACGGAGGAGATGCCTGGAAAGGTAGGGGTGGTGAGGTCACCATTCCAGTCCCATCAGGATAGGCTGTGTGACTTGACCTTGAGAAATATACTTAATGCCTCTGAGCTGCTGCTGTTCTTTTTGTTTGTACAAAAAGACAAAAACATGTAGAATGATATGGCCTGTAATAAATACTCAGTGAATTTCAGATTTCAGTCTCTCCCACACAGCTACCCCTACCACTGCTCCCCGCACCTGCCGTCCCTGCCAAAAACCAAAACCAAAACAAAGCCCTGACACACGTTAGCACTGAATCCCTTGCAGACAAGTTGGCCCACTCCTCAAAAGCAGACCTCTTAAGAAATGGGATCCCGAATAAGTAAGTCCTGAAGAAGCAGATCAGAAAGACATGAATCTTGGCTATGTCATCAGTCAGTGAAATTTGGAAAGAGGGGCCCTGCAGAGAGAGATTCAACAGGAAGAACAGACTTTAAACAGGAAGTCACCAAGCCTTTGGAGGAGCAGGAGGTACCCCAAGGAGCAAGTAATGGGCCCCAAGCAAAGACTGATGGCAGAGGCAGCTTTAATAATCAAGAAGATTTCACCAAGATTCTCTCTCTACCTTAGCTTCATTTTTGCTTTTGAGAAGGCTTTTAAGTACATTTCCGCTGAATTTGCTCCTATTGTACAGAGCAGGATTTTTAAAAGTCCGTTCCCCAACTTTCGGAGCCCTTCTCTCCCTCCCCACGTCCTCCCTGTCTTGGACTCCCAACTCCCAGTGATGTCCTTCTGTCTTTCCTTTCTTTCTTTGGTGGTGCCAGGTCTTAGTTGCAGCATGCGGAGTCTTGTTTCCTGCCCAGGGATTGAATCTGGGCCCCCTGCATTGGGAGCTTGGAGTCTTAGCCACTGGACCGCCAGGGAAGTCCAAGGGATGTTTACGTCATTGCTAACTCAGAGCCTCACATGTGATGTGTGCCAAGGAGCTGCCACCTTCCACAGTCCCCGCACGTGTTCAGTCCCCATGTGCTTTCAGGCCGAGGGCACCGCAGAACCTGCCTGCCAGGGCGCCTGCTCCATGAATGTGGGCATCAGACGTGCTGCACGTACTCGCTGCCCCATACACGCGATGGGGATTTTAATGGTAGCTGTGCTCTCTGAAAGGTGGCAGCACCAGGCTCAGGGAGACTGGAATCAGGGAGACTTGCCAGCATCTGAGGGTTTCTAGAAGTCTCTCTTATGGTCAGAAAGGGAGCAGCCCCTGTGTCAGTCCTCTGAGTGTGGCTGAGAGATGGAAATGCGTTGTGTTTGGTTGTGGTAACAGAATGCCTGTCGGTGGCTTTGAGAGTGTATTTGTTTCCTGTGGCTGCTATAGCAAACCGCGAACTTGGTGGCTTAAAACAGCAGGAACTTCTCTTTCAGTTCTGGGGGCTAGAAGTTCCATGTCATGTCCACTGAGCCAAAGTCAAGGCTCCGTTAGGGCTGTACCCACCCAGAGGCCGTAGAGGAGCCTCTGCCCCGTGCCTCTGCTGTCTTCTGGGGGCTGTCAGCCTGCCTCTGCGTGTGGCCGCCTCACTCCAGCCTGCACTCCTGCCTTCGCATGCTCTCCCCTCTCGTGCGTGACTGGTCTCTGCCTCCTTATAAGGGCACTTGGCATGGTACTTGGGGCCACCCTGATGATAATCTGAGATAATCTCCGTATCTTCAGGTCTTTAACTGAGTCACGTAGCAAAGAACTTTTCTCTTTTAACCTATTCTTCTTTTTTTTTTAATTAATCAGTTTATTTTATTGGAGGATAATTACTTTACAATGTTGTGGTGGTTTTTGCCATACGTCATCATGAATCAGCCACAGGTATACATGTGTCCCCTGAGTCCTGAACCCCCTCCTCCCACCTCCCTCCCCAGCCCATCCCTCTGGGTGTCCTGCTTCATGCATTGGCACTCACCCTGGTCATGTATTTTACATGTGATAATGTACATGTTCCAGTGCTATTCTTTCAAATCATCCTACCCTCACCTTCTCCCACTGAGTCCATCTATTCTTTACCTCTGTGTCTCTTTTTCTGCCCTGCATGTAGGATCGTCAATACCATCTTACTAAATTCTATATATATGCATTAATATACAATATTTGTCTTTCTGACTTACTTCACTCCATATAATAGGCTCTAGGTTCATCCACCTCATTAGAACTGACTCAAATGTGTTCNGATCGTCAATACCATCTTACTAAATTCTATATATATGCATTAATATACAATATTTGTCTTTCTGACTTACTTCACTCCATATAATAGGCTCTAGGTTCATCCACCTCATTAGAACTGACTCAAATGTGTTCTTTTTTAAAGCTGAGTAATATTCTATTGTGTATATATACTACAATTCCTTATCTCTTCATCTGCTGATGAACATCTAGGCTGCTTCCATGTACTAGCTCTTATAAATAGTGCTGCAATGAACATTGGGGTCCATGTAAAGACCTTTTTCTTACAAGGCAGCATTCGTGGGTCCTTGCAGAACATACACAAGGCAATCAGGAAGGAAACAGGTGATCAGGGGCCTTTTACGTCTCTGTGACTGAAACAGTCCAGTCCAGGGACAAAGGGAAAAACAGGACTCTGGCAAAAAGGGCCTGGATTTCCCCGATTCAGCATGACGGTCCCTGGGCATTCTGCTGCCTTAAGAGTTCTGTTAGCGAGAGAGGAGTGGGAGAAATAGCTTCTGGGTAAGCACAAAACAGCGACAGCCACAGAGGATGTGGGTGTCCAAACCTTCTGATGTGGTCAGATTGCAAAATCTGAATTGAGTGTCTACCCTCTAGTTCTGTTGAGTTCACACCGTCTTAATTTCTCTGTTTAAACCTTCTCAGCTCAGTCAAACAGTAAATGACCATAGTTGTTGAGTTTCTAACTCTCTACCCATCTCTGGGATCCATTTATGAGGAAAGTGAGCTTAAGGTTGACACTCAGAAGGCCTAGAATTCATAACTGACTGCTGGTGTGACGTAAAAGTCCCTGACGCTCTCTAGAGCCTCAGTGGAACGGTTCCCTACCAAGGCTGTGGCGAAGAGATGAAACGCGTTTATAGGACTTGCTGACATGATAGCTGGTGTTACTGCTGTCCGTGTTAAGTGCAGCCCCCTGGCACCTCCCGGCTTCCACCAGGTTTAGGGGCTTGGAGCCCTTGTTGAGCCACTCCCTCAGGCATGCCCACCACGGACGCTCAGACTTGTTCTGTACGCTGGTTGCTGTCATTTGTTTATCTTCAAGTTTTGACTAGGAAGGCAAGTTGCCTTTGGTGCTGATGTTGGCAGTACTCTCACCACGTCCCTGAGTGTAATTCCAGGAGCAAGTGGAGAGTATCAGGGGAGTTCTGGGCACTAGAAAGTTCCTGTCACATCTGGACCATGGGGAGAGGGCAAGCTCCTGAATTTGCACTTGGTTTGCACTCATGCTTGTGGTTAGGCCTGGCCACCCTGTCCCCGGTCGTCTTGGTCCTAGACGTGTAGGTGGTAATGCCAAGGACCAGAGAGGAGGAACAGAGATGCTCCGGGCACCTGTGCCAGTCTCGGCTCTTTGGTCTGATCAGACTCAAGCCCAGGTGGCGGCCTGCAGAGCGGATGAAGAAATGTAACACCCGGGCAGGTGGCCAGAAAGTAATGTGTGGAGGGAGGGTCCCCACGGTCGTCCCTGGTGCTGTGCATGGTGGCGGGGGGAGAAGGGGCAGAACACTTTGACAGTCTGGGGACTCTGATCCCAAAGTTCCCAGGTGGAGCGCAGGAACCTTCTGTATTTCCAGAAGGACGCTCAAGGCTTCTGATGCACACACAGTAAGCCAAGCAGAGATACGAGTTTCTACGAAAGAGCCATGATCTTGGGGTCAGGAAAACCTGCATCTGGTGACAGCTTTGTTACTCACCTCACGCACTCTCAACTTCACCAGCCGTAGATTTCAAGCTGGCCTGATACCTGCCTCCCTGGGGTGTTGAAGCATGAGTAAGACATGCAAACAAGTCATGAGCACTTCAACAAAACTGTACTTCCCCATAGAGCCCACAGCCAGCCTGGCTCACTTGCCTCAGCTTTGGCGTCCCCACCAACCACTTGCCACCAAGTCCATCCTCACCAAAGATTTACATAGCCCATAGCTAAATTGTTATTTTAATTAACAACCACTCCTAAAGGCTTTTCCTCTTATTTTGGTTAAAGAGAACTCGTAATTAAAGGAAGTGTACTTCTTATCCTTGACAAATCGTTGTGAATTCTTGTGGCACTCCCTGCGATAATATCTATCCAGATGAACATGTTTGCCTTTAATGCAAGTGTCATGTATAATTTGGGAGAAATTCTATTGTCATTGAGCATTAATGACTGCCCACTTTCTGTAAAGTGCTCAGAGCCACCAGCAGCAGCCAGATTTGTAAAGCACAGAGAAAGGATGGGAGACCT
Organism: Philantomba maxwellii; assembly: GCA_006410695.1. Taxonomy (NCBI): domain Eukaryota; kingdom Metazoa; phylum Chordata; class Mammalia; order Artiodactyla; family Bovidae; genus Philantomba; species Philantomba maxwellii. The sequence goes on along the minus strand of SJYS01022119.1, from coordinate 247,228 downwards.
GGGCAAAAGGTCAGAAACTGCTGCCCAGACAAGGGGCAAGGGGGTCAGCAGACCCCTCCTGCGGGGAGGGCAGGACGGCGATGCTTCCAGAGGCAGGTCTCCACCCCCAGGCCTTGAACACTCGCAGCTGGAGACACCCACACAGCTGGGCCCTCTACCTTAGCTTTGACCACGCTCCTGACCTCTCCTCCAGACTGCAGCTGCTGTAGACGTCTGTTTTGACCCTAGTTTCACCTGGCCGCACACATCGGCTGGGGGCCTTGGGAGCCTGAAGTGTGATACACTTAGAACCCTGCAGCCCCACTGCCCAGCCCTGTCCCCCTGCAGCCCACCCTGGGGGAGAAGGCTGCCCAGGAGGCCTGGCAGGTGCCGCTGCAGAAGTCAGCTCCTGGGCAGCTGTTACGTCATGCCTGTTTGTTAACATCCCCAGTTTTCTTCAAATGACTCATCCAGAAAGAAGTGGGGTCAGGGATTGAGCAGAGCTGTTTGGGGTGAGGAGACAGCCATGTCTCCCTTTACAGCAGGTACCACAGGCTGCAAACTGCAACAGCTGGAGGCCTGGGTCTGGCCTCCCAGCCATGTGACTTGCACCTCAGTTTCCTCATCTGTAAAAGGGGTCGTTTTCCCCGTCTGACGGATCCGTCTTATTAAGTGGGAGGAAGTGCCGCGTCCACGTGTGGTGCTTAGTAGTTACCACCTTAATGTCAGGAAGTCATGACAATGAGTGTTTCTCTTTGCTTTGTGTCCCCACCTCAGCATGTGCTCCCCAGGGCTTGGAGGTGGGCCTATCTGCCTGAGGAGGGGCAGCTCTGAGCACAGGACTGGGGGGCCCAGTCACAGAACCACACAGAAGCAGCTCTGACCTCCTGGTCCACATCCTGGCACAGTTAACAGCTCTCAGTGAGCTGACAGTCGCTTCTGTTCTGGTGAGGAAGAGGTGTCTAAATACCTAGTTTTTACTGCAATGGGTGGACCTGACCGTGGGTAGATCTGCTGTGATATCACGGGTGACACGCTGGCTGGTCCATCTCGTGTGTCACTTACAGAGAGGCCGGTGCGTAATTTCAGCAGACTCAGATTCCTGTTAGAGATTTACAGGTTTTTCGTGAACTCTGTTTAATCTTTCTCCGATGATTAAAAAGCCCTTCAGAATCATCAGTGTTTCTGTGGGAGCGGCCCTTTTTGTTGCATCCCAGGTCTAAGAAGCGGTGGAGAGCAGAGAGCCCAGCCAGGAGCACCCCTGGACTCACCGTGCTGGCCTCTCGGTTCCCCAGGGCCCTTAGGCCACACTGCTCACGTTTCCGAGAGACCGAGAGGAGCCGAGGAAAGACAGCAGAGATGAGTCTGAAGGGCGTCTCACTGTCCTGTCGAGGGCTGCTGCCTATGGACACAAGCCCTGGAGCCCAGGCTCACCGAGCCCTGCCCCTTCCGGGAGCCGCCCTCCTGTGGGGACCCAGGCCTGGGGCGCCCGCAGCAGCCCTTCAGTTCGCAGTGCAGTGATTTCCTCTGTCTCACGTGATTTAACCTGCCCACGTTGCTGAACCTCTATATTACATGTCTGTGTCAGGACGTCAGAAGAAATGAGAAGCCTCCTTAAAACAGCAGCCTCTATTCCACGCTAAGAATGTCTTCTTAGCCCACCCCCCCACCACCGGCCCCCACTCCTTCTGTACATTTTTGAGATTTTTAGCATGGTCTCTCCAGGATGAAGAATACCCTCCTCCATGACCCCAGCCTCTTGTCAGATGATAGATGAAATCTTTTCTTAAGCTGACTCCCTTGTCTATTATGTTTTCGAAATTCAAGGTTTCTCTTAGATTCTTGGCGGGCTGCCAAGTGGCCGGCCTTTGTGAGTAGGTGAATTGCTCTTCTCTTCGGCTCCTTAAACAGGAAGTAGTTGTTTTTAGGGTGAAGGGGAAGGGAGGCGTCTATCCACCTCCCTCCTCGGGCTTTGTTGAGGTGGCCAGGCAGTTGGTGGAAATTTACTTCTTTGCTCCTTTTTAGGAATTTCTTCTCGGGGACTGTACCGTAGGACTAAACCCAGTGGTGAGCAAGCCACCGCCTTGCTGGATGGCCCAGGGTTTTCCTGCTCCACTGTGTCACCCAGAACCAGTTGTAGAGCTTCCTGACAGTGCGCCTGCGTCTGACTCCTGTGGCCCACTGATGGGAGGAAGCTCAGCGCTGTTCCTCTCTGCACAGAGGGCATTTTAGAGATCTGGGGGCGGCTGCCCTGATGCAGGAAGGGGGAGACCCGGACAGGTGCGCCTGACTGTTGCTCTGCAGTCGCCCCCAACACGGGCTTGATGTGGACAGCTGACTGTCCACACTTTGGGTGACTAGGAGCTCTCTTCGTCAGCTGGATGGTGTGGTCTCCCCTGAGGAGGGGGAGTTAAGACTGGCTTCCATTTAAACCTAAAAGGGAGGAAGGACAAATGCCATTCCCCTACCCTTGTGTATAAACTTTGTGTGACAAATCCCCCATTTTAAGTCATCAGTCATGTGGCTTTTTTTCCCCCTTTCCCTTCTGAGATTTTGAGAGGACAGTTTTGTCCCTGCATGACCGTTAGTGATGGGAGAATGATGGCTGCTAATCCTTCATGAAATTGAGGTGTAGGGTAGCTTCCCGCTGTTGGACGATCCAGGAGAGATGGAGGGCATTGAGGTCGCGGAGCAGGGAGACAGCCATGCAAACTACGTTCTGTCTCTGCAGAGCTCCCAGCCTGCAAGGGGACATTCGTGTACCCAGGTCACCAGGACAGTAGCAAAGCTGTGTGAGTCCAGCCTCAGAACAAGCCCCAGCTCTTTGAAAACCCCAGCTGGGCTGTGCACAGAGAAGGCATTTTCACCGGTGTTCTCAGTTACTTTCTGGGCGCTGTCCCACTGGGTAACCTGAACCTAAGCACAGACAAGGCACTGTTTGTTTTGCACCACACAGAGTCTGATCACCTGGACTTCATTATCTGCAAAAACGCCCCAGGCTCCTCTACAGCTCACAGGTGATGGGCCAGGTACGGGAACGTGAACCTGGGAGCTCCCTCTGGGTCTGTGGGGAGGGGCCGCGCTAGGGTTCAGTGAGACGAGGAGTCTGCTAAAGACAGCAGGGCCAACCTGAAGCGGAGGCTCTCCTGGTCCCTGTGGCACTGCTGGGCCCTGCCCTCTGTTTGCCCTCCCTGTTCCATGACCATGAGTCGAGTCTTTAGGAGATTTAGATTAAAAACTCTGAAGGAAGGAGTGTGAGAGGAGAGACCAACACTTAACAGGCACCTCCTCCTCCACCCCGCATAGTCCGCAAGCCTGCAGGGGTTAGCTTGTTAGATCAAATACGTGAGGTGCACACGAGGAAATTGACCCCTGACCAGTCAGATTCAAAATCAGGCAGGGCTGCCCAGCTCTGAAAACCGACCCATTTCCTGTGTTGACCAATCTTCTCTCAAGCTCCCCAGACATCTGTGCAGTGCTCCAGGAGGTCCACGGACGGATTGGAGAAGTGAGGGCTTCCTGGAAGCAGTGGCAGTAGAACCATAGCCTGAGAGATACCAGCCTGAGCAGGGGGCTGCCGTAGCTTTTTCTGAAGCACAGTAAGAAGCGCTTACTCGCTGGAAGCCCAAGTGTGGCGATTTGTCTCTGCCCCCATTTCCTTGTCTGTAAAGTGAGCTCAGCGTGGCCACGCCGCAGTCTTACGGTATGGGCAGACGTGCAGGGACACCGGCTCCAGGCCTCCTTAGTGCCCAACCAGTCCTGCATTTCTCTGCTCTGCCAAGGCACAGACTCTAGAATGATCGAGCGAGCTTGGGAGAAATGGAGAGATGGGCGCACCTGGCAGCTAGTGAACATCATGCCTGGGAAATAAAGCGGGTAAGCGGTGACGGATCGATCTCAGAAGGAGTTTGGTGTCAGGGCAGAAAGACTCTTGAAAACCCACTGGACGAGTTTAGAGGTTTGCTTTGGTTTGGTGGAGAAACCAGATGGTGGGCTTCTCTTTGGGGGAAGATGACAGTAGATGACGGTCAGAAGAGTCATCCTGGGTGGTTTGTGTAAAGGCAGGAAGAGGGAAGCCTTGTTCTCAAGTGTCTCGGGGGTTGTATGATTCCTCAGTTTCTGGAATGACATTGCTAATAATAACAATAGGAACACGTGAAATGCAGAAATTTGCTCCCAGAATGTTTATAATTACTGTCCCTTTTCATCTTTAAAATAACCCTTTGGGACTCAGAGGACACAGAGATTCTTCTCGGTGACATACTGCTGTGAACTTGACTAAATCATTCCGGGCTGAGTATGTGCTCTGAGGTGGAACTGTCTGCACCCCGGCCCTAGGCTCCCGCCATTCTCCTCTTTCCTGCTCATCCTGTTTGAGGCTGTTTTTCATTCTCTCCAAGACGTTGTGGTGGTCATGATAATATTAATAATACTAATGATGATTGTAGGAACCACTATAGTTTCCAGAGCATTTATTTACTATGTGCCAGGAATTTGCTGCTCATTTTACCATGTTTTGTGTAATCATTATCTCCTCTTTACAACTAAGAGCATTGAAATGTAATGTGATCACTGACCCAAGGACACAAAGCAAGGGGGTGGTCAGATAAGGTCATACCTTTCTTGGGTCTCAGTGGCCCATTTGCCAGGTGAGAAGTTATCTGTGATTTTACTCAGTCCTCTCTGGAGTCCAAGGAGCAGATGGGAGTGGGCATGGGTTGTCAGGATATCAGGGGCCTGACCCTGCTTTAAGCACAGTAGCTTGGCTTTTTTTTTTAAGAGGTCACAATTGTTGCTTTTCTTTAAAATTTATTTTATTTTTTTATTGAAGTATAGTTTATTTACAAAGTTGTGTTAATTTTTGGTATATAGCTGTCAGTTTTACATACACACACATACTGAAAGTTGCTCAGTCTCTTTGCCACCCCATAGATTCTGCAGTCCATGAAATTCTCCTGGCCAGAATACTAGCCATTCCCTTCTCCAGGGGATCTTCCCCACTTAGGGATCGAACGCGGGTCTCCTGCATTGCAGGTGGATTCTTCACCAGCTGAGTCACCAGGAAAGCCCTAAATATATATATAGATAGATAGATAGATACATACATGCACATACACACACACACACACACACACANTGAGTTTAGAGGTTTGCTTTGGTTTGGTGGAGAAACCAGATGGTGGGCTTCTCTTTGGGGGAAGATGACAGTAGATGACGGTCAGAAGAGTCATCCTGGGTGGTTTGTGTAAAGGCAGGAAGAGGGAAGCCTTGTTCTCAAGTGTCTCGGGGGTTGTATGATTCCTCAGTTTCTGGAATGACATTGCTAATAATAACAATAGGAACACGTGAAATGCAGAAATTTGCTCCCAGAATGTTTATAATTACTGTCCCTTTTCATCTTTAAAATAACCCTTTGGGACTCAGAGGACACAGAGATTCTTCTCGGTGACATACTGCTGTGAACTTGACTAAATCATTCCGGGCTGAGTATGTGCTCTGAGGTGGAACTGTCTGCACCCCGGCCCTAGGCTCCCGCCATTCTCCTCTTTCCTGCTCATCCTGTTTGAGGCTGTTTTTCATTCTCTCCAAGACGTTGTGGTGGTCATGATAATATTAATAATACTAATGATGATTGTAGGAACCACTATAGTTTCCAGAGCATTTATTTACTATGTGCCAGGAATTTGCTGCTCATTTTACCATGTTTTGTGTAATCATTATCTCCTCTTTACAACTAAGAGCATTGAAATGTAATGTGATCACTGACCCAAGGACACAAAGCAAGGGGGTGGTCAGATAAGGTCATACCTTTCTTGGGTCTCAGTGGCCCATTTGCCAGGTGAGAAGTTATCTGTGATTTTACTCAGTCCTCTCTGGAGTCCAAGGAGCAGATGGGTGTGGGCATGGGTTGTCAGGATATCAGGGGCCTGACCCTGCTTTAAGCACAGTAGCTTGGCTTTTTTTTTTAAGAGGTCACAATTGTTGCTTTTCTTTAAAATTTATTTTATTTTTTTATTGAAGTATAGTTTATTTACAAAGTTGTGTTAATTTTTGGTATATAGCTGTCAGTTTTACATACACACACATACTGAAAGTTGCTCAGTCTCTTTGCCACCCCATAGATTCTGCAGTCCATGAAATTCTCCTGGCCAGAATACTAGCCATTCCCTTCTCCAGGGGATCTTCCCCACTTAGGGATCGAACGCGGGTCTCCTGCATTGCAGGTGGATTCTTCACCAGCTGAGTCACCAGGAAAGCCCTAAATATATATATAGATAGATAGATAGATACATACATGCACATACACACACACACACACACACACATGCATATACACACACACACACACATATATAAGGGGCTTTCCTGGTGGCTCAGCTGGTAATGAATCCGCCTGCAATTCGGGAGACCCGGGTTTGATCCCTGGGTGGGGAAGATCCCCTGGAGAGGGAATCAGCTACTCCAGTATTCTTGCCTGGGAAATCCCATGGACAGAGGATCCTGGCGGGCTATAGTCTATGGGGTCACAAGAGTCGGACTCAACTTAGCAACTAAACCACATATATATATATTTCCATCCTTGCAAGATACTGAATATAGTTCCCTGTGCTATACAGTAGGACCTTATTATCGGTTTTATACACAATAGTATATATCTGTTAATCCTGACTCCTAACTGATCCCTCTCTCCCTTTCCTCTTTGGTAACCATAGTTTGTCTTCTATGTCTGTGAGTCTGTTTCTGTTTTGTAAGTAAGTTCATCTGTATCAAATTTTAGATTCCACATCTAAGTGATACATGTAGTATTTGTCTTTCTCTGTCTGACTTAGTTCACTTAGAATGATAATCTCTAGGTCATCCAGGTTGCTGCAGATGGCATTGTTTTATTCTTTTTGTGGAGGAGTAGTATTCCATTGGGCTTCCCTGGTGGCTCAGTTGGTAAAGAATCGCCTACAATGCGGGAGACCTGGGTTTGATCCCTGGGTTGGGAAGAGTCCTCTAGAGGATGTCATGGCAACCCACTGCAGTATTCTTGCCTGGAGAATCCCCATGGAAAGAAAAGCCTGGAGGACTACAATCCACAGGGTCCCAGCGTTGGACATGACTGAGCGACTAAGCTCAACACAGCACAGTATTCTATTGTATATCTATGCCACATCTTCTTTATCTATTCACCTCCTGATAGACATTTAGGCTGCTTGCATATCTTGGCTGTTGAAATAGTGCTGCTGTGAACTTTGGGGTGGTGCTAAGTCACCATAACTCATAGTCACTTAGCTATGAGTTGCTAAGTCATAGCCAACTCTCAGTGAACCCATAGACTGCAGCTCACCAGGTTCTTCTGTCCTCCACTATCTCCCAGAGTTTCCTCAAAGAACATTGAGATAAATGCATCTTTTCGCATTATAGTTTTCTCCAGATATATGCCCAGGAGTAGAATTGCTAAATCATATGGCAACAGAATAGCTTAATTTTTATTCATTTCATAGATTTGTCTTTCTCAGAAGATTTTACAGAAAAGTGCTTCAAATAGCTTTTTTTTAA
>SJYS01022119.1:212485-232994 GCA_006410695.1 Philantomba maxwellii | reverse complement strand
ATTTTCCACAGTTTATTGTGATCCACATCGTCAAAGGCTTTGGCATAGTCAATAAAGCAGAAGTAGATGTTTTTCTGGAACTCTCTTGCTTTTTCCATGATCCAGCGGATGTTGGCAATTTGATCTCTGGTTCCTCTGCCTTTTCTAAAGCCAGCTTGAACATCAGGGAGTTCACGGTTCACGTATTGCTGAAGCCTGGCTTGGAGGATTTTGAGCATTACTTTACTAGCATGTGAGATGAGTGCAATTGTGCGGTAGTTTGAGCATTCTTTGGCATTGCCTTTCTTTGGGATTGGAATGAAAACTGACCTTTTAGTTTGAAATACAGCCTTTAAATATCACTGCTCTTTTGCACAGGTTAAGATTTCTTTGTGGGCAAATACATGATTAATTTTGTAGCTATTTCATGTACCTGTGAATTAAAATGAGTAATTTCTTTTCACAGTTCAATACCTAGATATCTATTAAATAAGATGTATTGACATTATTTTATTTATTTTTTTTTTAATTTGGCCACACCACACCACATGATAGTTTCGCAACCAGGGATTGAACCCGTGCCCTCCACATGGCGTCTTGACCACTGGACCACCAGGGAAGTCCTCAAGACGTATTGATTTTAAAAATTAGTGGGAGACAATGACATTAAACTGACATTGAAAAGATCAGTTGGAAGTTATGGTAGCATTTGAAAACGAGACAGAAAAGATTGGATTTGTCCTTCAACAAGCTGACTGTGGCTTCTGTGTAGACAGTGGACTCTGGGAGGTAGAGCCGATACAGAAGTTAGGAGACTCCCTAAGGTCCAGGTGGGAGACAGTGGTGATTCCAAGTGGGCAGTTGTGGGGGTTGAGAGAAGAAAAGGGATTCAGTTCATTCTGGATCTCAAATAAGCAAGATTTGGCAACCGATGGGAGATAACGGGAAACAGTTATCTACTTTCTCCATTGGCTGTGGGGATTTGAATGAGTTATTATTAGCTTCATTTTGTGTGTGCTCTCTCAGTTGCGTCTGACTCTTTGGAACCCCGTGAACAGGCTCCTCTGCCCATGGGTTTCTCCAGGCAAGAATACTGAAGCGAGTTGCCATTTCCTACTCCAGGAGATGTTCCTGACCCAGGGATCAAATTCGCATCTCTTGCGTTGGCAGATGGCTCCTTTATGGCTACACCACCTGGGAAGCCCTAGCTTCGTTTTAAAGATAAGGAAATTGAGACTCCAGAGTGATGGAGATAAAGGTCTGCCTTCCCCCAGCCTCTGAGCTCTCCACCCACCCTACATGAAAGTGGGGTGCACAAAGCTGGGTTTACCAGGAAGCCATGGAGCGGAAGCCTCAAACCAGGGCCTTTTCACTTGCCAGGGTCTCTTCCAAAACCTACTACCTAATCTTACGTTCATAACTTTGTGTCCTTTTTCTTACAAAGCACCCCTGGTATTTAGTCTTCAGCCTCCACGAAGCCTCTGTCTTTCTCCAGCTAAGTGTGACTTGGTGGATGGAGCAGGACTGAGACCTAATGGGTGAGACCTAATGGGTGAGTGGGTTGCCATTTTCTCTCCAGGGGATCTTCCCAACCCAGGGATCAAACCCAGGTCTCCCACATTGCAGGCAGATGCTTTAACCTCTGCACCTAATTCTGCCCTGCTCCCTCACCACCACTGCAAAAAAAAAAAAAAAGTTGTTTGCTGGAATGTCAACAGCAGAAAGTAAGCTTTCCATCTTCAGATTAAAAGATTGAGACTGTATGTAACACGTGCCATAGATGAAGACAGATTTGAGGCTTGAAGGGTTTCAGATGTTCTATGAGGAAGAAGGGATGCCCCGGAAGGTCTTTGAACCATGCAAGTGGTTTAATCTGATTTGTATTTTTGAAGAATCACCATAGGGTAGTGTGAGAGGCTGGCCCTTCAAGGACAGCATGAGACACATATGGCTTAGCAAGACCGGATGGAAAAATGACCTAGAAATTTTAGTGAATACTTATCACAGTCTTGGCAAGAGCACTGTTTGCCTGAGGGAAAAGCTAACAGTATTAAATGTTGTAGTTAAAGTGGCCAGTGGGGAATGTTTTTTATTCCTGTGCCCCCCTCACCCTCCTCCATCTCTGCAGTTAGGATGAGGACCTAGTTAGTGGTCAGCGAAGCTGACCTTCCTTATGACCTCAGCCTCTTATTGAGGTGGCCACTACCAGCCCTACCTAACGGTGTCTAGACTGTAAACCTCTCAGCAGAGAAAGAGGAACATCAGAGGACCAGCTGCAATATTTGGTCATCCAGACTCTGCTGCTGAAACCCAAAACCAGGAGACATGGCAGAAGGAAGAGGGAACATTCAGTGTCATGAAAGAGTCACGGTCAGGTTGGCCACTGGCCTGAAGTTCTCCTTGGTGGAGGAGATTCAATTTGACCACAGAGGCTATTACTGCAGCAGATGTCTCGTCTATATATAAAATATATAGTCAACACTGTCTCAGCATATCTGGTCAACACAGGATTGGGGGTATATTACCTGAGACGGGACAAGCTTTAAATATAATTATGTGGAGATTTAAGTCAGTGAGTAGACACAGTGCAGTGTCTGAATACAGGAGGTAGGAAGGGAAAGAATCACGAGGATAAGACAAAGCAGAGAAGGGGACGCCTAAGGGTTGTAGATGTGTCTTTACCTCTGGCCCCGAAGAGGGCCACACATTGGCTTGCTTCTCCCCCTGCACCCCGCCCCCCACCATTTCTCTTACCCTCCAGCCAAACCAGTAACAAACGGCATTGTATAGTAGTCTGTGTCAGACATAAAAGCTGTGGGGATCTGACCCCCGGCAGTGTGTTTTCAGCCTGTGAATTTCCTGGATATCTTTACAGGAATCATTCCTGGGGAAGGGTAGGCTGGAAATAATATAAGGAGATCAAGAAGGAAGTCAAGCAAGTGACACCTTTAAACAGGCGAAGTGAGGCTAGCTCTCCCCCCTGGGACAGTTAGAGTTATGCAGAGCTGTAATTAACCCAGCAGCCCACTGGATATGTCTATTTCACTGCACAAAGGCTGTTGAAAGAAGGATTCTTGAAGAAAGAGATTCCAATTCAAATGGTATTTGAGTAAGTCCCTCGTTGGATATACTGTTTCTAGAGTTTATGGCTATAATCAACAAAACATGGACTTTTCTTTCATGCAGGTTTTTCTTATGACTTTGCTAGTACTGATCCTTAAACAGAAAGAAAAAAGGGCATCTAGAACTGGCTGGGGGTGGGATGGGGAGAAAGGGAGGAGATAAATGGCTGGAATCAGATTAAGGACTTTGGTTTTTGTCCGAGGATCTGAAAATGTTAAAGGAGCAGGTGTGTTGTTTTCTCATACATTGAGGCTCTGACATATGGAAGAAAACTGTCAGCTTTGTGTTCAAATGTCCTCAAATTACTGAATGTGCCTCCCCATCTTCATTCATTTAACAAATACTTTTTACATGCCTCCTATGTGTCAGGCGTTGTTACAAACACTAGAGCTAATAGTGGGGAGAGATTGGCAAAAACACATAAATACACAGATTAGTATATCGGATGATTGTGTTATAATAGAGAAAAAAATAGCAGAGAGGGAGACAAGAGGAGGAAGGGATATGATACGGTCAAGCAAGGCCTCACGAGAAGGTGACATTGGGCAAAGACCTGAAGGAAATGAGATAGCGATATATAGGGTTTCGGGTGGGCGAGGTGGGGCTGGGTGTGTTGGCAGCATCCCAGACTAACTGCACAAGAAATGCAAGGCCCCAGGTAGAAGCGTGTGTTTAAGGAATAGTAGCAAGAAGACCAGTGGGGTTGAGGAAGGGCAGGACCAGTGTGGGATGAAAGCAAACTTGTTTGTTTGTGAGATTTGGGTTTTGGGTTTTTGCTCTGTTTTTTGTTGTTGTTGTTTTGTTTTTTTGGTTTGGGGTTTGATTTGGAGGAGTAACCATACAATCTTATAAAGGGACATTAGAGGAGCTGTCTCCTGCCACGGGTCTCACCAGTCCCTGCTCATGGTTGAACGTGGGGAAGCCAACTGTGTGTGTGTGTGTGTGTGTGTGTGTGTGTGACGGATTGGAGGATATTTTATCTGCAAGTGTTCCAAAACATTCTTTAAAATAATTACCAGCCACTAAAAACGTATTTGTTAGCTACAATGAGGCAAGCTTTGTTTAAAAGGTTTTGGGAAACTCACCATCCATAATCAAGATTTCAACACACCAGTCTGCATTTTTAGGGTAATATATCTGTAAGTAGAAACAGACGGTATTCGGAGAAAGACATTAGTTTCTGAGGTCTGGCCAGCTCCTGTTCTTACCCCCTCTGTCATCTCTGATTGGATTAGACGTCACTGAAAATACCTCAGATCCGTGTTTCATGTTAAGTTTAACCCCTCCAGTTGAATCCCATCCTTGCGGAGCTCAGCGGAGAGAAATTAAATTTCCCTCACCAGAGCCATGGCACTGTCTGAGGTATCGAGGGTCTGCATCAGTACACTCGGCTGGGTACAAGATGTGTGTCCCTCCCAAGGCCCTGTAGCTGTTAAGTTGGCCCTTTGCAGTCACAGTCTGATCTTTCATTTTCCCGTAATGCAGTTAGACAACCTAGTTATTCAGGCGAAGACTTCTCTGGTTTTCATTATCCCCAAATAACATCTGATGCTGAGATGGGGAAGACGGGAACAGGGGAGGGGGAGNCTGATCTTTCATTTTCCCGTAATGCAGTTAGACAACCTAGTTATTCAGGCGAAGACTTCTCTGGTTTTCATTATCCCCAAATAACATCTGATGCTGAGATGGGGAAGACGGGAACAGGGGAGGGGGAGGGGAGGCCAGCATTTTTCACCGCCTGTGTGAAACGCTTAATATCTGAAAGTCTTTAAAATATACTGTACACAGACATTCCAGTTTTATAAGATGGACATAACATGTTCAAAAGCTTTATGAATTTCAGCATATAACCAGAGTCCACGTTGGCCTGTTTTAAATAAGCCATAATGGCCTGGCAGCAAACCTGCGTAGTTAGCAAATCCCCTTTCTGTTTATGAGCAGTCATTCCTCAGCAGGTCACTGCAAAATACTAGCCCTGTCAGTTTCCGTGGCCTCTGGAAGTCGGCCTGGGTGCCGATTTCGGCCTGATTCTGGTTTCAAGAGCACGAAACCAAGGGCATCACAATAAGGTGACTCTGTGTTTAGATTTTAACGCAACGGCATGGCCCCGAGTGGCTGGAGAGAGTATGTCCAAGCTTCGTACATCCTGCGGGGAGGCTGGGTCTCTAGGTGCCTTCCATGTTATGGGTCCACACAGAGCATGCTCACCCTTTCCTTCCAGAGCATTCTCAGAGCCCAGAAGATGTAATTTTTTTACTTCCTCAGGAGGGCAGCCCTTCAAGTGATGCTTTTTTTTTTTTTTTTTTTAGGTGAATATCTTCTTTCCACAAAAGTCAAAGCATAAAATTTGCCGGGACAAACCCGATTCTAGCCCATCAGCCGTCCTGTGTCTAATGTATCAGGCACAGTCATGTTTCTCAAGGCTGAGGGCCCCTGTGTTACCAGCTCCCATATTTCAAGGAAATTTGCTGGCTTCCCTGATAGAATCATACTGCTTTTCTTGGTAGAGCAAGAGGAGGAAGATGTCCATATGTTAAAAAGCAGCTCAGCCTTCAAGTGCAGACACTTTTGCCCATAGATTCACCTTGGCCCTGACGACCCCTTGGGAGTCAGCAGCCACATTCCGAACTGGGCTCGGGGGACCCTCCAGATCCCTTGGCACTCCAGCATCAAAAGCTCCTTTAATTACCACTAGTGCCCCAGCAAACAGGCTGGAGCCTTGAAATAAGACTGATCCAAAGGCTGTGAGCTAAAGAATTCTCACAGAGGCTAACGTGATTAGGAAATCTGACACAGGAGATACAGTTTACTCCCTTTCATTGTGGGGCCCCGACGGGGTGGCCTCCCGCTTTGGTGTTCTGGCCTCGCAGCAGCTACCACTTGGAAACCTGCCCTCCTGGGAGTCCCCTGGTCGCGTCCTGTTGCTTCCCAGGGCAGACCCCAGAGTCTCTCAGAGAAGACAGAAGTTTTCTTTCTCTTTGACTTAGAATACCACCCCCTAAACATCCTTGCAACATTTAGGGCCCACTACACATCCGTCAAAAGTGTGGGTTGGAAAGGCTCTGTAGTTCCTTTTGTGATAAGGGGTATGTAAGTATAACCACCCATGTGTCATGGAAAAGTAAAGTCGCTCAGTCGTGTCCAACTCTTTGCGACCCGATGGACTGTAGCCTACCAGGCTCCTCCCTCCGTGGGATTCTCCAGACAAGAGTACTGGAGAAGAGTACTGCCATTGCCTTCTCCAGGGGATCTTCCCAACCCAGGGATCAAACCCGGGTCTCCCACATTGCAGGCAGATGCTTTAACCTCTGAGCCACCACGGAGTGTCATGGAAAACTCCCTTCTTTATTCATCATGTTTAGAGGAGGCACGGTTCAGGATGGGCAGTCAAGTTTAAGCCCTTGTTCATGATCTTGATTTTATTGCCTGTAGCTATGGCCTCTCAGTCAGTGACGTCCCCAGAGATGTCAGAACTCGTGCAGGAAAACCCATTTAATTGGGATGCATGTGGAGAACCAGGAAATAGATCTTAAAGCACTTTATGGCAGAAGCTGTTGATCAGGAAACGAGATGTTTTCCTTTCCCTCAGTCCAGGTCTGGCTCCAAGTCCTTCAGGGAGATCTGGGGGCCTGTCTCCATCTCTACTGAAATGCAGCCTGTCACTTCTTTGAATCAGGTTACCCCAGAGGGCAGTGATCTCTCTATCTGCTTTATTGTTTGTTTGTTGTTCTCTTTCTGAAGGTGTAAGCGGCAGGCCTTAGCCCCTAGAATCTCTATCCAGAGGCCATGCATGTGTGAAGTGTGGTATCTGGAGGGCCTCCTGTACACACTGTCTGCTGATAGTGAGTTACCAGGTTTTTCTTTGAGGCAGACAAACCTTACCTATCCCTAGTGTGCACACTCCTCAGCTGTGGAGGAGGGGAGCTGTTTAATATTAATACATGTGCTCCGGTGGTTTGTTGTTAGGTTGCTAAGTTGCCTCTGACTCTTTGAGAACCCTATGAATTGCAGCACACCAGGCTTCCCTGTCTATCACCAACTCCCAAAGCTTGCTTAAACTCATATCCATTGAGTCAGTGATACCATCCAACCATCTGATCTTCTGTCGTCCCCTTCTCCTCCTGCCCTCAGCCTTCCCCAGCATCAGAGTCTTTTCCAGTGAGTCATTTCTTCACAGCAGGTGGCCAAAGTATTGGAGCTTCAGCTTCAGCATCAGTCCTTCCAGTGAACATTCAAGGTTGATTTTTTTTAGGAGTGACTGGTTTGATCTCCTTGCTTTTCAAGGGACTCTTAAAGAGTCTTCTCCAGCACCACAGTTTGAAACCATCAGTTCTTCAGCACTCAGCCTTCTTGATGGTCTAACTCTCACATCCGTATATGACTACTGGAAAACTATAGCCTTGACTAGACAGACCTCCATTGGGCATGTAGAATTGGATCCAATCTTTTCTATCCTTCATGCTCAGCTCAGGTTCTGCCTCCCCAGTATGTGCCCCTAGGAGAAATTATCTCTCCGGTCTTTATTAAAAGACTTCCCTGGTGGCTCAGACAGTAAAGCGTCTGCCTACAATGCGGGAGACCTGGGTTCAATCCCTGGATCAGAAAGATCTCCAGGAGAAGGAAATGGCAACCCACTCCAGTATTCTTGCCTAGAGAATTCCATGGACAGAGGAGCCTGGTAGGCTACAGTCCATGGGGTCACAAAGAGTTGGACACGATAGCATTTCTCTACACTCTTTTTTTTCCTTCATAACATTGACTTCTTTTATTTCTAGTTAGTGCTTTTCACCCTAGTGTTCCAAGCTCTAAGGACCTAAATGGCTGGGACCACATCTTCTACTTCTTTCCCTTTCAGCACTTACTCATTTAAAACTTTGTTAATTCTCCCCACTGTGCCTCACACACAGTGCTTAGCATTTCTGCTAAGTCTACTTGTAAAGAAAGAGGCTACTAGTGGGTAGATCACTGTGCTGAATCCTCCCGAGGGGCCNTCTAAGGACCTAAATGGCTGGGACCACATCTTCTACTTCTTTCCCCTTCAGCACTTACTCATTTAAAACTTTGTTAATTCTCCCCACTGTGCCTCACACACAGTGCTTAGCATTTCTGCTAAGTCTACTTGTAAAGAAAGAGGCTACTAGTGGGTAGATCACTGTGCTGAATCCTCCCGAGGGGCCCAGGAAGTGTGAATGGGGCTCTCTACCCTTGAGGAATGTATAGCCAAAGGAGAATAAAGAGGAAATGACAAAACTACATGAAAAGTCACCTGATTATATGGTTCCATATAGGTGTGTGTGTGTTAATCACTCAGTCGTGTCCCACTGTTTCTGATCCCTCCAGGCTCCTCTGTCCTTGGAATTCTCCAGGCAAGAATACTCAAATGGGTAGCCATTCCCTTCTCCAGGGGATCTTCCCAACCCAGGGACTGAACCAGGTTTTCCACATTGCAGGCAGATTCTTTACCATCTGAGCCACCAGGGAAACTTCCCTCCATGGGGGAAGATCTGTATCCAAAAAAGGATAAGTGCCCACGATGCTGATCGTGAAAGTTTGCGTATGTTCTTTCTTTTAACCATTTTTAAGGAAAATATTTATTTGTTTCTTTGGCTGCATCAGGTCTTAGTTTTTTGTGTGATGTCGTGAGGGACCTTTCATTGTGGCACACGGGCTCTCAAGGTACCGGGCTCATAGCCCCTCAGGCATGTAGGATCTTAGTTCCCAGACCAGGGATTGAACCCGAGTCCCCTGCATTGCATGGTGGATTCTTAACCACTGGCCCACAGGGAAGCCCAGTTTGCATGTGTTCTTGCCCATCCCCAGAAACCTCTGGAAGGCAGAGGGCGCTAGACTCCATTAGTCTAGTTCCTTTGTCTAGGGAGTGAGGCCAAGCAATTTTTTCAAGGGTGGGGGTGAGGAGGACTGGGAGTCAGACAGGCTTGTACGCCCAGGGTGAGAGCCACAGCATGTCTCAGTGACTGCCTCTCCCCTCACTTCTGAATCACTGGCCTGTGCCCTGCTTGATGCCAACCCAATAAATGGATTGAGGAAGTTAACCATATTGCTCACTATTATTAAACAAGACCGCAGACAAAGAGCCTTTTGAGCAGTGATGACAGTTGCTGTTTGAACCAGAAAGGAATTGTCCAAAGACAATCCGTCTCTTGACGCATGAGTAAATTAGAGTCCTCGCATGCTGGTAGTTTGTTATAATGTCATAAAAGTATGCATAAGTTTTCTTAAGGCCTGTGCTGAGTAGATTGTTCCAGAGATTTTAAAGTGGAGATGAGATAGTTATCTGGTTTAAGTGTTCATCTTCATGAGGTCAGAAAGCCAGAGTAAATGATCTTCGGAGGTGCTCAGACTAGCGTGTGTCCACCTGTACTACCATTAAATTATCTCTGTAGAAACAAGACTTGGGTTTAGATTCTGACTCTAGCACTTAAAAGCTTGGTAGCCTTCTTAGTTAACTTCTTAGAGCCTGTTTTCTCATTGGTAAGATGAGCATGATAATGCCTATCTCAAAAAGTTATTGTAATGATTGATTCTGGTGAGTGTGAACACCAGTGCCTGATAAAACTCAGTAAATGTGGTTATTGTGAGATTTTTTTTTCTTTTTTCCCCTTAATTGTTGCCTCTATTATCTGTAACACCTCTGTTGTGTAGAAAATAACTTCCAAGCCACCAAAGGAAGCCTTCTGCCAAAGTTTTTATCAAAGATAGAACTAAACACTTTGCAAAGGAGTATTTGCTAACGAACGGCCAGGTATTTATAATTTCTGATATTTAATATCTGATTATCCATCTTCCCCAGTTGTGGAGAATATGATAACTGATCAGTAAGCATTGCATGTGAGTGTGTGATTATATCCCTTCCTGAGCCTAGAACTTGAGTTTATATTCAGAGCCAGAGACCCCAGATTTCTTCCCCAAAAGGGAGCAATTTAAATAAACTGAAATAGCCCCTCCCTTCCTTCAGGGAGTTATCCAGGTCTTTTCTGAGTTTCCAGTAAGTGCTAGGGCTCCCCTGGTGGCTCAGTGGTAAAGAATCCACTTACCCACGCAGGAGATGCGAGTTCGATCCCTGGATCAGGAAGAGGCCCTGGAGAAAGAAATGGCAACCCACTCCAGCATTCTTGCCTGGCAAATCCCGTGGACAGAGGAGCCTAGTGAGCTACAGTCCGTAAGGTCGTGAAGAGTCAGACACAACTTAGTGACTGAGCACACACACATGCATCAAGTCATCAAGTCGTAGAGGATATTCTGTTTGGATAAAATTTAGCTGCTTTGACGTGTTAGAAAGAAACTGCCACATACACTCTGTTTTGACCTCCTAGCACCCTTGAACAGTTTCAGACCGGCTCCAGGCCTTAAGAGAAGTGTACTGTCCTCTCTTTGGAAAACATTCCTTTTAATTGAGTCAGTTTTTGCCCACCTCTTCCCTTCTCAGGCATCCTTTTCAGTTTCCAGCAGCAGGATCAGTGAGGGGCAGTGACACAGACGTCGTGTAGATGAATTCTAAGATCTCATCTTCCCACTGAAAGACAGACAGACGTACCAAATGTGTCTACCTGTCCCCAGGGAGGGAGAAGAAATGACAGGAAGGTCTTTTGGAGTGAAAGTTACACCCTGAAGTCACTTTTCCAGCCTTCCTCCATGACTCAGGAGGAAACTAACTTTGAGTGTCTTCTTCAAGGTTAAGCTCACCAGGGGAGTGGATGGAACCTGGCCAGAGGCAGTGAACTTCTCACAGAGGGCATCCTCGGACTCGCCCTCTGCTCAGTGGATCACTGCCCTGCCATTACTCTGCCAGCACGTACCTGATTTGGTCCACATTTCCATAATTAATTTATAATAGCAATAACCCTGAGATGAGCCTATGTATAGGTTTGTGCAAGCTGGGTAAGAATATAGATTAAATCTAGGGTCATTAACAAACTTTAAGTACTTGGGAGAGTTTTGTGATTTGACAATAATATGATTAAAAGGCCTCTATCCTTGATATATATTGGCACTCCACAAGTTTACTTCCCTTCCCAAGCTTAGAAACAACAAAATAGCAAAATATTAAGCATACCACCCTCCCAACCACCAGAGAGCTTGTGTTGTCACTGGGAAACGACTTTGTCATTTCACCTGCCCCTGGTCTTGCTGCCGGTGGGTAGTGATGGCCCAAGTGTCTGACAGCTGCTACCCCACAGCTTGCTAATCCCTGAGACTTGGCCCTTACCCTCAATAAAATAGCGAGCATGTCCCCAACAGTCCTGCGGGGAGTATTGCTGTGAACATCCCGAGGAACAGAGATGAGCGTTTGAGAAGGGCAGTCTTTATTTCAAAGGATGCTGTTATGACTCAGACTGCTCTGCAGACCCAGTCTGATTTCCCTTCTTCCTTTTTTTGTTCTGGTTGTTACCTTTTTGAAAAATAACATACATTGCTTTTCCCTTATGAAAGTAAGACATTTTCAATATCAAAAATAAAGCGAAGTACAGAGGAGAAAATAAAGATCACTGACAATTCCACCACCCAGAAATAACCGCTCTAAGTTTCTGCGTATCCTTCTAATAGAGTCTTCATTCTGACATCCCCCTAGCTGAGCTGCTGTCTGGGCAGCGAAGCCTCGCATTAGATGGCTTGCTCTGGCAGGTGTGCTTCTTTTGGAGGATACCATCGTATGCTCCAGGGGTGATAGATAATTCACTGCCAGTAATGAATGACTGGTGCCTCCTCATCCCACTGTCAGGAGCCTTCTCCGAAACCCACCACCCAGAGGTGCTTCCCCTGTCTCTCTCCTTTCCTTTTAAATTGACTCAATCCATCCAACCCTATATATCCTTTCCCCTATCCCCATATATGCGTCTGTGATGATAGCACCATGTCATCCACCCCTTCCATCCTCTTTAAGATCATAATTTATTTTTTTAATTATGAAAATATGATAACACATTTGCAGGAGTCTTGGAAAATACAGAAAAAGGTTACATATAGTTCCACTATATTTTACAGTTATTTTTTTAAGTAGAGACCCTTTGCGACCCCATGGACTGTACTGGCCATGCAGTTCTCCGGGCAAGAATACTGGAGTGGGTTGCCATTTCCTTCTCCAGGGGATCTTCCTGACCCAGGGATCCGACCTGGGTCTCCCACATTGCAGGCAGATTCTTTACCATCTGAGCCACCTGTGAAATCCCAAGTTAAGATTTTTAATTGGAGTTTCAGTATCAAACTCTCAAAAATTAATAGAATAAATATACAAAAAAGTAGAAGGATATAGTAGGCCTGAAAAACACATGAACCAACTCAACATAATTAAGATTTATACAATTTTCACACAGTAGTAGGATACAAATTCTATTCAAGTTCCCATAGACTATTAACTAGGAGACATTACAACATGTCCAAGGACAGAAAACAAGGTGCAAGAATTAGGTGGTCTTAAAGGTATTGAAATCACACAGATTGTTCTCTTAACACTTTGGAGTTAGGTTAGAAATCAATATCAAAAAATATTTGAAAATACCCCATGTATTTTCAAGTGCAGTGTGACTTTTTTTTTTTTTTTAATGAATTTACAGTGTTGAGCTCCTTGAAAGTAGAGATTAAATATGATTTCACCAGACCCTTAACAGAGTATTTGGCTTACTATAAATACAAAAGAGATCTTAGACTTAGCCATTGAAAGCCTCAGTAAAGTTAAACTGAAAAAAAAAAAAAAAAACAGAGGGTGATTGCAGAGAAGAAAGCATTTAAATGATAAATTAGTATCAAAATGAGAAATTAACATTAAAGATACTTTAAATAAAATTCATGTATTTGGAAATTAAATGTCCACTTTTAAATGAGTGCATCTAAGAAGTCACAACAAGGAAAATTAGAAAATATTTGTAATAGAATAAAAAGAGACCATAACTACTTCTTCTAAATCTCTCACAAGTCCTTAATGTCCTCCACAGAGAAGGATACCATGCCTATTGTTGGTGGTCCTTACTTGTTTTATACCTTTACTCTAGTGTTTTTAAACATCAAACTGGCTGCAAAACTCTTCAAATTAACGTCAGTATGGATAAGATCATCATTAGAGATGACACATGTACACAAATATTTATGAATTTCAGTTGTTTGGGTTTTTTTTTAATGAATTTACAGTGTTCAGCTCCTTGAAAGTAGAGATTAGATATGATTTCACCAGACCCTTAACAGAGTATTTGGCTTATTATAAATACTTGATTAATATTTATTGAAATAAGATGAAAATGAAGAGAAAATTTAATTACCCAGTCTACTTTTTTATCTCCATAGTTTAAGTGCNTGTCAGTATGGATAAGATCATCATTAGAGATGACACATGTACACAAATATTTATGAATTTCAGTTGTTTGGGTTTTTTTTAATGAATTTACAGTGTTCAGCTCCTTGAAAGTAGAGATTAGATATGATTTCACCAGACCTTTAGCAGAGTATTTGGCTTATTATAAATACTTGATTAATATTTATTGAAATAAGATGAAAATGAAGAGAAAATTTAATTACCCAGTCTACTTTTTTATCTCCATAGTTTAAGTGCAGACAAAAAAGGAGATCATATAAAAATAATGAAAAAAATAGTATCTTAGAACAATTTTTATGGTATATCAGTGCATTTTTTTGTGCTACAGTATCACTATTAACCCAAGTGAGGACCCTCTTTAATGATTTTTTAAAATCTTGACAATGCCCTTTTCACTTCTTTCCTAAATGAACATTAATATAAAGCCATAAAAATCCCCTTGGAGGGCTTTATGAATTACTGCAGTGTAAGATGGGGAAAAGGCCATTTGCAGTCATTTGTTATATGGAGCTTGATTCTGAAACCTAGCACCGCCCTGACCCTTCAGGGGCATACTCAAAGGCATGGAGCTTTTCTTAAGGACAGTAAGCACTGGCCTTTCTCCCCAGAAAGCCCCAAATATGTCCTACACGTGCCATTTCCCCCAAGTCAGCAATGTCAGCCACAGCCCTGCCCTCTGCAAGCAGCCCAGATGTGTGAGGAAGGGGAGCGGACGTTAATAATGATACATTGAATAGCTCTTCTTCTGTAATGTAGATTGATTTTCAGCTCACCTGCATAAATCACTTTTTACCATATGACTCTTTGGTCATTTAGTACTTGAAAAGAAAGATGCCAAAGACTAGACACCTGGCCTAGAGCAATGGTTTTCAAACTCTTTTTACCTGCTAAGCTGTTCATCTGTTTCGTGGGACCTGTGACGGGGACAGAAGCCTAATCTATAAAGAGAGGTGTGTGTTTGTGGGCCCGGAGCACTCCCTCCCCACTGTGCTAACCCGAAGTCAGCATCTTGGAGATCACTTTGAAAAACCCCAGGCCTATAGAAACCAAGAGAGAAGAGGGTGAAAGGGAAACACAGGAAAGAAAGATGTCATGAAGATGATAAAAATAATAGCAGCTCACTTTTTTTGAGGCCTCCCTGTATGCCAGGTACCACAGTAAATACCAATTATTGTGATGTCTGAGACAGAGTATGGCATTGACTGCCTGAAAACACTTCAGAAGGAGACTGAATTGTTTGCAGGCAGGCAACAGGGCAGATTATCTTGAAAAATCTCTCTCACTTCAGTTGACTTTAGTCTCCATTGCTCTGTTGGAATGGATCTCTCTAGAGTGAGATCAAGAAAAAAATAAGTAAAACAGAAATGTTCACTCTGTGTGTGTGAGAGAGAGAGAGAGATACAGGTCGTCAGGCACCCTGAGTTGCACATAAGGTAACACATGCACCCCAGTAGGTGTACCATTTTAAGGGTCATTCAGAACTTTAAGGTAGAAATAGCTCAGAAAAAATGATAAAATAACAAGATACATGCCTTTGTCGAGATGGTTGGCTATACCCTAGGATGCATGTTCTTACAGATCATAAATTCACAGAACCAAAGTCCTTCAGCCTCACCTAGTTTCAGTCCCGTCTTGCCACTTTGGACGAAAGACTGTCTGAACCAAGCCAGAAGGGGGGCCCACCGAGTCTTCTTTGCATCTTCATTCCTGAGCATCCTCAGATGGCTCAGGTGATCGAGACCAACCCCAGGAAGCTCCTTACGCTCGAGGAGCACCTGATGTGCTGGCCCTTGAGTGGGTCAGTCCACAGCCTGGTTCTGTGCTGGGACCCCATATCTGGGACTCCTTGTGAAAGTCGAGAAGTGGAGGAGCTTGGTCTAGTTGGGAAGTTAGACAGACCGAGGAAAACATAGTGGGCTGCCGGGAAACAATGAGCGCGGAGGAGTTCAGAGAACATCATTTCCAGGCTGATTAGGGAGGAGTTCAAGGAGAAGGAGACACTGAAGCAGCCTCGAAGGTTGGTGAGATTTGGGCAGCTCCGTTGGCAGCATGTGCATACCACTAGCTGGCACCATGCACATTTGATGGCTCTGAAGCATGTCTAGGGGAATCCTGGGGTCACACTGAAGAACACCATGAAGGGCACGCCCAGAGTGGACCAGGATGAGTGTCAAACGCCTGCCTACGACATTGGAGGCCTCTTGAGTATTTTTGAACAGGGAAGGAATTCTAGGAAAATAGTGAACCTGGTTCAACTTTTAAGCCGAATATCAATATAAAACTGAGGGCCCAGAGCTTCTGTGCCCACCAGACTGTGGATTTGTTTAGAAAGCACAGTGTGAGGAACAACCCAAAGGAACAGGATCGTTTCCTCTGGAGCCCTGACTGAGGGGTGCAGAAATTAGCAGTTAGCTCTCTCCTTGAATCAGCCTCTTAGAACTCGAATAAATGTCACACGACAGGCTTTCAATCAGAGCAGGCTCAACAATAACAGCAAACTGTGCATCTGGAATTGCTCTTGCAGCCCTTCTGACTTTCTGCAGAACTGAGGTGGAGGGAGCAGGGCCTGCCCGGCCACTCCCCCAAGCCGCCCCACACGCCATGCTGTATCCCTTTGGGTCCAGTTCACACATCTCACTGTGGCCCATTTAACTGAGCTGGGCCTGTCGCAGACCTTCAGATATTTAATTTGTAAACACTTAATAAAGCACTGTCAGTAGGTCGACTTGTCTTCTCTGTCGGCCACATCAAAATCAATACGTCCCTTGGGTGTTCTGCCATGATTGTCTGGGCCGGGGAATCTAATAGGATTAAGTGTTTGGGGTCCTATCTGATGCCACAGTCCACAGTCCTAGTTAGATGAGGTTAAAGACTGGCTTGCCATTGTGGAGGCACGACTGCTTAGGGGTCTGAAAAATCATTAAAGCTTGTCCTCTTAAACGTTGATTGTTCCCTGGTGATTTATTGACAAAACACAAAAAAGTGCTCTATACTGCACTCTAATTATATGTATGAGGCCATAAGATCTCATGGGAAATTAAATAAAATTTACAGCTTGATGGTTTTATGCTCCTGGGAGACATACCTTCTTAATAAGATCTTATAGCTGGGAATATTTATGAGGTTAAAGTCCGTGGACTTGAGCAAAGACCTAACCTTTCCATGGGAGGGGGGTGGGTTATGATTTCTTTGAAGATAAATGATTGTAATGAAATTTTAGGGGTTTAGGAGGAAATGTTTCTGAGACACATCAAATGTTCCTCCCCGAGACCTCTGGAGGACAAAGCTGAAAGGGCGCAGGGACCTCCTGCCACCATTTCTCCCACACGAGCTCCTGGTCGTCTTACCACCACCTAAATCGCTGATCAGCCCCCATTACAGTCTGAAAGGAAGGGGAGATCTGAGTTAAGGGCATATCTTAGAGGTCAAGGAAGGGGAAAGAACTTGAGGCAGGGTGAAGGGTAGAAGCAGAAAGAATATGAACGGAAGTCACACGAACGCTCTTGAAGTCATAAAAATCAGTTTCACCTCATCACACAGCCCTAAAGGAGCTCCTGGATATTTGGACATTTGCTATTTCACCAGGTCCCTTCCTCTTTTGTGTCTAGGGATGCCCGTGCCCCAACCCTGACCCTGCAAGTGTTAGCACTGCTGCTTCGACAAAGGATCACAATATGTTAGGGGTGAGGGTGTGGAGGGAGCTTCTACAGGTAACTTAAAGATGGGACGGACCATCTTGACTCTGAAATGTGTGTTTACAGTGGTGCCCATTATAAGCTGTCCCCGTGATTTGTGTTACTCTCATCCCAAAGTCTAAATGGATGCTAAGTGAAGCTTTATCCTGGAAAACAGGCTATTTTAAGCAAAGAACATTACTGTGTTCCCTGCCGTGGCTGCTTTATTTCCCCCAGTTTACTGAAATGGCATGAGGAAGGGAGGTAGACAGACAGACAGAGGGACAAGTAGGTAAATA
Organism: Philantomba maxwellii; assembly: GCA_006410695.1. Lineage (NCBI taxonomy): Eukaryota > Metazoa > Chordata > Mammalia > Artiodactyla > Bovidae > Philantomba > Philantomba maxwellii. Next base: position 215,595 of record SJYS01022119.1, on the reverse strand, counting down.
GGTAGGTGGAGAGGGAGAGAGAGAGATGCCTCTTGTGCACACTTATCTGTGTGCATGCACGCTTAGTGACACAGTCGTGCCTGAGTCTTTCTGACCCCATATACGGTAGCCCACCAGGCTCCTCTGTCCATGGGATTTCCCAGGCAAGAATACTGGAGTGGGTTGCCACATCCTTCTCCAGGAGATCTTCCCAACCAGGGGACTGAACCTGGGTCTCCTGCATTCTTTACTGTCTGAGCCACCAAGGAAGCCTATTCTTAAGTGTAGAATTATATTTATTTCTATTCTGAGAAAGATAACTATGCAGAACTCACAATTTGAAGTGTGTCATATGTGATCCATTTTTCTGATGCGTTTTTAAAATTGTTTATTTGGCTGCACCAGGTCTTACTTGGGGCACTTGGGATCTTTAGTTACAGCATGCGAACTCTTAGTTGTGGCATGTGGGATCTAGTCCCCTGACCAGGGCTCGAACCTGAGCCCCTNTAACTATGCAGAACTCACAATTTGAAGTGTGTCATATGTGATCCATTTTTCTGATGCGTTTTTAAAATTGTTTATTTGGCTGCACCAGGTCTTACTTGGGGCACTTGGGATCTTTAGTTACAGCATGCGAACTCTTAGTTGTGGCATGTGGGATCTAGTCCCCTGACCAGGGCTCGAACCTGAGCCCCTCAGCTGCTAGCTCACCAGGGAAGTCCATTTTCTGTTGTTTTTTACTGCGTACTTTTCTGTGAAGTTCTGCACAGTCCCTTCTTGGTGTACATGTTGGGAGACATTGACAGAGGGGTTGGGGACCAGTCTAGAGGGACTCGGGACAGATGGCAGGTCATCAGGGGCCCTAAGACTTGGGAATCCTTGAAGCCAGCCATTTCTTAATAGGGCAGCTATGACCAGAAGTATTTTTTACATGTTTTTTTGAGCTTTTTATTTTGTATTAGGGTATAGCCATTTAACCAAGTTGTGATATTTTCAGGTGAACAGCGAAGCAACTCAGCCATACACATTGTTGTTGTTCAGTTGCTAAGTCATGTCCGACTCTTTGCCACCCCATGACCTTCACTGTCTCCCAGAGTTTGTTCAAACTCATGTTCATGGAGTCATTGATGCCATCTAACCACCTTAACCTCTGTTGCTCCTTTCTTCTCCTGCCCTCAATCTTTCCCAGCATCAAGGTCTTTTCCAATGAGTTAGCTCTTTGCATTAGGTGGCCAAAGTATTGGAGCTTCAGCATCAGTCCTTCCAATGAATATTCAGGGTTGATTTCCTTTAGGATGGACTTGTTTGATCTCCTTGCTGTTCAAGGGACTCAAGAGTCTTCATCACCACAATTTTAAAGCATCAGTTCTTCGGTACTCAGCCTTCTTTATGGTTCAACTGTCACATCCATACATGACTACTGGAAAAACTGTAGTTTTGATTGTAATGACCTTTGTTGGCACATGTATCCATTCTCCCCACAAATTCGCCTCCCATCCAGGCTGCCACATAACTTTGAGCAGAGTTCCCTGTGCTATACAGTAGGTCCTTGTTGGTTGTCTATTTTAAATATAGCAGTGTGAACATGACCATCCCAAACTCCCTAACTCTCCCTTCCCTGAAAGGTTATATTTTTTTCCCTGTGTGCTCTCATTTATCAAGAAGAGACAAAGCACCCTCCCCCACCTTTCAAGCCCCCTACCTACACTTGTGTGAAAAGCAAAGGACTATTTGATTGGGATAAACCTATGTCGTGTTGACCTTTGAGCGTGACGCACATGAACTAAGAAGTTCCCTTACTCTCCTGTTGTCATTTGGTTACGTGACAACATGTCACTTGCTCTTCTACTTCCCTCTTCCAGAATAAACCAAAGTAAGACAAAAAGAAAAGAAAACAGACTCCAAATGCCCATGACTTCCAGCTTTCACTTCCACCCTTCAGTGTTGATTTGCAGAAGGGGAAAAGCGTCTCCGGTTAAACAGCCTGGTTCCAAGCCTGGCCTGTTCTCTCCTCACGCTCGCTCTCCCTGGACCCAGTTTTCTCATCTGTAAAATGAAGAGCTAAGGCTAGGTGATTTTAAGGTCCCTTCCAGCTCTGAAACATTATTTTATGGTGCTAGAATTTATGTAGGAGAACGGCATTTCTCTCTATATCTTGCTTTAGCCTTCTGAGTGAAAGTGAGATGTCTCATCCGTTCAGATAGAGCCAGATCAAGCCCCAAGTCTCAGATAAAAAGAGAAGAAAAAAAACTTATTAAAGATAGCTAAGTTCCCCTGATAAGCAGCAAGTGAGAAATCCCTGATTTAATTTAAATATGATATTTCTGTCTTCATTAATTTAAAGCATGTATATGATAATGTATCCTTTTTTTATTTAGTGCTGGGTCCTGGAGGGAAAGAAAGGCTTGATTGTGAAGCAGAAGGGTAAAGGTTTGGGTATTTTTTAATAAAGATGGATATCCCTAAAAATGCTTAAATTATATGGAAGTGAGATTTGTTGCAAGTTACAAATCAAAGCCTGAAATGTCACTTATCTCCTAATGATACTTCTACACAGATTATTAATTTCATTTTAGAAGCCCAATGAATGTTATATTTTATGACATTGATTAAACATCTTGCTGCCATCTACCCATCCATCCTTTTCATTTTCAAAAATCCATATCAGAACTTAACAAAAACAGCTCATAAATTTATATTTTACAGCCTAGCAAAGTTGAAGGGTTCCCCACTCTACTGACAACCAGACCCATCCAGAACCCTGGGCTTAGGCCATTTACTGACTCTTAGAGGTCAGGTTTTACTAAAGTGACCTTATGTTTTGTTACCAGAGCAGCACTGGGGCTGAACTGTTATTTGGAAGAACATCCGTGGCCTTCTGGAGCTGCAGAACCACGAGCGGGGTTGTGGGGTGGGCAGGTGAGCCCCTGACTGGGAATTAGGGACTCTGCTTTCATTCTGGCTCTTAGACAAGCTAGTTACCTCCCACTTCTGAGTCCTGGGGATAATTACAGCCTCCCCTCGTTGGCTCACAGTGTCATTGTGGGGATGAATGAGATAATGGATGAGAAAGCTCTTCCAACCCTTCAGAGGGAAGCAGTATGGTCGTGGATTTAAGAACCAATAAAGGA
>SJYS01022119.1:161225-179849 GCA_006410695.1 Philantomba maxwellii | reverse complement strand
AACAGCTGGGGAGTTGTGTGGCTTTGGCAGAAATGGAAAAGGAACACATCTGCTTTGGTCCTAGCGCCCAGGGTTTGATGTGTGTTAGCAGGCATCTTTAATTATGTAAGGTTCCTACCAGCCAGGTGTTTACTTCCTGTGTTGAAATCCATCTTGTGGCTCAAATCCTCCATCCCCTTGTTTATCCTTCTCTCTTCCTCCTCAATGTCTTCATCTTCCCCAGAATCAGTCTTAAATCTCCAACTCCAAAAACGAAAACAGAAGGGGACTAAGAAAATGTGAGTGATTGGGGAGAGAGATTCCCTTCAAAACAGCGCCTCTGTATACACATACACACACACCCGTACACGTCACAGCATAATTTCTTGCCTTGCTTGTGATGTCCCATTAACTGTGACTCCTTTTTAAGCGTTTAAATGTATAGTATCATTTAAATGTATACTTTCATTTAAGCGTTTAAATGTATCAGATAGAAATGTTTTAATCACTAACTAGCTTACTTACCGGGGTTGCAAAGAAAGGGTTAGGTATTAATTAGGATAGCATGCCAACGTTTGCATTTGAAGTCTGCTCCTATTTAAGCAAAAGAACCCTGACCTGGGGTCCTGCTTTCAGAAGCTGACGCCTGTTTCGAGAATCTTGCTCCTTTCAGAACCCGGTGTCCGCACCAGGTCAACCCGCCTTTGCCTTTTTAAGGTTGTGTGTTTTCCTCCTGTCTCTTCGTTTTCCCTTTACATTTTAGATTCTTGAAATCTAATCTTCTTCATCCATCATATTCCCAAAACACAGAAAGGAATTTTTCTGATCTAATAGTGAGTAGTGTCGACTACTTCCTTCACCCCGGCACTGCGTGCCTGTGAAATACCAAACACCGCGCTTGACCCAGGGACTGCAGCGGAGTGCAGACAGACCGGAAAGCTGCCCTTAGGGAGCTTCTGCCCTGGTGGGAGAGCTTCTTTTAAGCTTCGTCTTTTATTTATTTTACTTTTGGCTGCGCTGGTCTTCACTGCTGCACTCAGGCTTTCTTTAGTTGCGGTGGGTGGGGGCTACTCTTCGCTGCAGAATGGGAGCCTCTCATTGCAGCGGCTCCCCTTGTAGCAAGCCTGGGCTCTAGAGCACGGTGAGCTCAGTAAGTTATGGTGCACGGGCTTAGTCGCCCCCAGGCATGTGGGATCTTCCCAGTCCAGGGTCAAACCCGTGTCCCCTGCATTAGCAGGCAGATCTTACCCACTAAACCACCAGGGAAACCGGATAGAAGGGCTTTGTTCAGGCCTCCTGCAGAGTCTTGAGAATGACAACCTCGGTGCACAGGAGAGCCGTGGGGACTAAGATTGTAAGGCATTCTGACCGGGGAGCAGGCTGGGGGCAGTTTCCTACAGAAGCTCTAGGTGAGTGGGATAAAGGAGCAACAGATTAGCAATTACTTCGTTCTGGATACAGTACGCTGTGACGTGTTTTTCCATGAAAGAACACAGCAACCCGAGTTCATAAGGAGGATTCACCAGTTTACGGATGAGGACACTAAGGTTTAGAGGAAGACGAGCTGCCTGTCGGGTCCAGCGTGAACCCGCAGCACCGATCTTGGCTCCATGGCCCTGGGCGCTAAGAGCTTGACCCTGGGAAGGTAGCTATTGCATTTTCTCCTTTTCACCTCTTTTGGCTTCTTTGCGCCTAGATAAGCCAGGCTGACAGGTTGAGCCATTTAGCTGGCAGGAGGCCTCAGAACGGTGTATGTGCCATGTACACGGCAGGAACAGTATCTGGCTTGCTGGTGGCTTCCCTAATTAGGCTGGACAGATACAGAAGTGAGTCGACAGTCTCAAATGTGGAAGAAATACCACATTTCTTTGCCTCCTTACATCAACTCTGTTTTCTGTTTACAACAGCCCTCCTGCAGGGAACTTGAATTGGAGTTCACTCCCAGTGCTTCCATTATCCTTGGAGCTGTGCCCAGGGCCGGTGTCACACCACTTGCTGAAGGACTGTGAAGTCTGGAAGTCCTCTAGGCTCGGCGTCCCCCAGTCCACTATCTGGACACCTCTCATCTCTGTCCATACGAACACACTGGGAGCCTGGGATGGTCATTTCTCCCAGGGTCTCACTTCCTCCTGTGGGCTGCCCCCAGACAGGGCCTGAGTCTCTGATGTTTGGAAAACAGCCCTTTCCTTGTCTCTCCATACTGGTTGAATCCTTTTCTAGTCTTAGTGAAGCCTCTCCCTACATCTTGGGCATGAGAGTTCTGACCTCAAACTTGATGTTCCTGCTTCAAATAGATTTTCATGGCCTTTAACTCAGTGCCAAAATTATTAGCAACTGAAAAAACTAGCTGTCCTCTCCTTGAGGAACGTGTGGGGAAATATTTTCATCGCTTGGTTCCAGTGATGGACAGGGAAGCCTGGTGTGCTGCAATCCATGGGGTTGCAAAGAATCGGACAAAAGTAAGCAACTGAACTGAACTGAATAGGTTTATTGTTACTTTTTAATGATTTAATAGACATTTTACAATTTTTCAGTTTTAATAAGATAACTATCAGTAGATAACATTGACTCTCGTGGACTGTAGCCCACCAAGCTCCTCTGTCCGTGGGATTATCCAGGCAAGAATATTGAAGTGGGTATCCATTCCTTTTGCCAGGGGATCTTCCCAACCAAGGGATTGAACCCAGGTCTCCTGCCTTGTAAGTGGATTCTTTACCATCTGAGCCACCAGGGAAGCCCATCAGTAGATGTAATGTACATAACAATAGCATTTTGGAAGCCCTCAAGAAAAGAGTGTAAGGGGGTCCTGATAACAAAACACCTGAGAATCACTGCAGTAGAACAAAGAAAGGGAAGAAAAACCAGAGCAGTCATATTTCCGTATGGAACCAGCCTCGCCACTTTAACAGTTTCCAGTCTGGATTGTGTCATCCAGTGATAGGAAGAGTTACCTGCATATGTCTGCTCTACCTTTCTTTTTTTTTTTTTTCTTCAGATCTAAAAATGGCATAAATAATAGTCCCCTGAACTGCCAAATCACACACCGCAGTTTCACGGAGGACAGTCATAGCTCATATGTGCTGGCATAGTAAGAGTAAGAGTTCCTCCTTTGACTATCCATTTCCTCCAGGTGGCTCAGGGGAAAAAAAAAAAAAACCCACTTGCCAATGCAGGAGACACAGGAGATACGGGTTCAATTCCTGGGTTGAGTAGATCCCCTGGAGGAGGGCATGGCAACCCACTCCAGTATTCTTGCCTGGGAAATCCCATGGAGGCGAGCCTGGTGGGCTACAATCCACGGGGTCACAAGGAGTTGGACCCTACTGAGCACAGCACACCTTTGAGTCTCAAAGGTGGCCCAGTTTGGTTAACAAATTATAGGTTAGCCTACCTGAATGCCCCTCAACTTGATGAGCTTATAAATAACAAAGTAAGATCCCCATCTTTCTGTAATTCAGAGAGTTAGGAAGGAGCTCCGTTTGGGTCGATGGGCAGGATGTGGCAGGCAGAATGTGTCTGTGTGTGACCTTTCCATTCCAGCTGAGTGTAGGCCTCCCTGTTTTTCTCTGTCCGACGCCAGGCAGTCAGGTCTTCACCTCTGAGGTGGTGGTGAGCCCGTGGGCCACATGCTCAAAAAGCCCCAGCAGTTCAGATGACCATCCCCCCACCCCGCCTCATTCATTTGATATTGGCGACACAGAGGCGTTTGCAGGGCTTTTTCTGGACATTGCTAAGCCTGCTGAATCTAAGATTTCAAATGCTGTTTTGAGCTACTTGATTCAGAGGTGAAGCCAGACCACTTGGAGAGAAGTGTGAAATTCTTTGGAGTTCTTCAACTCACTTGTGACTCTATAAAAATTACCCCGGGGGGTCAGAAGCAAGGAAGCAGGTGATGACGATGCTTCAAATGCTCCCCTGCCCAACCACCGCCACCTCTGCCTCCCTGGCCCCTAGACCAGGGGCTGAGGCAGCCCGTGAAGCCTTCTTTCCTTCCCCCTCTTAGTAGGAAAATGTCTCTTGCTTCTCATAACGTCAACTTCCGTGATTTGGGGTACATTAAATGCCCCCCCTACAGAAGACCGAGATCCTTGTAACACAGGAAACTTCTCTCTCTCACGTTCTGGGCCCAGGAGCACGGAAATTGGAATTCTCTTTAATTGACCATATGGTTAGCTTTGTGGCTTTGTGAAGCTATAAATCTTTGGTGTAGGTGTAACCCAGCAGAAATGTCACCAGAGGAAATCATTTCCTTTGGCTTTTTCCTCTTGTTACTTTCGAAAACTCACCTAAAAAAAAAAATTTAACCCATACAGCTTTTGCTGTATTTTATAGGCATTGATGAGTGAAAAGAGGAAGGCTACCAAGTCTTGGACAAGTGAGCAGGGATTCATCAGGCAGATCCAGCGTTTCCAGCCACATTCTTGAGAGCTTGAAATCTGGCTTTTACTGGTGCCAGCGATTACAAAAGAGGCCTACTCAGCTTTAAGCACCGAAGTGTTGATGGACAAAGTGCTAGTTTAACAGATCTGTGTAATGGGGAACAGGTGAATAAATAGAGGATTAGTGCGCCCTTCCCAGTAACAGCCTTATTATCACATGTTATGTGGGGTTTTTGCCTCCATTTGACAACTTGGGTTGTGTAAAAAAAATTTAAGTAACACAACATAGAGTAAACCCTTCATAACAAAACATTGAAACAATTAATCAGGACTTATAAAATCTCTGGGCAACCGTGATCTGTCAGCCAAAGTGGCTGTTTCTGATCAGATCCACAGCCTCCTAAATGAATAAATGGAGAAGCAGGCTCAGAAGCCACAGCCTCCATGAGAGGCGCAATTGTTCTCCGTAACTGAAGACGGCAAAAGCCTGGATGCAGTCAAAGAGCATTCCATTATGAGAGGGAGGGTGTAATAAAGGGACAGTTTTGAGTCTGCCCAGCTTGGAGGCATGTTATTTATCCTGCCACCCTCAACGCGATAGCCACACCCGAAGCCAGCCACCCTGATGAAGCTCCCTGCGCTCATAACCGGTGACTGTAGTCCATGTTGCGCTCTTAGCAGGGAGTTTTAGTCCTGGCCGAACGCCCTCATTAAGAGGCAGCACCAGCGCTGAAGAGGTCGTCTACTTTTCCTTTGAATCGTCCCACAATCTATTGATCATCTTATAAATTTTCAACAGTAGACATTGTATCCTCCACCCACAGCCCTTTGAAAGTTGCTTTCTTAGCAGCAAGTTTATGTTTTAGATATCTATCTATATTAAGTAGAGCTCTAGTTAATTTAAACAAATTTTTAAAAACGTATTTATTTGGGGCCGTGCTGGGGGTTGGCTGCTGCGCGGGCTTCCTCTAGTTGCAGCGAGCGGGGGCTACTCTCTGCTTGTGGTGTGCAGCTTCTCGTCGCTGTGGCTTCTCCTGTTGCGGAGCACCGGCTCCAGGTGCACAGGCTTCAGCAGTCGTGGCTCCTGGGCTTCGGTGCCCGGCAGCATGTAGGATCTTTCCAGATCGGGAATCAAACTGCGGCCTCTGCACTGACTGGCAGATGGATTTTTAACCACTGGGCCACCAGAAAAATCCCTCCAGTTTGTTTTAAATTGCTGTGTATTATTTCATTATATGGATAAATCATGCTTTATTAATCCTATTGATGGACATTTAGAGTATCTCTCATTTTTAGTTATGAAGATTTCCGTAATGAACCAGGGTTCCTTTATATCAAGGATCGGGTGGGCAGGGTCCTAAGGCATGGGCAGCTTGACCTTAACTGCTTATCGCCAGTTGCTGTCTGCAGAGGTTGAATCTGTTTCCACACCCTGAAAATGCGAGTATTCCATTTCCTCCATCTTGCCCAACTTTTACTCTCAATGTGCTGTGCTTAGTCACTCAGTCATGTCCAAATCTTTGCGACTCCACGGACTGTAGCCCACCAGGCTCCTCTGTCTATGGAAATTCTCCAGGCAAGAATCCTGGAGTGGGTTGCCATGCCCTCCTCCAGGGGATCTTCCCAACCCAGGGATCGAACCCATGTCTCCCGCATTGCAGGCTGATTCTTTACTATCTGAGCCACCAGCTCCCTTACTCTCAGTAGACAAATATTTGAGTATTTGCCTTCTCTGATGGGTATAAAATCCTGTCTCATGATTACTACAATTTGGGTTTCCCAATTATTACTGAAATTGAGCATCTTTTTTATTATAAATAGTTATGAGCTGTTCAACATGATGTATTTTGCCCATCTTTTAGGTTAATTTGCTTGTCTTTTGTTTTGTTTTTGTATTGGCCTGTAGAGTTCTTTGTATAATCTGGGTAGATTATTTTTTCAGTTATGTACTTTGTAAACATCCCTTGTTTCTTTTACTCTTTTTGCAAAATAACATAAGATGTAGCCACATAGGGAAGTTGGAAGCTAAAAGGTGAAGAGTCTTGTCAGTGATGCTCAGGAGCTCAGAGTCTCCTACAGGCAGTGGAGAGCCATTGCATGTTATTAAAACAAGTAATATAGTCAGATGTGCTTTAGGAAGAAGAGTGTAACAAGAGAATAGAATATGGATTAAGGAGAGGAGAAACTTAAAGAAAGTGATGCCCAGTAGGAGGCTCTTTCCAAGAATCCAGGTGAAATGTAATGAGGACATGATGCAGACCACGGCGGTGGTCTTGGGGGGTTTCCAGGGATCCCTGGGAATCTTCTGGGAGCTGGAGAAGAGGGCAGCAGTGAGGCTTCAGAGGAGTGCTTCAGTTCATCTTCTCCTCTTGATTCACAGAGTTGCTTTCCTGTCTTGCCTTGGTGAGGGTAATTTCCAAAAGATACGGCCACCCAAATCTACTTACCAGCTTAGAGTTTTGTGGGTCCTTCGCAGTAAGGAACCCGCCTGCAGTGCAGGAGATGCAGGAGACTTAGGTCCTATCCCTGAGTCGGGAAGATCCCCTGGGGGAGGGCACGGCAACCCACTCCAGTATTCTTGCCCAGAGAATCCCATGGACAGAGGCGCCTGGAAGGCTGTGGTCCACTGGGTCACAAACAGCTGGACATGACTGAAGCAACTGAGCGCGAGCACTGTGTCCGGTTAGATCTCCCTCCTGCCAGCAGGACACTCCATCCAGAGCCGACAGGTCTTAACTCCCCCCGGGCCCTCGCTCGCTCCCTTCCTGCCACCTCGTCTGCCGCTCCCTCTCTCTCCCTCTCTCTCTTTTTTTAAAATTTTATTTCCCATTTTAAATCTTGCACAGTATAATACAATAAGCATTAAATCATGCAAATTGGTCTAGGTTACATTTTGAAAAATGTTAAGAGGAAACTGTTAAGAGACCAGTTTCTGACAGGCAATGCATTTTAAAGTTGAGGGATTTGAAATATTTCAGCAGTGGACCTAAAACAGCATTATAAATTAGTTCAACTTATCAGCCCTAAACAGAATTATTCATCTTCCAAAAGGGTATTTCATGGCCGCTGGGCCCAAACGATCGTTCACCTTCATTTTTGCCCTGCTCTAAGGGTAGGTCTCACTTTACTGAATTCTCCTGATTCATTACTGTGTGTTACTTTATGAATTTTTTATCAGCATTTTAATAGCTCTTTCAGATGATTGAATGTAACTGATTCTTGTAGCAGAACACTGATTGAACAGAGAGACAGTAATGTATGTCGTAGGGGTTAGCTTCAAGCCAAGCTACAGAGTTTTTTACCTATAAGATGTGCTTTTTCCCCCTCACTAAGAGTCTCTGCAGACAGGAGCCCCCACCCCACCCTCACCTCCTCCCAGACACCTGCATCTTGCTTCTCCATCAGGAATTGGAGAGAAATCTGCCATTTTCAGTTTCAAGCATGGTACTGCAAGCAAAGAAGGGAGAAAATAAGCACTGGCCTGAAAACATCCTCTTCCTGCCCATCTTAAAAGTATGAAGTTATTATGGTTTCCAGGGTTCCTAGGATGAGAGGAAGACCAGTGGGAGGGGAGTTTATGGGAAAAGCTGAGTGTGAATCCCGGCTCTCACATATGTACTGTGAAACCTTGGGCACTTCATCCCATTGTCCTGAGTGTTTTCACTCCCTGTACATCAGGATATCCCATCTTTCTCAGCTATTGTAAGGATTAAATGAGAAATTATACTTGAAAGCCCCAAGCACATAGCAGGCCCTCAGGAAATGTTTGCTACATANAAGCTGAGTGTGAATCCCGGCTCTCACATATGTACTGTGAAACCTTGGGCACTTCATCCCATTGTCCTGAGTGTTTTCACTCCCTGTACATCAGGATATCCCATCTTTCTCAGCTATTGTAAGGATTAAATGAGAAATTATACTTGAAAGCCCCAAGCACATAGCAGGCCCTCAGGAAATGTTTGCTACATATAAATAATGCACGTGAAAGCACTTTTAGACTTTCAAAGCACTGTGCAAATATAAGTTATTAATATAAGCCAGAGTGATGCCTGAGCAACAGGGGTAGACTTCCACTTAGGATACATACTGAATGCTAAGTTGGTCCTTTAGAAACAGCTCTTTACTGATCAACAGTGGTCAAGTATCAGCCATTTGATATTGCCCAACCTAATAGTTTTACATTGTTTGATCAAGTGTAACTTTTTTGTGATTAAAATGAAGGGGGAAAAAAAANGGGGTAGACTTCCACTTAGGATACATACTGAATGCTAAGTTGGTCCTTTAGAAACAGCTCTTTACTGATCAACAGTGGTCAAGTATCAGCCATTTGATATTGCCCAACCTAATAGTTTTACATTGTTTGATCAAGTGTAACTTTTTTGTGATTAAAATGAAGGGGGAAAAAAAAACTGTGGGGCATTTATGTTGAGGGAGTTAGAGAATTATATAGCTATAGGAGACCTTACAGATAATTAAGTACAGTCCTGTCTACAGGTGAGAAAACTGAGATCCAGGCCACACTGTCATAAATAGTAACTGCTGCTGCTGCTTGGAGAAGGCAATGGCACCCCACTCCAGTACTCTTACCTGGAAAATCCCATGGGTGGAGGAGCCTGGTAGGCTGCAGTCCATGGGGTCCTCAAAGAGTCAGACACGACTGAGCAACTTCACTTTCACTTTTCACTTTCATGCATTGGAGAAGGAAATGGCAACCCAGTCCAGTGTTCTTGCCTGGAGAACCCCAGGGATGGCGGAGCCTAGTGGGCTCTCATCTAAGCTGCAGCTGCTGCTGCTACCAAGTCACTTCAGTCGTGTCCGACTCTGTGCGCTCCCATAGACGGCAGCCCACCAGGCTCTGCCATCCTGGGGGATGTAAGAACAAACCCAGTGTTCGTTCCTAGATCCCTGGGCTTATGTACTGCATCACACAGCCTTACTGAGAATGCAATTCGTTCACTCAGCAAATATGTAACAGAACTCGAGAGACAACCTAGGGTCCTCTCAAGCCTTGACTAGGAGCCTTTAGTCTGTGTATGCCAAGTCCTGTGAGGCACCCAACACCAGGTAATTCCCAAGAGGGCTCCCCCAGCAACAGACTGACCTAGAATGGTGACGAGAGAAGAGTCAGAATGGGTTTTCGATATTGGTAGACTGGGTTTGGTGGTATCAGATTAGTGGACTCTTGCCTGAATCTGAGCTCACAGGTCCTAGCTACCTTTCCATGCTTGCTGTCTCTTCTACTCGGGAAAGAACCCTAGTTGAGGTTGACAGGAATTAGTAGAGAACCAGCTGGAATGCTGCATTGCTGAGTATCTTGCATATGATCTGTGTCCAGCTAAGTTAATGATAGAAATTGTTCACTTTCTCAAGCTTTAAAAGTCATAGATCAATCCAGAAAAATACATAAATGGAAAAGAGGGACCGGCATAAAATGAAAGTTACACATCTGACTTAGTAAATGAAAATATAGCTGCTTGGTTAGATATTTTCTCTGTGAAATGCTGATAAAATATTTGAATCACCAATACTTTTATTTGCTCCCTTGTTCATGTCAACATCTTAATGTGAAATATAATAACAATGAGCATTTAGAAGCAATCTGGCAAAGCCTGCACCAAATTTATTTTAATGTTCTTTTTTATTTTTAAATCCAAGTCTCCAAATGTGCTTTTAAGGGTATTTTCCACAGTATTTATCTTAATAAGATTGTAGAATTGAAATATAGAATTTTGAGGCAAGCAGAGTACAGAAAAAAAGTTATATGAAAGTTTAGTAAAGATTAGGGGGTTTTATTGTTGATTTTCATAAGTTTGCTAAATAATGTGGCTATAGAGGGATGAATGAAGAAGAGATGCTCTGGAGAAGAGAGTATACACCACATGTCATACCAACAGTTACTGCTTAGGGACATTTTTCCACTAGGAAAAAAAAAATCCACACACTCAAAGCCTTTTCTGGCCCTGTTCTTTTTCTTTTACACCAGCTCCATATCTTTTTTCCCAACTGAAAATTGTTGGGAACCTCCAGTATCAAAAAAAAAAAAAAAAGGTGGCATCAGCTAGGTCATGGGGAACTCTGGGATTCAAAGGAATTGTCTTTGAAAAGACAAAGGACAAACTCGGATATAGTTAAGGAACATTTTAGGTTTATTGGTTCAAGAACTCTTGGAAGAACAGGACTAATGTCTTTTTTTGGCCAAAAGTCTCACATTTTGAAAGGGAGAGCCCCCTGAGGTTTTATCTTGGTACTAGTTTGGTGTTTTTTTTTTTTGGACACGCCACATGGCTTGCAGGATCTTAGATTAGTTCCCCAGCCAAGGGTGGAACCCGTGCCCTCAGCAGCAAAAGCATGGAGTCCTAACCACTGGACCACCAGGGAATCCCCTTGTGCTGCATCCTTTGAAAATATTTTGAATGAACGGATGTTGAGCGGAGATGCTGTGCCTTTTCTCCCCAGCCCAGCCTTGGAGCCTAAAACCAATCACTCTATCGCAAAATGAATAAAAGCTATGTCTGAATGCCACTAAAACTCAATTAGAATTTAATAGAGAACATAAACAGAGTGTTAACCATGGCGAACTAACTTTAATGTAAGTCCCAGGGCTCAAGAGCAGGCATAATAGCTCAACAAAAACAAAACCCTTTATGGATAGCTTCACATCCCATATGCTACACCCAACAACCCACTTAGATAAGCAGTACAGAGCTTATCAGTGTTTTATAGACTGGGAGAAATTGAGACTTAGAGAGGTTGTAACTTGCCTAAAGACATAAAAAGTAACATTGGCAGAGTTCTACTGTATCACTCCACTGCCTGTGACCAGCCTCAACCCACTTAGATGTTCTCATCCGCTGAAGACCAAGAAAGAATTAGAATAGGGATGAATTGCCAAAAGAGGCTATTGGCTGCATGCATTTTTTAAAAAATATTTGTATTGGAGTATAGTTGTTTTACAATGCTTTGCTAGTTTCCACTGTACAGCAGAGTGAATCAGCTATTTGCACACATATATCCCCTCTTGTTTTTAGATTTCCTTCCCATTTACATCACCACAGAGCACTGAATAGAGTTCCCTGTGTTATACAGTAGGTTCTCATTAGTTGTCTATAGTATCAAGGGTATATATGTGTCAATCCCAATCTTCTAATTCACCCCCACCCCCTGCTTCCCCCTTTGGTGCCCTCAGGTTTGTTCCCTACACCTGTGAATCTATTGCTGCTTTGCAAATAAGTTCATCCATACCATTTTTATATAAATGATATAATACCACATATAAGCAATATAATATGGTAATTTGTTTTTCTCTTTCTGACCTACTTCACTCTGTGTGGCGGTCTCTGGGTCTACCCACATCTCTGCAAATGGCACTATTTCATTCATTATATTTTTAAAACTTTACTGAGATGGGATTTAAAAATTATCAAGTTGACCCATTTTAAGTTTATAATTGTTAGTTCTTTTCATATAATGGATACAAACTCTTTCAAAATAAGTGATTTGCATATATTTTCTCCCAGACAATAACTTGTCTTTCCATTTTCTTAATGGTGTCTTTTCAAGCCCCAAAGTTGTCAATTTTGATGAAGTCCAGTTGATCATTTTCTTCTTCCATGTACTTACTTTTGGTGTCGTATCTAAGCAGTCTTTGCCCAGTCTTAGGTCTGCTTACTCTGTTTTTCCAGGCCTAGCGATGCTCGGTGTTTGGTCACTGAGTGGATGAATGAACACACATCCCTAACTTTCACCCTTGTATCTCAAATGGAGAACAAGTGCCGGGCTCTTTATTCTCAGCTCATGTAGGTGATCATTCTGAAAGCTGATGGAGATGTGATGACAAAGGGCCTTACCAGGTGAAGAGAAATGGAAGGCAGGGAGGACGTTCTGCCCTGTGATGTGACAGTCTCCTCATGGTGGGCGGTTGGCCCATGTGAGAGCAAACATCTCTGTAGGTCAGAGCAGCATTTCCCGAGGGGGCCGAGTCCTCCGCAACTCTGAGGTGCCTGCCAGGCTTTGTGGGAAATCTCTCAAAGTCCTTAGGCTCAGTGTTTTTGCTGATGGCTATGGTTCTTTGTTCAGCTTTTTCACTTTTGTCAAAATATATTACCTATACTCTTGACTTGGTTATACCTACAAAATACACTTTCTGAGACTTCCCTGGTGGTCCAGTGGCCAAGACTCCATGCTCCCAATTCAGGGGGCCCAGGTTCAATCCCTGATCAGGGAGCTAGAGCCCCCACGCCCCAACTGCATGTACCAATGAAGACCTGGCGTAGTCAAATAAATAGATAAAAGTCCAGGGGGCTGCAAATAGCCAGACGCAGCTGAGCACCAATAGCACCAAAATACATATTTTGAAAATAAATAGAAAACAAAATACATTTCCATCTTTACCTTATACTACTGTAGATCACCTTTTCCCTGTGGGCTCTATTAGGACATGAGAAGGCACCTGTAGGCAGTCTTTGATGCGCTGCTCTACTATGATACCAAGAAGGGAAGAAGAAAAGCCCCAGTCTGTCTGTAGCATTTGTTATTTTAATTTTGTCATTCTCCCTTTAAATGGCCCGTTAAAATTAACATGGAGATTTTCTGCGGCTGTTTGAAGTCAGATACAGGCAGTGTGATTCTGCTTTTACTAGGTATTTAATAGACAAATCCCTTACCCTCTTAGAGCTTTAGTTTCCTCATCTGTTAAATGAGGCTAATAGTACCAAATTTAGAGGGTTATTGAGAGGTTAAGTAACATACGATGTGCAGTCTTTCTGTAGTGATCATATACACAGGATACAAAGCTTTATTATAAGTTTGATTATGATTATTAGCATTATTATTGCTATGGCTACATTTACTGCTCCTGGAGAATGGAATGGCACCCCACTCCAGTATTCTTGCCTGGAGAATCCCATGGACAGAGGAGCCTGGGGGGGCTACAGTCCACGGGCTCACAGAAAGTCAGACAGGACTTAGGGACTGAACAGCAAGAGCAATTACAGCTATCAAGAAGGGAATTGCCATCAAGTAAGAACAACCCAATAGGCACCGAGTTTCTATAAACAGAGATACTTAGGCATTCTTTCCATATTTATACCGTTACCCGGTGTCTTAAGTTCTGTGACAGTTTGTTAAAAAAAATACATCAAATAAGTAGCAGTGAACAGAGAAAATAGTGACGAAGAACAAGATGACAGACACAGAAAACTGAAGGGTTGATATAACTGCCTCAGCCGAGCTTCAGATTTGACACTGAGATTCCTGGCAGCCAACGTCCAATTCTCTATGAAATTACTTAGAAAAGAGACCACCTTTTCTTCAAGAATCAAGCTGCTGCTTCTCAAGCTTCATTGCAAGATAACTTTCTCCCGGGATTTTCTGTAGTGAACAATGCCTTTCTCAAGTGCAATAACAGATCTTCTATGACTGCTTCTTCTAGTAACTTTTTGATAAGAGCAAATGGTATGACATTAAAATACAATTCAGTGGCAGCGGTTCTGTGTGGGACTAAAGTACTGTGGCCCTAGTGTGAAGCTGTGAGATGGTCAGGTTTGATCCACGGATAGAATTTAGAGTGTTTCGAAGAATGGATGAACTGCTTGTCCTTCAAATAATCTTTTGTAAACATTGCTTTTCTTAGCTGGGCTTTTGATAGGAGTTGAATGGCAGACAGTTTGAGATTGTCTTCTCTGACAAGAGCCTGGTGTGTTTGTACTCTGTGCTGCTGGCTCAGGGCAGAGCCTTTTGCCTTAGAAATCAGAAGTGCAGGTGGTAAAGTTGACATCTTATTGTGAAAACTGGACCCCTGCCTACACAGAAGGCCATTCTGCCTCTCCCTAAGAACAACTGCGGGGGTACTTGCAAGCAAATCCAGACTCTTTGGGAATCAGTTTGGGGGTCTGCTCCAGCACCCGTAACCACATTCTAGACCTTAGATCAGCAGGTCCCAACCACAGTCACCCCCACCCTGGTTAGGGGTGGAGCCAAGAGAGAGGGTGTTCCATCCGATTGCTGGAAAGTATGGAGCCTTTCCTACCTCTTTAGCTTCCTTTGAGAGATACCTGTGGGTCAAGAAAGAGTCTGTAGTGGAAGCATTACCTGTGTGTGTGAGTGCTTAGTCGCTCAGTCATGTCCATCTCTTTGTAGTCCTTTGGACTGTAGCCTGCCAGGCTCCTCTGTCCATGGGATTTTCCAGGCAAGAATACTGGAGTGGGTTGCTATTTCCTTCTCCAGGGAATCATCCTGATCCAGGGATTGAACCCAAGTTTCCTGTGTCTCCTGCATTGCAGGCAGATTCTTTAGCCGCTGAAACATCAGGGAAGCCTGTTATCTGAGTTGTTCCAGGCAAAAGAGGGTGAATCATTGCTCTAGTCTGTGGCCAGAATGTTTCCAGCCTAGATTTCTAGCTGTTCCTGACTGCCAGCAGTAGATACTCTGTAATTCCTTCGCAAGATACTAAGTGACATCATTTCTTGGTAGACCTGGCAGATCAACTAGCTCCAAAAATGTACCTTAAGACATTAAATGAATGCATCTGCTCAATGAAGTTATCCGAACAAGCCAGTTACACATGGAGGCAGGTCTAGAATTTCAGTTTTCGCTAGTTACTACCGAACCATTCTTTCTGACCATAAGTGCCAAGACCATTTATCTGTTGACACTATTGTATGTTAGGGTCTGTAAAGAAGAGCTGTAATGGGGGAGAGAGAATAATAAGCAGAAAGGAGCTACATTGAAAATCCAGTCTTCACACTTTCCTGAGGCCTGAGGAAGCCATGACCTACTCTGGGTGAAATTGCTTCCACCATGTGGCAGCTCAGGGATGTGTGTGTGAGAGAGGATCAGAATGAAGAGTGAAAGTAGCTGTTGGGCTTGTTGGCATCCAAGGGCCTCATCAGCATTGGTAAATGTCCAGCTTGGTCCATTTCAGGCCTGCAAGCCGATGTTAGCTGGTGGAAGGGCTCTGGGCTGCATTAAGCTCCCTGGCAACAGAAAACATCCAGAACCCAGAGGCCTTTTCTTCCTTGCACAGGAGTATGGGGTTGACCAAGATGCCCAGAGAAGCCAAAGGCATCAGGCAAGTACTTTGTGAATTTGTTGTGTAGACGTCCACCCAGCTTCTCAGCTTTCGCATGGCTTCACGTTGCCTTGACCATCATCCCAGTTCATTAAATGTTAATGGGTTGTTAATATAGGAAGAGTAATCCCCTGAAGTCCCTTTAACATGTTTTACTCTTCCTCTCAAATAAATGATTCACATCAGTAGGAATTGCTCAATATATGGTGTCTCTGAGAGTGCTCGCTCCTGGAGGCTTTCTCCTGTAGTTTATAGCCCAGGGTGGGCACCTGGATAAGATCTTAAGTAGGGAGAGTGATGAAGCTTTGTATCAGTGATGAGATGGAGGTGGGGAAGGGTCTGTTGAGAGCCTGGCTTGTGGGTGAGGGCATTTTCATAAGCTGCACTGTTCTTTTCCCTCTTGGTTGGTCCTGCTTATAGAATCAGAGCATCTTCGAGATGGAAAGGGCCCTAAAGTTATTTCTCCCAGCATCCCAGTCTTCACAGAATTTCTTCCACAGCTTCCCTGGCAGATGGTCACATGAAAAAAGTGAAAGTGTTAGTCACTTAGCCATATCTGACTCTGCGACCCCATGGACTATGGCCCACCAGGCTCCTCTGTCCATGGGATTTCCCAGGCAAGGATACTGGAGTGGGTTGCTATCCCCTTCTCCAGGGAATCTTTCTGACCCAGAGATCAAACCTGGGTCTCCTGCATTACAGGCTGATTCTTTATCATCTGAGCCACCTGGAAAGCCCCTCTTACTTCTGGGGAAGGGGCTTTACCCCTTCCTGAGGCACCTGATTCTGCTTTTCCACAACTCTCCTAGTGGAAGTGTTTCTTCTTCTCCTATCCACTCGCATAATTCCTCTTCCTCAGGACACTTACATGGTTTCAGGCTTTCATTGGTTAGATTGCTGCCCTTGTAGACTAGAAGTTCCAGGAGGCCACGTCCTCTTTGGCTCACCTTCTTTTTTTTTTTAAGCCTTTTGGCCACGTCGAGTAGTTATGTGGGATCTTAATTCCCCAACCAGGGATTGAACCATAACCCCTGGACTGCCAGGGAAGTCCCCTTGCTTGCCCTTTAGCATAGTGCCCACCCAGTGAAGGTGACCGGTGTTATTTGTTGAATGAATGGAGCAATGAATGCGTGCACTCAAGTTCAGAAATGTCAAAAGGCAGCTCAGAAGGGATTCTGTCACATGCAAATGGGCCGTCTTTCTTCCCAGATACCAGGTGATCTGCTCACAATGACTTTAAAGTGAATGTGGAGGAAGGAATGGGGAGAAGCACCCAGGAAAAGGCTTTTAAAAGTCAAGCACTACAAAACCAGTTAAAATAAAGGGGCCTGGAGATTATCAGTTTGAAAGAGAAAGAAAAAGCACAGTGTGAGTGAAGCCTAGTGACACCCAAGATAAAAAATGTTATTAGGGCTAAGTGCCATTCAGAGCCTGGGAAAATCAAAATGATCGTGATTTTTGAAGCCTAGCATGGTAAATATGACCTCGAAAATATCATTAAGATTTGGTGAGACTCAAACAGACTGGAAAAGGTATTGAAAAGTCCTCCCTGGGGGAGGAAAGAGGCCTACTCTGTGGACAAGATAGTTCTTGGTTAGAAATCCACAGAGCAGAGAGCACGGCTTGGAGGAGGGCATCCAGGTGAGGAGAGGAGGACGTCAAGCTTCAGGCACCCAGAGAAGGAGCCCAGACGCAGATACTGGAGCACCTGGCAGGCGGCCCCAGCCCTTCGAGTTCATCTACTGGTGGACAAGGCTCAGATCCTGCCAGAATCCCCAGCACAGGAGTGGTGGGTCTGTGACGCACAACCTCTGGGTCCTGGTCTGGGAGAGCCATTCTGCTGAGTCTGGTCTCAGAGGAAGATCACAGTCCACATACTTCTTGCTCCCTTTTGTCTCCCACGTCTCCTGAGCCACTGATTTTTGTCACTTTTCTCTTGGGAGGGTCTCTCAACCTTTCTGCTCCCGTAGCTCAGACTTCAACTTCTCTCTTGGGCATCTCCTCAGATGCACGGCCAACTCACAGGAGACAGCCTGTCCTTGCGTGCCAGATCTCTGCTCACCATCGCTGAACCCTCCACACTCTACCCACATCTCCCCAGGGTGTCCTTTCAGCCCTTCACCCACTTCTTACCAGTCATATTCGGTACAGCTTCCAGATCCCGCCTCTGTCCCATCTCACTTTCGAAGCTTCCTCGACTGCTCAGCCGTCTCCTGCTGCTCCGGGCCTGTTGCCCCACTTCCTCTGTGCCTCTCAGGACGTGCCTCCATCATCTTTATTGGTGTTTTAGAGTTCCTGTCTTCCTCTCTCCCATTCCCCGACCCTCACCAACCACTTACTGGTCTCACTCCATCCTTGTCGTCGGTCNCTCGACTGCTCAGCCGTCTCCTGCTGCTCCGGGCCTGTTGCCCCACTTCCTCTGTGCCTCTCAGGACGTGCCTCCATCATCTTTATTGGTGTTTTAGAGTTCCTGTCTTCCTCTCTCCCATTCCCCGACCCTCACCAACCACTTACTGGTCTCACTCCATCCTTGTCGTCGGTCAGCCCAGACCTTGGCACTGGATCTGCATACAGGCGGCACTCAGTCATTGTTCATTGACATGAATGGGATGGGTCTTCCCAAGACACAGATCCTGAATGCTTCTGACTTTTCAGCATATTTTCACAGAGTCAATTTCAGATCCTTCCTAGAATGGAGGTCAAGCCAGCTGGGTGCGATTCCTAGGCTTCCCTAT
The DNA here is from genome assembly GCA_006410695.1 of Philantomba maxwellii. Taxonomy (NCBI): domain Eukaryota; kingdom Metazoa; phylum Chordata; class Mammalia; order Artiodactyla; family Bovidae; genus Philantomba; species Philantomba maxwellii. Next base: position 161,688 of record SJYS01022119.1, on the reverse strand, counting down.
TTGCTCCCATTTGTCTCCGTTTCTCCAGTCTCTTCCTCTCCAGAAATCCATTAAGATGACAGAGTCTCGGTGGCCTCTGCAGATTCCCTTATGCTCTAGAGTGCTGTGCACCGGGGCCAGCAGACATGAGCTCACGTTAAAACACTCTCAGTGCACTCTGGGCGACTGGGCACGGTTCCGTGCTTGAGGCTTCCGCTCAGTGGTAGGTGTGAAAATCCAGTCCCTCCAGCAAAGTGTGATGAGCTGTCTCTCCTCACATTGGAGCTGCTCAGTGCTTTTGGGTTTTTCTGTTTGTTTGTTTTTTTTTGGTTGAACTCACCACGCAGTCCCTCAGTATTTCAAGGGCACAGTCACTTAGCTCTAATAGCTGCTCATACTGTTTACTCAACAATTTTGGATATAGGTCAGTGTAATAGTTCAGGCTTCCCTGGTGGCTCACATGGTAAAGAATCCGCCTGCAATG
>SJYS01022119.1:137097-153561 GCA_006410695.1 Philantomba maxwellii | reverse complement strand
GCCCTCAAGCCACAACAAGAGAAGCCGCCGCAGTGAGAAGCCCACACCCTGTAGCTGGAGAGGAGCCCCTGCCCAGCACATCTAGAGAAAGCCGATGCGCTGCAGCGCAGACCCAGTGCAGCCAAAAATGACTCAGTAACTTTTAAGGAAAAAAAAATAGGCATAGCATGCCTCTTTCCGTGTTGTAGACTCACCTTTGTCCTATTTTAGCCTTTCTTAACACGTAGGAGCCCATGTAGACTGACCACAGTAGTGGAGAGAATTCCATGGCCTTCCTCCTCGCCTCTCACACACACGCTGAGTGGACATGTGGTAAAGAGAACTCCGGTACAACACTGAGCTGGCTCCATTAGAAACCAAGGCCCTTCTTAGCAGAATCAAAAGTGACAATAGGAGGGAAAGTGGATATAACTGCAAAGCATCAGGTGCACGTCCAGCCATCTAACCAACCAGCCACCTGGTTCCCAGGCCTCCTCACACCCAGCTCTGAAAGCTGCAGAGGATGCCCAAACTCTCCCCACACTCAGCGTTTCAGCCCCTCTTTCAGTCATTTATGTGTCTGGCACTCGCTCCCAGGCATCTCTGAGAACAAGGACAAACACCCAGGCTTCATGATACGCTGCCCTCTCTACCCACCAGTCCTCAGCAAGAGATGTGCAACACAGTAGGTTCTCCCTAAATCTGTGAAGAGCAGAATAAAAGCACCAGATGAATACCCGAGATCCGTGTGGCTATATTCATCCTCTCCCAAGCTCTATAGCACCAGATTTTTGTTCTTGTTGTTGAATCAANCCTCTCTACCCACCAGTCCTCAGCAAGAGATGTGCAACACAGTAGGTTCTCCCTAAATCTGTGAAGAGCAGAATAAAAGCACCAGATGAATACCCGAGATCCGTGTGGCTATATTCATCCTCTCCCAAGCTCTATAGCACCAGATTTTTGTTCTTGTTGTTGAATCAAATTTGTAGACTTTCAGAATTGATTCTGTTTTCTTAAAATTAATAACAAGTGACAGACTGTATTTTATATATACCCCTGAAATGTGTAAAGCAATTAGGGAGAAGAGGGCTTCCTTCCCTGAGTGGATTTATGTTATATATGCAAACTCTATTAAAGGTAAACTCTGCTTTTCAATGAAATTAACATTTTCCAGCAAGCCACTCTCTCCATTGTATTTAAAGATCCCAGTGACTTATGCAAACTATGCCAGTGTCACTGTGATGGGAATGAGGGTATTAGATCCGAGAAAGCGCAAACTCAGCCTGCAAATGAGAAGGAGCGGGTGGTATAGAAGGGTGGCCCCACTCTCTGTTCTCAAGAGAAATAGAAGGGTACTCAACTGAGCCTTTATCACTTTCAGAGAACCCTAAAGGTTAAAGGAAAGAGGAAATGAAGGTGTACAAAGGAATTAAAGAAGAGAAATTGAAGTAAGGGACAAATGTAAATATTTCAGTAGATGGAGACCATGAAGATTGCTGAGCAGGATGTTCAGCTGGAGACGACCAGGGTGACCTAGGTGCCTGCAAGAGCGTGTTGCAGCTGTGATATGTGACCTTGTTCTTCCAAAAGTATAAATACAACCTCTGCTGCTAAAGTAGTAATGATACTTTATGCCTTTAATATCAGGGAGCAAGGGTTTATATTTTGCTTAGACTATTAGTTGACAGTTTTTTTTTTTTTTTTTTAACCTATATGAAAAGTGTCTGGTTTTTGCATTGTCAGCCTCCATAAACTTTTTTAAAAACTTTTTGTTTTGTATTGGAGTAGAGCAAATTAACAATGTTGTGATAGTTTTAGGTGGACAGCAAAAGGACTCAGCCATACATATACATGTGACCATTCTCTCCCAAACTCCCCTTCCATGCAGGCTGCCACGTAACACTGGGCAGAGTTCCCTGTGCTCTACAGTAGGTCCCTGTTGGTTAAAATTTCTGGTTTTCGTGCTTAAAGGAAGACCCAGCTTTCGCAGACCATCACGTGTGCATGCTAAGTCGCTTCAGTCATATTCAACTCTTTCTGACCCAATGGACTGTAGCCCGACAGACTCCTCTGTCCGAGGGACTCTCCAGGCAAGAATACCGGAGTGGGTTGCCATGCCCTTCTCCAGTGGAATCTTCCTGACCCAGGGGTTGAACCCGCATCTTCTGTATCCCAGGAAGCCCTTTCACACCAGACCTCTCCCTTGAGAGGTTTCCTATTTCCTTCATAGGACATTCACCCATTCATGCAGCAAACATGGATGGGTCATCTGCAGTGTGATAGATACACTGCTAGATTCCAAGTCTGCAACCCCTTGGAATTTACCGCTTACTGAGTCCCACTGCCGTACTTGGTAGTATAGCCACGGCTGGAACAGCAGACTTGGAAGCTGGAAGCTAGAACAGAATGAGGAGTGAGCTGGCTGCCGTGCAGGAGAATCGCCAGTCTGGGCCAGCCCCTCTCTGAGGCATCTCTTCCCAGCGCAGCGCCTGTGGGAATGTTGCCACAGGGATCCACACATGGTGTGAAAGGGGGCACCCCGGGGTCTGTCCGGGGCTCCGGAGGCTTCCGGCTGGGGCGATGGCTCTCCTCTGTGAGGCAGCCACCACGTGCGGCCCGGCAGCGAGAGCGGGTTTCCGTGTTCCGCGTGGTTCCCTTCCCACCACTCCAGTCTCTCTTTGGGCTCAGCCCCCATGTTGCCATCTGCCAACAGAAGGTTGTTTGGGGCTTTCTGTCAACTCGAAAGACGTCGTTTTCTCCAGTTTGGTCTTGCAGGTTTTCTGTTGTGACGCCCAGCCACCCCTTCTTTCAAAGGCCCGTAGAACTGGGTCATGGCGTTGTCTGGTAGTCCTGACGCAGGTTATGCTGCGCTGCGACTGTTCATGTACATTGCTTCTGGAAGGAATACTAAACTTGTTTCCAAACTAAATAGTTTCCAATGAGTATTTAATGGGGGTTTTTCATTTGAAATAGATTGAAAACAAGCCATTTCCTACTCCCATTTCAAACAAATTTTGGTCCAATTATTTTTCTTTTTTTTAACATAAAGTTAAATGGACTATTCTGCCCATCCCTGACTGAGCCGAACCATGATTTCTCTTGATTATGCTTTTATGCTGTGAATCGTAAGGCTCCAGAGACATAATGGACGTCTGTGGGAGAGTGGCAGCAATTTTTAAAATTCTGCCAGTGCTTGTCAGCTTTCACTCTGGCGCCTGCTGTGCAGGAAGAAAGCTCACCACCAAAAGAAAAAAAAAAAAATCTGCCAACAAAACCAGCACTGTCCGCCTGTCCTGTGGGGCGTGGGCGGGAGGGGGTGGCGTGGCACAGGGTTGAGCCTCCTTGCTGCCAGTCTCTGTAGGGCATGCACTCAGCCACCAGGGAAGCCTGGTTTCCAACTATCCAGCCCTCCTCCTCCCCCCATCCCCCAGTCATTAGCTTTGTGTGGTGCTGAAGGTTTCTCTTTCTTTTGCAGCCTCATTTTTCTTCGTTTTGCTTGGACCATGGCCTCAGGGGAGAGGAACAACTCTTGGCACCCTGCCCTCTCGGTCCTCTACCTCCAGCAGCCTAACAAAATAGAAAATAGAGTGCCCTGCAGGTCTTCTTCTTGGGTGGTGAAGTTACTTGTTTTGCTTTTTGGATGGAGGTGTGGTCGTCATCTTGAATTTGCAGAAGGTTCCAGAAAACTCAGGAGAGGAAAGTACTTCTTGCTTCCAGCTTCTGTCTCTGGTCAGGGCAGCTGCCCGCCCCGACTCCCTCACTCCCGGCCCCGCAGGTAGGCAGGGGAGTCCTGGGCACTGCCTTTTAATGGGGACAGTTCCTTTGCTCTCACCCAGCAGTGCCAAGAATTTAACGAGCCCCACTGAAGAAAAAGAGCCCTTCCTCCCAGCTGCCAATCGAGGAAGTACAGATGCTTTCTTGGATTTTGGAGAAAGCCCTTTCTGCCTGCCCAGAAGTCTTTGGTGCAGGAGCCATCGAGGCTTTGGCTCTGGGGAGAGGTGGAGGACGGCCCACTCTGTTTAGTGGCTTCTCCCTTGGCTTTCTACTGCAGTACAGTGTTCGGTTCTCAGTGTTGCTCTCCGCCTGCCTTGTTGGGCTCACACCTTCCCACTAGCACCCAGCGGAGACGCACCACCTCCTTGTTCTGGGGAGGCAGACACATCTCAACTCAAAACACCACTCACGCTTTCCTCCCAAAGCGCAACTGTGGTGCCTCTGCCAGCGCCTCCCTGGGACCTTGGCTGAGGTGCAGCGCAGAGGCAGCAGGCGACTTAGTTTGCCTTTGTAGACGTCTTAAGCATCACCAGGAAGAAGCGACCTGGCCTCTGCCTGCACCTCCCATGCAGGAAAGCTTAGCCCTGAGCAGGGGCCATAAGAGGGTGTGTGTCTCTGTGTGTGTGTGTATGTGTGTGTGTGTCCTGAGCAGATGCCATAAAGGTGTGAGTAGGTGTGTGCACCGCTTAGTCGTGTCCAGCTGTGCCTGCCAGGCTCCTCTGTCCATGGAATTCTCCAGGCAAAAATACTGGACTGGGTTGTCATTCCCTTCTCCAGGGAATCTTCCCAACCCAGGGATCAAACCTGGGTCTCCTGCGTTGCAGGCAGATTCTTTACTGTCTGAGCCATCAGGGCAGCCTACCATAAGGATACCTCTCATCCACTTAGACTTCCCACTATGTGACATGAAGCCTGTTACATTCTCTCATTGATTCTGTCCCTCCTGGATTCACAAAGACTAGACTGAGTCTCCTTGCTACTCACAATCCCTCCAGACATTTGAAAGTAATTACATATTCCTAACTCAGTCTTTCTTCTCCAGGCCCACCTTCATGTTTCTTTTCTTTTTTTTACCTTTGGTATGTAAATACATGATGAGACTTCACTGGCCATTTCCCTGCTGCTGTGTTTCATCCCTAGAGTAATGTGCTTATTCATGTTAATAGTCATTATTTATATTATTTGATAAAAACTTGTCTTTGTTCTGTTTTCTTTTAGTTATTCAGTGTTGCAACTTCAGTTGGGTTTATATATCTTTTCTCAGTTAATTTTTATTGGAGTATAATTGCTTTATAGTGTTGTGCTGGTTTCTGTTGTATAGCAAAGTGAATAAGCTATATGTATACATATAGCTCTTTTTTGGATTCTCCTCTTTTTTGGATTTCCTTCCCATTTAGGTCACCACAGAGCATTGAGTAGAGTTCCCTGTGCTATACAATGGGTTCTCATTAGTTACCTATTTTATACATAGTATCAATAGTATATATATGTCAATCCCAATCTCCCAATTCATCCCACCCCCCTTTTCCCCTATGATATCCATATGTTTTTATCCTCTACATCTGTCTTTATTTCTATTTTGTAAATAATAAGATCATTGATACCATTTTTCTAGATTCCACATATATGTGTTAATATATAGTGCTTGTTTTTCGCTTTCTGACTTACTTCACCCTGTATGACAGTCTCTAGGTCCATCCATATCTCTTCAAATGGCACAGCTTCTTTCCTTTTTATGGCTGAGTAATATTCCATTGCTTTATATGTACTATATCTTCTTTATCCATTCTTCTCTTGATGAACATATGGGTTGCTTCTGTGGCCATTCTCATAGTTCTTGGCTTCTCAAACTGTATCATTCTAGTTTCTGTGTTCCTGACATCTCTAGCTTGTTAGTTCTTCAATCTGGGATACCCAGCGTGAGGTGAGCGACTGTCACTGCATTTGACAGAGACCCATGCTGCCGTTTAGTGGTGTGGCTTTCCTGGTGGTTTACCAGAAATACTTGTTTATTCCAAACTTACTTTGAGTCTTTCTTCATACATATCATTGTTCAGTATATTCGCCCCACCTTCTTGGGTGCATTTATGACTAACTCTGTGCGCAGACTACGGTTATTCCTGATGAAAGGNATAAACTTTTTTAAAAACTTTTTGTTTTGTATTGGAGTAGAGCAAATTAACAATGTTGTGATAGTTTTAGGTGGACAGCAAAAGGACTCAGCCATACATATACATGTGACCATTCTCTCCCAAACTCCCCTTCCATGCAGGCTGCCACATAACACTGGGCAGAGTTCCCTGTGCTCTACAGTAGGTCCCTGTTGGTTAAAATTTCTGGTTTTCGTGCTTAAAGGAAGACCCAGCTTTCGCAGACCATCACGTGTGCATGCTAAGTCGCTTCAGTCATATTCAACTCTTTCTGACCCAATGGACTGTAGCCCGACAGACTCCTCTGTCCGAGGGACTCTCCAGGCAAGAATACCGGAGTGGGTTGCCATGCCCTTCTCCAGTGGAATCTTCCTGACCCAGGGGTTGAACCCGCATCTTCTGTATCCCAGGAAGCCCTTTCACACCAGACCTCTCCCTTGAGAGGTTTCCTATTTCCTTCATAGGACATTCACCCATTCATGCAGCAAACATGGATGGGTCATCTGCAGTGTGATAGATACACTGCTAGATTCCAAGTCTGCAACCCCTTGGAATTTACCGCTTACTGAGTCCCACTGCCGTACTTGGTAGTATAGCCACGGCTGGAACAGCAGACTTGGAAGCTGGAAGCTAGAACAGAATGAGGAGTGAGCTGGCTGCCGTGCAGGAGAATCGCCAGTCTGGGCCAGCCCCTCTCTGAGGCATCTCTTCCCAGCGCAGCGCCTGTGGGAATGTTGCCACAGGGATCCACACATGGTGTGAAAGGGGGCACCCCGGGGTCTGTCCGGGGCTCCGGAGGCTTCCGGCTGGGGCGATGGCTCTCCTCTGTGAGGCAGCCACCACGTGCGGCCCGGCAGCGAGAGCGGGTTTCCGTGTTCCGCGTGGTTCCCTTCCCACCACCTCCAGTCTCTCTTTGGGCTCAGCCCCCATGTTGCCATCTGCCAACAGAAGGTTGTTTGGGGCTTTCTGTCAACTCGAAAGACGTCGTTTTCTCCAGTTTGGTCTTGCAGGTTTTCTGTTGTGACGCCCAGCCACCCCTTCTTTCAAAGGCCCGTAGAACTGGGTCATGGCGTTGTCTGGTAGTCCTGACGCAGGTTATGCTGCGCTGCGACTGTTCATGTACATTGCTTCTGGAAGGAATACTAAACTTGTTTCCAAACTAAATAGTTTCCAATGAGTATTTAATGGGGGTTTTTCATTTGAAATAGATTGAAAACAAGCCATTTCCTACTCCCATTTCAAACAAATTTTGGTCCAATTATTTTTCTTTTTTTTAACATAAAGTTAAATGGACTATTCTGCCCATCCCTGACTGAGCCGAACCATGATTTCTCTTGATTATGCTTTTATGCTGTGAATCGTAAGGCTCCAGAGACATAATGGACGTCTGTGGGAGAGTGGCAGCAATTTTTAAAATTCTGCCAGTGCTTGTCAGCTTTCACTCTGGCGCCTGCTGTGCAGGAAGAAAGCTCACCACCAAAAGAAAAAAAAAAAAATCTGCCAACAAAACCAGCACTGTCCGCCTGTCCTGTGGGGCGTGGGCGGGAGGGGGTGGCGTGGCACAGGGTTGAGCCTCCTTGCTGCCAGTCTCTGTAGGGCATGCACTCAGCCACCAGGGAAGCCTGGTTTCCAACTATCCAGCCCTCCTCCTCCCCCCATCCCCCAGTCATTAGCTTTGTGTGGTGCTGAAGGTTTCTCTTTCTTTTGCAGCCTCATTTTTCTTCGTTTTGCTTGGACCATGGCCTCAGGGGAGAGGAACAACTCTTGGCACCCTGCCCTCTCGGTCCTCTACCTCCAGCAGCCTAACGAAATAGAAAATAGAGTGCCCTGCAGGTCTTCTTCTTGGGTGGTGGAGTTACTTGTTTTGCTTTTTGGATGGAGGTGTGGTCGTCATCTTGAATTTGCAGAAGGTTCCAGAAAACTCAGGAGAGGAAAGTACTTCTTGCTTCCAGCTTCTGTCTCTGGTCAGGGCAGCTGCCCGCCCCGACTCCCCCACTCCCGGCCCCGCAGGTAGGCAGGGGAGTCCTGGGCACTGCCTTTTAATGGGGACAGTTCCTTTGCTCTCACCCAGCAGTGCCAAGAATTTAACGAGCCCCACTGAAGAAAAAGAGCCCTTCCTCCCAGCTGCCAATCGAGGAAGTACAGATGCTTTCTTGGATTTTGGAGAAAGCCCTTTCTGCCTGCCCAGAAGTCTTTGGTGCAGGAGCCATCGAGGCTTTGGCTCTGGGGAGAGGTGGAGGACGGCCCGCTCTGTTTAGTGGCTTCTCCCTTGGCTTTCTACTGCAGTACAGTGTTCGGTTCTCAGTGTTGCTCTCCGCCTGCCTTGTTGGGCTCACACCTTCCCACTAGCACCCAGCGGAGACGCACCACCTCCTTGTTCTGGGGAGGCAGACACATCTCAACTCAAAACACCACTCACGCTTTCCTCCCAAAGCGCAACTGTGGTGCCTCTGCCAGCGCCTCCCTGGGACCTTGGCTGAGGTGCAGCGCAGAGGCAGCAGGCGACTTAGTTTGCCTTTGTAGACGTCTTAAGCATCACCAGGAAGAAGCGACCTGGCCTCTGCCTGCACCTCCCATGCAGGAAAGCTTAGCCCTGAGCAGGGGCCATAAGAGGGTGTGTGTCTCTGTGTGTGTGTGTATGTGTGTGTGTGTCCTGAGCAGATGCCATAAAGGTGTGAGTAGGTGTGTGCACCGCTTAGTCGTGTCCAGCTGTGCCTGCCAGGCTCCTCTGTCCATGGAATTCTCCAGGCAAAAATACTGGACTGGGTTGTCATTCCCTTCTCCAGGGAATCTTCCCAACCCAGGGATCAAACCTGGGTCTCCTGCGTTGCAGGCAGATTCTTTACTGTCTGAGCCATCAGGGCAGCCTACCATAAGGATACCTCTCATCCACTTAGACTTCCCACTATGTGACATGAAGCCTGTTACATTCTCTCATTGATTCTGTCCCTCCTGGATTCACAAAGACTAGACTGAGTCTCCTTGCTACTCACAATCCCTCCAGACATTTGAAAGTAATTACATATTCCTAACTCAGTCTTTCTTCTCCAGGCCCACCTTCATGTTTCTTTTCTTTTTTTTACCTTTGGTATGTAAATACATGATGAGACTTCACTGGCCATTTCCCTGCTGCTGTGTTTCATCCCTAGAGTAATGTGCTTATTCATGTTAATAGTCATTATTTATATTATTTGATAAAAATTTGTCTTTGTTCTGTTTTCTTTTAGTTATTCAGTGTTGCAACTTCAGTTGGGTTTATATATCTTTTCTCAGTTAATTTTTATTGGAGTATAATTGCTTTATAGTGTTGTGCTGGTTTCTGTTGTATAGCAAAGTGAATAAGCTATATGTATACATATAGCTCTTTTTTGGATTCTCCTCTTTTTTGGATTTCCTTCCCATTTAGGTCACCACAGAGCATTGAGTAGAGTTCCCTGTGCTATACAATGGGTTCTCATTAGTTACCTATTTTATACATAGTATCAATAGTATATATATGTCAATCCCAATCTCCCAATTCATCCCACCCCCCTTTTCCCCTATGATATCCATATGTTTTTATCCTCTACATCTGTCTTTATTTCTATTTTGTAAATAATAAGATCATTGATACCATTTTTCTAGATTCCACATATATGTGTTAATATATAGTGCTTGTTTTTCGCTTTCTGACTTACTTCACCCTGTATGACAGTCTCTAGGTCCATCCATATCTCTTCAAATGGCACAGCTTCTTTCCTTTTTATGGCTGAGTAACATTCCATTGCTTTATATGTACTATATCTTCTTTATCCATTCTTCTCTTGATGAACATATGGGTTGCTTCTGTGGCCATTCTCATAGTTCTTGGCTTCTCAAACTGTATCATTCTAGTTTCTGTGTTCCTGACATCTCTAGCTTGTTAGTTCTTCAATCTGGGATACCCAGCGTGAGGTGAGCGACTGTCACTGCATTTGACAGAGACCCATGCTGCCGTTTAGTGGTGTGGCTTTCCTGGTGGTTTACCAGAAATACTTGTTTATTCCAAACTTACTTTGAGTCTTTCTTCATACATATCATTGTTCAGTATATTCGCCCCACCTTCTTGGGTGCATTTATGACTAACTCTGTGCGCAGACTACGGTTATTCCTGATGAAAGGTCATTTTACTGGGATGAGATGGATTTCACCCACTGCTGTAGTCTATTAAGATGTCTTGGATCTGTGTTTCATGGTCCATCATACTACCATTTCCCACTGCACGTCGTATGAACANGGTGCATTTATGACTAACTCTGTGCACAGACTACGGTTATTCCTGATGAAAGATCATTTTACTGGGATGAGATGGATTTCACCCACTGCTGTAGTCTATTAAGATGTCTTGGATCTGTGTTTCATGGTCCATCATACTACCATTTCCCACTGCACGTCGTATGAACATTCAGTTCAGCTGCTACATGTGCGAGACATTGTGCTCAGCCTGGGGATACAGCAGGAACACGATAAGCACCGACATCTCCACCACAGAACTCACTGGGGCAGACAGTGCGTGAGACGGGAAATCCAGAATCGCAGAAGAAAGGTGCCTGACAAAGACAGTACCTGTGAGCGGGAGTCCGCCACGAGAAGAACCGGGATTAGTGTTCCAGGCAGGGGCCAAAGCCTGGCGTCTGTGGCCCTCAGGTAATGCCCGCCATCCTCATTGGTTGCTAATACAACTGATAGGATGAAAAGAAATTCCCACTGGAGACCTTCATCGTCTCCCTGTGGGCACATCAAACATTTATGAACTCACCTAATTGCATTTCTGTCCCGACCACATCTTTCCCTCCTGACCATTTGAACTGCACGGGAAAGCTCATTTATATCCCACTGAGTACAGGCCTGTCCTGTCTACACGATTTTCTGAGTTTATCAATCTCATGCCCGATGAAAAAGTCTCATTCTGATGACTGGCTCTTCATAACCCATGTGGGGTTCCACCGTTTTCCTCCCTAAGACGTCACCAGCTATCATCCTGATCATTTGTTTTCTTTGCCAAGTCACTAGTTAAGGGAGTAGATTAGTGGCAGAGTGGTACCTAGAACCCCAGTGTCCAGACTCTTGGTCCAGAGATCTTTCCTTCCCACCTCTCTGCCCTCCCTGCAGCCCACCTCTTAACAGCAGACATCACATGAGGCTTCTGAGAGCACGTGCTTGGGCCCTGCCATGCAGACCTGGAGCCAGCAAGCCGGGCAGACCACTGGAGGATGGGAGGAGAGGTCCCTTGCTCCCAGACACGGCTTCTACCTGGCCCTTGGCTTCTTCCTCCTCAGAAGGCCTGGGAGTAGACAGCTTGTGTGATGCTCTATTTTTTTCTTTTTTAATGATTTTTCTTAAATTTTTAAACAAGTAGCCGTATTTTTTTATTTTATTTTAATTGACTGCACTCGTTCTTAGTTGCAGCATGTGGGATCTAGTTCCTTGACCAGGGATCAAACCCAGGCCCCCTGCGTTGGGAGCTCAGTCTTAGCCACTGGACTGCCAGGGAAGTCCCTTGTGTGATGCTTTATAGTGAACAAAACACCCTGCTATTTATTCTCTCCTTTATGTCTCACATCATCCCCATGGAGTCAGTGGAGAAATAGTCTGGCTTCCGTTGTGTACATGGGGCTGACACAGTAACGGACTTGGCCCCAGGCCCCAAGCTATACCAAACAGCCAGGCTCTGGTGCCCAAGCACCTTCAGAGTTCCCTCCTCTCCTTCTTTATAGCAACGATGACATCAACTCCCTGACCTCTCCCCTCTCCAGAATGCTGGCTGCGTGATTGGGGAAGTGAATATAAATAGAAAAAAATAGATTGCATTCCAAGCACTAAGTAGGCAAGATAACTGACCACTGATGCCACACTACGGACCTTTAGAGCATTTTCCTGACACGCTCCAGCTAAAAAGGAACACGGACAAGTGACACCAGCAATCCCGAGGCTTTAACCAACTGTCTTGTAGGAACAAGCCCAGTGTGAGTTATTCTAAGTCGGATGACAGGATTGGAATTCAGTAATGTTTCAGAGGTACTTTTAGATCCAAGTAGAGGAGGAGTGTTGTAAAAAGCTCTATAAAAATGGTTCAAAATAACAAGTTGAGGGAGAGAGGAAGCAGAAGCACAGACAGACCTGAGTAGTCCCTACCTGAGCAGGCTTACCACTAACAAACTGGGTTTGCTGAAACCCCCGTGGTGCCGGGTCTAGCAACACCTTTGGACTGCTCCTAGGCGCAAGAACCAAGAGCCTTTTCCTGCTGAGGGATGTAAATTGTCCAGATCCTTTACATGTGAATTAGAAATAAGCCAGGGTAGGACTTCCCTGGTGGTCCAGTGGTTAACAATCTGCCTGTCAGTGCAGAGGACATGGGTTGGATCCCTGGTCCAAGAAGATCCCACAAGCCATGGAGCAGCTAAGCTGGAGTGCCTCCACCGCTGAGCCGGTGCCCTGGAGCCCGTGCTCCCCAACGAGAGAAGCGCGCCGCAACTAGAGAGCCGCCCTCACTTGCCACAACTGGAGAGAGCCTGCACGCAGCAGTGAAGACTCAGCACAACCAAAAATAAATAAGAAACAGGCCAAGGCAGATGTTTTCCTAACTCATGTGGAGTGTCTTGGTAGTGGCAAAGACTGTCAGCATTTTTCTAGGACTTGCTGAGTCTTTGAAGTCTACTAGAATTCCAGAATTGAGGGTTCCTTTGTTTCTTAGCAAGAGCAAAGGGACAAGTACTCTGGCTTTCAGTCCTTGGTGAATGAGACCTTGAGACTTCATAATTAGAATGGATTTAATAGAGGCCAGAAGCGGGGATATCTGCCCCAGTAAGCAAGCATCTCCTGTCAGTAGGAGAGTGTGTCCTTTGTATTTAAACAGTTTCTCCAAAAGGCTCTAAATGAGATTTGGGACTTAAACAAGATTTGGTGTGATTTGCTAATTACCCAAGTTACTATTACCTGATTAACACCGGAATCCTAATAGTCTGTTGCACTGCCTTTCTTCCGGGTGCCAGGAGGCCTGACATCTGTCACCTGCTCACTTGGAGGCATTTTAATTAACCCAAATTATGTATGTCTTTTCTGCTTCATGATTTGGTGCCTGGATTTTATATTTAAAAGTTAATAGCTACCTAAAGGAGGGTGGCTGCCAAAATACAAGGAGCGAATGCCTGCCAGATCTGCCTGTGGCTGAGAAGCAAGTGGAGATCTTGGTTTATTCCAGGTAGTCAGAGTGAGAGATTATGCACTGGATGCTAAGAAGGACCCCAAAGTGACCAGCCACAGACGTCAGGAATGAACACCCTCTAATCTCACTTTGCCTGACTGGCCCTAGCAAAGGCCTCTGACACAATGATGTTGTAACTGGAAAGGTTGGAACTAGAGGAGTTAAATTTCTTTCTCCATATCACACTGGAGGCCAGGCCTACAGTTTGGATTTTTAAAATAATAATAATAATCAGTCATGTCCGACTCTTCGTGACCCCATGGGTGGTAGCCCATTAGGCTTCTCTGTCCGTGGGATGCTCCAGGCAAAAATACTGGAGTGGGTTGCCATTTCCTTCTCCAGGGGATCTTCCCAACCCAGGGATTGAACCCAGGTCTTCTGATTGCAGGCTGATTCTTTACCATCTGAGCCACCAGGGAAACCCCAGTAATAATGACTTTCCTCTTCTGACCACCAGAAGACTCGCATTTCAGAAGTGGAGTGTCGATGTGATACAGCCATCTAGGTGAGAGTCTCTGAAGGTTTCCCTGGAGATCTGAATGGCTTCGGGGTGTGCCAGCGGGCTTGCTCTATACAACAACTAGTAACAGTCTTTCCCTCAAATCAAGATGACTTATTTACCTTGTTCTGAGTTCTGAAGCTTGTCCATATGCTGAAAGGGCTGAACATCATCCAAGTCTGGGGCCTATGTTCTTTGTGACCAGACTCTTTTCTCCTGAAACAGGCAAGGTGGTGCTATTGGTAAAGAACCCACCTGCCAGTGCAGGAGACATGAGACACTGATTTGATCCCAATATCAGGAAGATCCCCTGGAGAAGGAAATAGCAACCCACTCTCGTATTCTTATTGAAATCATGTATACATTGTGAAAGGATCCAGTTAATTAATACATTTATCACCTTATTTACATATGTATTTATGTATGTGTATGTATTTTTGGCAAGAACATTTAAATTCTACTCTCACAATAAATTTCTTATTCAGCCATAAGAAAGAAAGAAATGTTGCCATTTGGTTCATGGATAGACCTTGAGGGCACTTTGCTAAGTGAAATAATCCTTATTTCACAGAAAAACAAATACTATATGATATCAACTATATGTGAAATCTTTTAAAAAAAACAAGTCAAACTCAGAAATAGCAGAAAAGTGGTTGCCAGGGACTGCAGCTGAGAAAGAGAAGAGAAAAAAGATAAGTTGGTTTAAAAAAAAATAAAGGTACACCTTTCAGTTATAAGATGAATAAGGTCTGAGGAGAGTGAAAGTCACTCAGTCGTGTCTGACTCTTTGCAACCCCATGAACTATCCAGTCCATGGGATTCTCCAGGCCAGAATACTGATGTGGGTAGCCTTTCCCTTCTCCAGGGGATCTTCCCAACCCAGGGATGGAACCCAGGTCTCTCACATTGTAGTTGGATTCTTTATCAGCTGAGCCACCAGGGAAGCCCAAGAATACTGGAGTGGGTAGCCTATCCCTTCTCCAGCAGATCTCCTTGACCCAGGAATCAAACTGGGGTCTCCTGCATTTCAGGCGGACTCTTTACCAGTTGAGCTGCCAGGGAAGCCCAAGGTCTGAGGACCTAGTGTTAAATGTGGGGACTGTAGTTCAGAAAGCTTCATTTTATATTTCTTCTTTTGCTTTGTTGTTTTCTGTTTTGATTTCTTTTCAAATGAGATTATGTTGTACATATTATTTACCAACTTGTTTTAACAGCCTTGTTCAAATATAATTTATATCCCCAAAATTCACCCATACTAAGCATACAATTAAATTAGTTTTAGTAAATTTACAGGGTTGCATAACCACAATTCAGTTTTAGAACATTTTCATCCCACCAGTAAAATCCCAGGAGAAGGCAATGGCACCCCACTCCAGTACTCTTGCCTGGAAAATTCCATGGATGGAGGAGCCTGGTGGGCGACAGTCCATGGGGTCGAGTCAGACATGACTGAGTGACTTCACTTTCACTTTTCACTTTCATGCACTGGAGAAGGAAATGGCAACCTACTGCAGCGTTCTTGCCTGGAGAATCCCAGAAACAACGGAGCCTGGTGCACTGCCGTCTACGGGGTCGCACAGAGTTGGACACGACTGACGCGACTTAGCAGCAGCAGCAGCAGTAAAATCCCTCATGAGCCTCTGCAGTCTGTCCCCATCATCATCCTCAGTCCCAGGCAACCACTAATCTACTTTCCGTCTCTGTATATTTGCCTTTTCTGAACATTTTATAAAGACAGAATCATACAATACATAACCTTTTGCATCCGGCTTCTTTCATTTAGCATAGTGTTTTCAGGTGCATCTGTGTTTCAGAGTGTATTAGTAGCTTATTCCCCTTTATTGTTAAATAGTATTCCACTGAATGGATATACCATATTTTATTTACCCATTCACCAGTTAAAGCACATTTGCTTCTACTTTTGCCCTTTTTTTTTTTTTTTTTTCTTGTTGGTTGTGCTTGGCCTTTGCTGCTGTGCAGGCAAGCTTTCTCATGGTAAGTGGGGGCCACCTGTTAGTTGAGGTTTCTCACTGCAGTGGTTTCTCTTGTTTTGGAGCACGGGCTCCAGACACGTGGGCTTCAGTAGTTGCAGCTCAAGGGTTCTGAGGCACAGGCTCAGTAGATGTGGTGCACGGGCTTAGCTGCTCTGTATGTGGCATGTGGAATCTTCTCAGACCAGGGATTGAACTTGTGTCCCCTGCACTGGTGGACGAATTCTTATCCACAGTACCATCAGGAAAGTCCCTTTTGGCTGTTACTAATAATGCTGCCATAACATTTACATATAAATCTTTGAGTGGATATATGTTTTCATTTCTCTTGCTAGATACATAGGAATGAATTGCTGGATCATACAGTAAATTTCAGTTTAATTATTTAGAGATACTGCCAAATTGTTTTCCAAAGTGGCTGTACCATTTTATTAATGTTCCCCCAGTAACCTTTGAGGGTTCTGATTTTTCCACATTCCCCCGAACGTTTGTTATTGCCTGTCTTTGTGATTATAGCTATCCTATGAATATGAAGTGGTATCTCATTGTGGTTTTTAACCTGCATTTCCTAATGACTAATGATGCTGAACATCTTTTCAGGTGTTATTACCCATTTGTATGTCTTCTCTGATGAAATACTCCTCAGATCTTTTGCCCGTTTATCATATTTGGTGGTTTGTTTTCTTAGTATTGACTTTTAAGAGTTCTTTATATATTTTTGTTAAAAGTCCCTTATCTGATATATAATTTGCAAGCATTTTCTCACAGTCCATAAGACTTCCCTGGTGGCTCAGATGGTAAAGAATCCGCCTGCAGTGCAGGAGACCCAAGTTCGATCCCTGGGTTGGG
>SJYS01022119.1:112044-132076 GCA_006410695.1 Philantomba maxwellii | reverse complement strand
TGTAGGATTAGCGCAGGAGATATACAAGATGAGCCCAGAGAAATTTAGAATGCCAGAAGGTAAGAAAGTGCTGCAAAAGAAAAAAAATGAATGGAGATATGTCACAGGCTTCCTAGGAGTCAACTGAAAGAGTCCCTAGTGGCTAAACCTGGAGCAGTTTGAGTAAAACAACAAATAAAGTAACGTGGCATTTTGACCCACAGTATAACTTACCCATAATGCCATACTGATTATAAATGAATTAATAAATGTAGGAGAAGAAATAAACCGTCCATGCAGAAGAATTCCAAATAACGCTTGTAGAAACTCTACTTTTAAGAAGGGGAAGCCTAACTCTCCTCTCCTTAAATGTGGTTTGTGCACGTTGACTTCCTTCCGAAGAATGTAGTATGGAATTTCCCTGGTTGTCCAGTAGCTCAGAATCCACCTGCCAATGCAGGGCACATGGGTTCAATCCCTGCTCCAGGAACGTTCCACATACTGCAGGGCAACTAAGCCCACATGCCCTAACCACTAAGCCCAGGAGCCACAACTAGTGAGGTCCTGCATAGAGCCCGGGCTCCGCGAGAGAAGCCGGCGCAGTGAGAAGCCCACGCAGAGCAACAAAGACCCAGCAGAGCCGAAACAGTCAACAAATCAACAACCACAAAGAATACAGTATGAAGGGAGCAGGGGGTTGCTATAAATGGAGACAGCTGACAAACACGACTTCAGGCTGGTGATCAAGGTCAACATCAGTAGTCATAAACCATGTTGATAGTATATACTCTTGATATTATTAACAATATTTTTATCTCTGTGATCTTCCTCCCCAAAACCTTTACATTCAATCTTATTATAAGAAAAAAGTCAAACACATTCCAATAGTGGAATAGCTGATAAAATCCAAAAAACTGTTAAGGTCATCATAATCGAGAAAATTCAGACAAACTGCCTCAGCTCAGAGGAGCCCAAGGAGACATGATGACTAAGTGTAATGTGGTATCGTGAATAGGATCCTGGAACAGAAAAAGGATACTAAGTAAACACTAAGGAAATTGAAATAACGTACGGGCTTAGGACTTACCTGGTGTTCCAGTGGTTAAGACTTTGTCTTCCAGGGTTGTTGAGTTTGATCCCTGGTCCTGGAACTAAGGTCCCGCATGCCTCATGGGCAAAAGATCAAAACATAAAACAGAAGCAATGTTATAACAAATGCAATAAAGCCTTTAAGCATAGTCCACGTCAAAGGAAAAAACTTTTAAAAATAAATAAAAATAAAGCATGGACTTTAGTTGATAATAATATATCAATACTGGTTCATTACATGTAACAAATATTCCATACATTAGTAAGATGTTAATAGGGGGAACTGGGTGTGGGGGTATATGGAGATTCTTTGTACTATCTTCTCAATTTCTATTTCAATCTAAAATTTTTCTGAAAAAATGAAGTCTACTTCCAAGAAAAAGCCACCATCACCACCAAATTTGAAAAACTTTTAAGGGTTACCATCAATTATCTGGAAATTATGTTTGTGAGAAAACCTTATTCCTTTATGATGATGGATAAGTGAAGCATTGCTGAATTATCTCTGCCTCTCTGAACAAGTTAATGTTTCTAAGAAAAAGAAGGAAGGGGGAGAGGGGAGAAGGAAGAAAATACTAGTGTCTCTGTGTGTGTGTGTTTAAACAAGAGGAAAAAGTGAATTCTAAATTGTTAAAACCTTGGAGTAGAACTTAATCTAATTTATAAGCAGTTCCACTAGAGATGTGTGAGGATTTTTTGTTGTTGTTGTTAAAGAGAAAAACTAGTTTCAAGCATTATTAAGCTTTTTTTTCCCCTCCCAGAAGCTAAGAAAACCATCTGTGAGAACCTGTTTGCATGTTTGTTTTCTACAATAAAATGCAAAATACTTCTTCCTGTTAGCGGATTATACCATATGTCTCTCCCTGTAACAAAATCAGCATGTTTATTAATGAACCCAATCAGAGGCAAAGATTTAGAAAGATTTAAGGAACCGAATTTTCCATTCAATATTTCAGCAAAAGAAACTTCTGGTTAGACATCGTTGTTGTGCTTGGAAAATAGAAGCTTTGTTTTTGCTTTGAAATCAACTGACTTGGCAAGGGACAGAGAGCAGGAGGAGAGCCCCTTTGAAAAAAAAAATTTTTTTTTTAATTCTGCATTTAAGAAGGGCCCTTTCTGCCTGATGATTCCCCTGCTGATTTATCCACAGTTTATATGTGATTAATATTTAATTTGATCAGTTTCATTTTTCCAGACAGACTAATTAAATTGCCTGATGGCCCAAATCCTCCATATCTGAACATAGTGGCAGGCCTGTGGGCTTCCGAGAGTGACAGGAAGCAAAGGGCTTAGTTTCAGCCATATTGGAGAGAGCAGCCCACGGTACCCATCGTGGAGATATCTTGACAGTTCCAGCACACCACCCTCCCTGGCAGCCCCGTTGACCATCTGAGTAACCAAGATGGCTGGTGGCACTGGGTGTGGCACAGCCCATTGGAAAGAAAGAAGTCAGACCCAGCACCCACATGACTAGTTCAGGTTCAAGACTAGTTCAAGTTCAAGGTGCTGTCGTGAGCCAAGAGGCTTGCTCTCTTTAGGCTCCAGTTTGCTCCTCTGGTATGTAAGTATTTCGGCTTTGCTGTCCTTTTATTTCTGAACTTGTGTAACAGTGAACTTGGCAGGAGACCATAAGTAGTGAAAACCTTGAAAGCCACACTCTGGGCAGATGTTAGGGTAGATGCTCTGTCCGATCCCTGGGTCTGGAAGATCCGCTGGAGGAAGACATGGCTCCCCACTGCAGTGTTCTTTCCTGGAGAATTCCATGAACAGAGGAGCCAGCCAGGCTGCAGTCCGTGGGGTTGCAGAGTCAGACACAACTGAGCAACCAACCCTTTCACTTTCTGTTCTAGTCGTTCAGCTTCCATCCAGGTCTTCTTTCTAGGTGGTGTGGACAGAACCCTGGAAACTTAGTTCTCATGTCACTGTTTATCACATGCTATGGCTTCTTAAAAATCTTACAAGAAAAAACACACTACCAGGGCACAACTTCAAGGGGAGGAAAAAAAGGGGGGTTGATGCTCCTTGGCAGGGCAAAGGTTAGGGTTAGAACTTTGGAGCCAGTGTGAGGCTGGGCCCAAATGACCCCTTTACCTTCTTCACGGGGTCTGTCGGGTAGCATTCTTCTGCTGTGGCCATGATACACATGGATCTCAACAATGCAGCTAACTACCAAAAGTCAACTCTATCCTTGTAGGCATTATGAAAAAAAAAATCTCCATGTTCTAAATGAGCAAGTGAGAGCAGCAGGGAGGTTTGGGTGACCTTGGTAACGATAGAAAGAGCTACTGTAAAATTTGGGGGCTTGGGCAGGTAGAGGTAAATATTTGCAAGTTGATGGTAATGAAGGTTATTCCTTTTTGAATGTTTATTCGTTTATGGCTGTGCTGGGTCTTCATTCCTGTGTGCAGGCTTTCTCTAGTTGTGGCGAGCGGGAGCTACTCTAGTTACAGCGCACAGGCTTCTCATTACGATGGCTTCTCTTGTTTTGGAGCACGGGCTCTAGAGCAGATGGGCTCAGTAGTTGTGAAGCATGGGCTTAGTTGCCCCACAGCATGTAGAATCTTCCCGGACCAGGGACTGAACCCATGTACCCTGCATTAGCAGGCAGATTCCCAACCATCAGACCACCAGGGATGTCCGCTAAGCTGATGATTTTCTTGAATGTATTTTATTTTATTTTTGGCTGGGCTGGGTCTTCTTTGCTGTGGAGGGGCTTTCTCAAGTGGCAGAGGGCCGGGGCTGCTCTCTAGCTGCAGCCTGTGGGCTCCTCGTTGCAGTGGCTCCTCTTTGTTTCGAGGCACCAGCTCTAGAGTGTGGGCTCAGTAG
Source organism: Philantomba maxwellii (assembly GCA_006410695.1). Taxonomy (NCBI): domain Eukaryota; kingdom Metazoa; phylum Chordata; class Mammalia; order Artiodactyla; family Bovidae; genus Philantomba; species Philantomba maxwellii. Next base: position 128,182 of record SJYS01022119.1, on the reverse strand, counting down.
TCGTGGCTCACGGGCTTAGCTGCTCTGCAGCATGTGGAATCTTTCCAGACCAGGGATCGAAGCCGTGTCCCCTGTTTTGGCAGGCAGATTCTTAACCACTGGACCAGCAGGGAAGTCCAAGCTGGATGGTTTTTGAAAAGGATTTGTAAGGTTGCATTGGGAATCCTAGTGGGAAAGCCTTTCAATTCTTCAACTACCCCGTCTCTGGGATGGACACTTATCAGTAGCCCCCAAGCTAGCTAAGTCCTCAGACACCCTGCCATCTAAAGAAACACTACCCACCAATGAACCGTATGTTCTCCAAGAGTGCTCTTTAGCCCTTGGATACTCTGGCTTCCCTTCAGATGTTTCTTAACTCCCTGGATCTCTCCTCAAAGGACCTAGCCCAGAGGCAGAATGTAAGATGCTTAGCAACAAAGTCCACTACATCGTGTGGCCAACAAAGAGGGAAGCCAGGGGCTGCAGAGCCTGAGAAGCTAGCTGCCCAGGGGCCAAGATAAGGCTGTGCTACTGATGAGGGAGGGCACCCGGGGAAGATCCAAAAGCCGAGGTCCCAAGTACTGCCCAGAGGACAGGGATCGGCTGTCACGTTGAACAGTGGCCTTGGATGATGAGCACGCTGAGGAGCCATGGGTTGAAGCTTTGAGCCTGTGTTGATTGGATTTGCTCTAATCGTTGGCTTTGCTCTAGTCTAACACCATTATAGGATGTTCATTCAATTCAACCCAACAGACATTCACTAGGCTCCTATTCTTGCCAGGTAATAGAGCTGTACTCTGTGGATGCAGAGGTGGATAAAATAAGTCCCTTCCCTGATGAAACAATAAACACCATTCATCATGACAGATATTAGATTATCTGGAGAGAACAGTGGAATCAGACCCCTCTGGACAGTTGAAAGTGTGTGGTTAGATGACCACCAATCCATCGACCCTAGTCAGGCACTGTTGAAAACCAAGACCCTGCTGCTGGAAGCAATCCTTTGAGTCCATTAGAGGAGCATTTCATTAATTCTGTTAAGGAATGTTAAGAGGAAAGGTGTAACCTAAAAAAATGATCCCATGAGCAAACAAGTGGGTTAAATGAAGCTAGACACGTTGCTTTCCTGGGCAGGTGGTTTTCACCTGCAGGACTTCTCAGGGACATGAGTATACTAGGTGTACCATGTGCATATCCCAGAGGAGGACTGCCACTGAGGGATTTGACTTGGGAATCTCCTTAGAGGTGGGGCCTTCATTCCTTGGCCCCTGGCACAGTGTCCTTTCTGGAGCTGAGACTATGTGGAGTGGGCTTCCAGCCCCGGCTCTCACTCTGGCTGTGATTGCTTGGCCTTGGGAAGTCTTCTCCCCCTTCTGACCCCATTTCCTCATCTAGAAAATGTGGTAGTGACACCGACCTGTCTTACAGGGTCGTTATGAAGTGTTGTACGAAAAAGCAGTTTGTACCGCTAAGGACCAGGATTGTGATTGCGGCAAAGTGACGATCATGGTTGCGACAAAGCCCTCCAGGCTTCATTCCTTGATGGCCCTGAGGCTCGAGACCTGTCTCTCTTTCCTGAGATTTCCCTTTCCTCATGATCTTTACATGCCTCTCTGGGCTACTTCTCGTAACCTTCCCTTACATTAAACCCCGGAGGCTTCCAGTTCTGAATCTTTCTCTCCACCCTGGACTGTTTTCTCTCGGGTTTTCCGTTGTGCCAGCACTCCCTGTATACCCAGGTTTCTGTCTCTAGCGTTAACTTCTCTCGTGAGCTCTGGATCTGGAAGGCAGCTTCTCACCAGGCCTCTCTGTGCGATCGCCTCCAGCTCAGCCCCACACGTGTGCTGCTTTGTCTCCGAGGGTCGTCTTAAGTGCTGCTGGGAAATTCCTGCCTGTCTTTCGAAACCCAGCTCAACTGCCTCCTCTGTGTGTGTCCTCCCTGTGCTCCCAGAGAGCTTTGTCCCGACATGTGACACCCCACTGCTCACATTGGCGCTGTGGTTATCGGCGGGGGTTGTGTGGAGTCAAGGACTGTTCGTTACTTGTGTTTAAATCCTCATCACTGAGCAGAGCGCAGGCCACGTGGCCTCCAGTCTGTTAAGCTGGATGCATATGTCTCATTCTAGTCACGCCTCTGCAGCAGAGGGGAGTTTCATCTTTAATGCCACATCTGGCTTTACACCAGCGGCCTGAACCTGCCGGGTGACAGTTTTGTTCTTCTGCCCGCCAGCTAGGGCTTGCAGGTACCCAGAAGCAGAACCCCCCCACAGAGGGGCCAGAGGCGGCCACAGGTGCCTCTGGCTGTAGCCGCCCCTCGGCTCTGAGCCAGCCAGCCCCCGGCCATTGACCACGGTGGTGAGCAGGAGGCCCACCCCCTCTCCCCCAGCTCCGGCCAAGCCGTGTTGATATTCTGGCGGCATAGTCGAGCTTGTTATTGAGCACATGCTTTGCAGATTAGCCTGTTTGTATAGCCAATCGAACATGTGCTCCATTAAAAATTAAAGCATCCTGTTTTAAGGATGGAGCAGGAGCCATCAGCTGTGCCACTGTGTAGCAGACATGCAAAGCCCCAGAGCCCATTACCATAGGTTACAGCAAATGTTAATCAGTGCCAGCGCAGTTAAATAATGCAGTTTGTGCAGATGGCAGCTACTACATCTCCTCGCAGCTGTGTCCTCCAGTCCCAGAGGTTGCTGTATCACAGGAGTTGTCAGGAGCAGTCAGATCTGATGCTGACTGTCAGCGTCACCTTTTGTGTCTGCGCACATCCACAAGCCAGCCGAGAGGCGATGATCAGGCTGACTGCAGGCCCTCCTTCCAGAAGCCGGAGCAGAGAGCGTTTGCCTGTGGCTCTGAGTAAGGCAGGAATATTTTGCCAGGTAGCCAAGAGGACCCACAGTACACGGCCTCAGTCTGTTCCGTGAATGAACCCAGCTGCACCCCGCACGCATGGCGTCCAAGCCAGGTGGAGTCAGGAGGTTCCCACCTTCGCTCTTGCCAGCTCTCCTGTTGCGGGTGGGGAGCATTGATGAGTTGTTCCCTGGCTGGCACAAATGTTGAGACACGTCACTGCTCCGAAGTTGGAGTTCCTATGGCTCCCACTGTGCAAATGGGGCCTGATTCGGAGCAGCAACGTGTTGTTCCCGAAGCCCAGGCACTTGGTTCCCTGGCCCAGGTGTCCCTACCCCTGGGTGCCCAAATAGACAATGCAAAATTAAGGAGCAAATCACCGTTTGCGTTGCCAGAAGTTAAGAAGCAACTGATGGTAGAAGGAAAAGATCCAGCTCATCACTGGGCTAGTTCTTAGTGAAGAGCTAGTAGCTCTTTCCTAGCAACCTAAGCCGGAGGAGGGGGTCTTTCAGTGAAAGGACTAACACCCGCTGACATTCACCCATCAACCCCTAGAGCATCCCTTCAGTCTGTCAGTGACAGCAGCAGGTAAAATTGCTGTGTAGTCGCTCATTCGGGTCAGACTCTTGTGAGACCCCATGGACTGTAGCCTGCCAGGCTCCTCTGTCCATGGAATTCTCCAGGCAAGAATACAGGAGTGAGTTGCCATTTCCTCCTCCAGGCATCTGCTCACCCCAGGGAATGAGCCCACGTCTCCTGCATTGGCAGGTGGGCTCTTTACCACTGAGCCACCAGGGAAGCCCGGCAGGTGCAATTGCTGAGCCCCGTGAATGGAGACCTCTGTCATCAAGAGCAGATGAGATTGAACTCGAGTAATCAAGTGTGGGGCATTTTTAAATAGAGAAGCAGAGAAGATGATTCCTGGTACAGTTGATTGAGTTACTTAAAGGTGTAACTTCAGCTTCGTGAGAAATGCACTACTATCGGACAACCCCTTCCTGAGCATTATCAAATGTGTGAGTGATGATGTAGCCATGAGAAAAATAGTAGCAAAGTGTATTATTCATCCTGTTGTCTTTCTGTCCAGCTGCGTTCCAAGGCGGAGCACGTTGCTCGCTGTGATGTAATGTGTTGCTGGACGTAAGTGCACTTTTTAGCGGGAACAAAGGCTTCTAGTTGTCCTTCTCCCCTTCTTCTATGAAAACAGATATGTTGTTCCTCCTTCATTTTAAGAAAATGCTACTTTGAAAGTCACGCAACAGGTTATATCACGTCTGCCCTTTCTAACCCACCACCACCCTCTGCCCCAGTTTGTTGAAATTTTTAGTGCTGTAGTAGAACAGCTGTACTCCATGGGGTCGCGAAGAGTCAGACATGACTGAGCGACTTCACTTTCACTTTTCACTTTCATGTATTGGNAGAATGGGACAAAGGATTGAAAGTATGACTTAAAGTTGCAACTCTCTGAAATGCTTTGGGTATTTCAGTCTCTTTACTTGTTAGTATATATATCATAGCATCTGTCCTTTTCCTTTACACAAGTCAGACTCTAGAAAGTTTTAAAAGTTTGTGTCTGTGATCAAAAGTGAGATAAAATGGTCCTTTTTCCCCGCCCTAGCTTGGAAGGAAAGTTTCCAAGCCAGGGGGAGACTGTCATTGCCATGTGATAATTTAATTCCTCTAGTCTTTGCTCTCCCTTTCTAAATCTCAGCATATGAGATCATAGGTTCCCTCTCCGTTTTCAAATTGGCGTCTTTCTTGTTTTACATAAGAGTCTGATGCCTCATTTGAACCAGATTACCACCAAGAACCTCGCTCTGAAGACTGCATATTAGAATGCTTTATGGCTGCAAGTAACAGCAGGCCTAGCCAAAAATGGCCGTCAAAGAGGGACTACCTGTTATCTCACAAAATAAATGTCCAGAGTGAGCCATATGAGTGTGTAGGGCCAGCTTCTCTGAGGATCTCCTGGCTTCTCCTTAAGTAGATAAGCTAGCTACTCCAGCTGTATGCTTTGGGTCCCCGCTTTATACTCCAAGAAAAGGGAGAGGACAGACCTCCTCCTTCATATACGTTTCTTTGTATTTGGAGGGAAAATCCTTTCCAGAGGTTCTGCAGCATTTCCTCATTCATCTCAGGAATGACAGGCTTGAACTTGGTCAAACCAGTCACTAGCCAGTACACATTAACTGAGACCCCAGATCATCTCCTGGGCTGGCCCATGGCTGTCTGACATCTGAGCAGAGCTGGTTTTTCTGATAGCAGAGACCAGGGTGCAGTCTGCTGGGCAGACCACCAACTCTGCCACAGGCTGTCTTCTACAGCAGTACAACCTGTGGCTTCTGCTAGAAAAAAACTCACTCCAGGTGGAGCAGAAGGTTAGCTTGGCATCTGTATTGATAGGCTGCTGCTGCTGCTGAGTCGCTTCAGTCGTGTCCGACTGTGCAACCCCATAGACGGCAGCCCACCAGGCTCCCCCGTCCCTGGGATTCTCCAGGCAAGAACACTGGAGTGGGTTACCATTTCCTTCTCCAATGTGTGAAAGTGAAAAGTGAAAGTGAAGTCGTCAGTCCTGTCTGACTCTTCGCGACCCCGTGGACTGCTAGGATATTATAAAGCCTTTTGAAGTGACCTTGGAATACTTGCTTATTTACGTCACCACTGGTAGCACTAGTGGTAAAGAACCCGCCTTGCCAGTGCAGAAGACGTGAGACATGAGTTTGATCCTGGGTCAGGAAGATGCCCTGGAGGAGGGCAGGGCAACCCACTCTAGTATCCTCGCCTGGAGAATCCCGTGGACAGAGGAGCCTGGCGGGCTACAGTCCATGGGATCACAATGAGTCAGACACGCCTGAAGCAACTTGGCACGTGCGCTGGCACTGTTCATTTACATACCTTGAGGACAGTGCTTACCACACAGCACCATGATTCTGTATCTGCGTGTCACAGGGGCCCCTGATTTCTTGTGTCCAGAGCACCCAGGAACTTAATACAGATAGGGGCTCTCTCGGTGTTTTCTGAGTGAATGAATAAATGAATGAAATCAGCAAATAGTAAGATATTCTTCTTTTAAAAAAACTTTTATCGATGTATAGTTGATTTACAATTTTGTGTTAGTTCCAGGTGCACCAAAAACTAATTCAGTTTTATATGTGTGTGTGTGTGTATATATATATTCTTTTTAAAATTATTTTATATTACAGGTTATTATAATATATTTAGTATAATCCCCTGTGCTCTACAGTAGATCCTTGTTGTTTATTTTATATATGGTAGTATGTATCTGTTAATCCCAAATTCTTAACTCATCCCCCACTTTACCCTTTGGTAACCATAAGATTATTTTCTGTATCTGTGAGTCTGTTTTTGCTTTGTAAATAAGTTCATTTTTATCATTTTTTAAATTCCATAAATAGGTGGGGATGTGATATTTGTCATTCTCAGACTCATTTCATTGTAGTATAATAATCTCTGGGTCCATGACCAAGATATTGTTGAAGCATGTCTTATGAAGAATACTTGAAATAATTACAAATGTTTACCTGAATAATTGAATGGATGAACACACAAATGAATAAGCAAATGATGGCTGAAGTGTTCTTGAAGCTGAGTTCTGTGAACTGTTAAAATGACTATAGATGTTTGCCTAGAGAAGAGAAGTTCTGAGGAATACAGACTTTCTGCAGTGCTGTATCTAAAATCCTTTCAAGTGAAAAAGAGATTAGAATCACCTTGTGGGATATCTAAGGATAGAGCTAGGAAGGATGAGTGGAGACTACAGGAAGACAGAGAGCTCGTTCTTGCTCTGAGCTAAAATCTCACAGTGGAGCTATGTAAACATGGAACTAACTACCCCAGGAAAGGGTGCTCTTGCCATCACCAAGCACTCGCCACTTGGCAGGATATTGTAAAGGAGAGGAAAGTTCCATTTATCACTGGAGATTGGACCAAAGGATGTTTATTCTCTGATGTAACCCAGTAGTGATACGGCTCTCTGAAATTTTAAGAAAATTTAAGGAACTAAACTCTTACCTCTAAAGACTGAAATGAAGGAAGCATAGAGGTTATTTCTAAAGTCACAAGAGATTTTATGCTGCTCTGAAACACCTGTGAGTAATCCCACCAGTGTTTATTATTCCCAGTTATATGTGCTGTTCTCTGGAGCGCAATTTTGTGATGGAAGGATTTTTTGAAAATAAAAAGTTGTTGAGGACTTCCCTGTGCAATGGCACCCCACTCCAGTGCTCTTGCCTGGAAACTCCCATGGATGGAGGAGCCTGGTGGGCTGCAGCCCATGGGGTCGCTGAGTCAGACACAACTGAGCGACTTCACTTTCACTTTCCACTTTCATGCATTGGAGAAGGAAATGGCAACCCATTCCAGTGTTCTTGCCTGGAGAAGCCCAGGGATGGCAGAGCCTGGTGGGCTGCTGTCTGTGGGGTCGCACAGAGTCGGACACGACTGAAGCGACTTAGCAGCAGCAGCAGCTTGTGGTCCAGTGGTTAAGACTCAGCCCTTCCAGTGCCTCCATTGCAGGGGCGCAGGTCCGATCCCTGGTCAGGGAACTAGGATCCCACATGCCTCACATGGAGCGGCCAAAATTGTGTTCGTCTGTCTTAAGGGGATCTGCGTGGATTATGAAAGTTCGCCTTTGTACTCTTGTCTTCGCAGAGAGAATGAAGAGAAGTGCCCAGCTTCTGAGGGGAGGGGAAGTGAGGCTGCGTCCCCATGTCTCTCTCACATGGGCTGTCTCGCCGCCTAACCACAGAAGTGAGGTGAGGTGAAGTCACTCAGTCGAGTCCGACTCTTTGCGACCCCATGGACTGTAACCTACTAGGCTTCTCTGTCCATGGGATTCTCCGGGCAAGAATACTGGAGTGGATTGCCATTTCCTTCTCCAGGGCATCTTCCCGACCCAGGGATCAAACCCCCGTCTCCCGCATTAGAGGCAGACGCTTTAACCTCTAAGCCACCAGGGAAGCCCAACCACAGAAGTGAAGGTGAAAGTCGGAGAAAAGAGGAGATTGAGAAACTGTGGGCCGTCACTCACTCTTCTTGTAATTATAGTGAGGAAGTGTGCTGCGTATGTATGTTCCCCCAGTAAAACAGGTGCTCTACCCTTAAAATGGCAATTATAGACTATTTCAGATCAATGATCTTCACTTATTTCATATCACTGTGGTATTTTCTTCCACGGTTAACCACCTTGTGATATAGAAAGCTTGCTCACGCTTGAAAAAATCAAAATGCATATAGATTTTCTGAAATAAGCCTCCTTTCTGGAAGTATTTTGTGGTTAGTTTCAATATGTAATATCCTGAGGAAGGTTTAGGTTGACTTTTTTTATTTGAGTATAAAATTTGAAAAGTAAAATCACTGTGCCATGAGCGATTTTACTTCCATTAGCCTAATGTCTTTGTGGTTTCATTTGAGGTCACTAGTAGATTATTTTTCTTGCATTATTTCATCAGCTGTCAGTTCTATTAATATAATTCATTCAGTGCTGTGATTTTTAAAACATGACTGTAAGCACAGAAGGCAGTGTTTTTTTGAAGTTTATTTGGATGATTGTAGGGTATCAGACAATGGCACCCCACTCCAGTACTCTTGCCTGGAAAATCCCATGGACAGAGGAGCCTGGTGGGCTGCAGTCCATGGGGTCGCTAAGAGTCAGACACGACTGAGCAACTTCACTTTCACTTTTCACTTTCATGCATTGGAGAAGGAAATGGCAACCCGCTCCAGTTTTCTTGCCTGGAGAATCCCAGGGACGGGGGAGCCTGATGGGCTGCCATCTATGGGGTCGCACAGAGTCGGACACGACTGAAGCGACTTAGCAGCAGCAGCAGGGTATCAGACTGCCTCAGTCTTCCTCATGTTCAGTGTCTGGAGGGTCACTTAAGGATTGTATATGATCTGGGATTGTCAAGTGGTGATTCATGCCTGTGTTTTTATACCCAGCACATAAAAATATATCTGCAGCTTCTTTATTATCATCTTTTCAAAAACTATGGCTTGCTTGTGGGATATGCAATTGTGTTTACTACTTAGGTTACAAGATACATGATATATCTCTTATTTAACACTAACAGTAACCCTTTCCAGGAGGTTCATTTCAAACTCAGTCTATTAATATATTCACTCTTTGGGCTTTGATTACAATGCTGTGAATTTATGTTTGCGTAGTTGGTGGGTATCATTCAGGAAATCATTTGAAAATTATTCCTTAAACAATAGATAGACACATCTTTCCCTAGTAGTTATCAAGAAATTATATATTGTCCTCTCTTGAACTTGAATATATGATGGAGGTCCTTGGAATCACCTGGAAAATTGGTTCTTTAGTTTGTATTTTGAATATGAGGATAATTTTTAAATGTTAAAAATAAGAAAGCCCTACAGAGTAATAGTTGTAGCTTTTGCCATCTCAAAATTTGAAACATATAAAATGCATTTACTGAAATACATGTGGATGAAATGATATAATATCTGGGGTTTGTTTTAAACTTATCTGAAAAGATGAAAGCAACTGGAATGGGTAGGGTGGAGATGAAACAAGGTTGGCTGTGAGTTGATTATTGTTGAAACTGGGTGATGGTAGATGGGCATTTATTGTATAAACACTTTTATATGTGTTTGAAAATCACATCCATTTCAAAAAAAAAATAAGCCGGGACTATAGGGTGACTGTGAATTTAGCTGTGCTTATAAAAGGAAAATGTATTTTTGTAATCACCGAAGCATCTATATGTTTGAAAAATACCAATCATTACGTGAAAGTGGCATGTGATTTATGGAGCATAGAGACAGAGCTTGGTGTTCCTGGATTCTGTAACCCCTCTGCTCTAACCATTAGAGCAGAATAGAGAAGCAAGTTCGAGGCAGCTCGATACATAGTGTGAACACAGCCACAGAGTGCATTCCAAGCAGTGTGAACCTTGAGTGCTGAAGCACGCGAGTCACTTCACGAGCACACTGGTTGCTGTGCTGCTTAGAAAGGGCAGTCCCCTGTGGAGGAGGCCGTGGTCCAGCAGTGAGAACGTGGAACAGAGCGTGTAGGGCTGAGGCAGGCTGGAAAGTCTAGCACAGGAAGCAAAGAACCTGATCCGTTCAGAGCGTCAGGGGCCTCCAAGTAATAGCAGCCTTATCCTAATTCAGGCTCTGTCAAGCTTGCCCCTACCAACTGTCACCAAGGCCAAAAATACCCAGGATTTCCTTTTCTGACCTCAGTCATCTTGACCTGAGCCTTCTGTCTCNGTGGTCCAGCAGTGAGAACGTGGAACAGAGCGTGTAGGGCTGAGGCAGGCTGGAAAGTCTAGCACAGGAAGCAAAGAACCTGATCCGTTCAGAGCGTCAGGGGCCTCCAAGTAATAGCAGCCTTATCCTAATTCAGGCTCTGTCAAGCTTGCCCCTACCAACTGTCACCAAGGCCAAAAATACCCAGGATTTCCTTTTCTGACCTCAGTCATCTTGACCTGAGCCTTCTGTCTCTTCCTCAAGCAGATTGAAAACATCTACCCTGTATTTCGATTCCTGTGAGGATTAGCGAGCAGTCTCACTGTCTTTGGTCCCTGGCCAGTTTTCGGTGGGACCTTATTTCCTCAAAATTCTTGGCCTATAAAAGCATGCAGGTGAAATTACCCTTAATTTATAATTATCTAGATTTAAAATCTCAGATTACATGGAAATCAAATATCTAGAATGAATCAGCCTGAGGAAGGTGTTTCTTTTTTCAAAATTATTAATTATTGGAACATTATATTAAAAAATAACATTGAAACACTTAATTCATGGTTCAGTTCTGTTTAACTGTTTCCCACTGTTTAAATATCTCAATCTGATCTTTCATGCTAACCTAGCATGTCCAAAATATTGAAAACCAGATGAATGAGCAAGGAATTTAAGAAGTACTCCCCCAGTGAAGCCAGAAGGATTTTCTTGAGGAGGGGAAAAAAAAAAGAATGCATGAAACTTATTTAACAAGAAAGATTTGAGTCAGGTAATCTACATAATATATCCACTGGCATTAAAGCTGTCATCTTGGTATAGCATTTCTGGTACGAATTTCGCAATAGCTGTCTTTCACTGTCGGTTCTAATAAAGAGTGTTGGTCAGCTTAAATTCCCTGGGAGCTCAGAGTTATGTTTTGTGAACTGCGTGTGCCTGAGGCCTCTCATGCATGATTTAAACTGCTTTGTAAATGTCAATAGGTGGAAAAGCATCGGATCCCTCGTAGATTTCTCCAAACCCTCAAAGATGAGTACGCCATGTATAAACCATGCTGTGCTCTCAAGGCCATTGCCGTTTTTTACTCTAGCCTAACTGGGGGTTTTAAGGTATTGCCAGGAGCAAAATATCAGTGTGTGCATGTCTCGATCCAACTGGCCAATGAAACCCTTTATTAAGAAAACCTTTGCACCAGAGAAATGTCTCCAGTGACCTGAGATGGGCCCACCTCATGCATGTTGAATGTTCTTCAAACTCTATTTCTTCATTCTTGATTTTTTTATTTTTTTTCAAAACACACATTTGACTCGATTGAATCTGCTGATTCCATAGCACTGCATTCATTTCATGGACCCTGCTATGGAATGGTAGAAAAATATTTCTGTTGGGAGCTCTCAGACCTGGGTCCCCTCCTGGTACTGTCTGTCCCTGGCTTTTTGTCGTTGGGCAAGCCACTTAGCCTTTGAGGGGGGCCCCACTTTTTCATTCATTGAAGTTGAATCCAGGAGGTTGCAGTAAATGATCTCCAGTTATTCCTCTCAGCTCTTGCATCATGATTCCAAGAGATAGTGACAGACAGCCAGTGTGACACTTTTAAAGCCATGGGAGCACATGAGACTTTTTAATTAGGCTTATTCTCCTATCTTCCGGGCAGCACAGAGTGCCAGCAGGAGCCCCCAAATGGCCAGCAGCAATCGGGCAAAGTGACCTCAATGTCAGCCCAAAGGCTCGTCAGCTCATCTGCGTTCACAGCACTTCCCTGTTCCCGTCAGCCTGTGCCCCGCTCGCCGCCACCGCCCCGCAGTATGTGCCCCCTCCACTCCCCGGATTCCTTAGCTAAAAGGTGTCTTCTAATGTCTGAAGAGGCTGAAGCAGCATGCCATTCCAGGGAAGAGGCCGCAAATGAGCAAAGCCACTCGCCCAGCTTTCTCACGGTGGCTTCTGCTCCACTCTTGCACTGCCTTGCCCAGTGCCTAGGGACAGGCACGGAAAACGCTTGTCGCGTAATCATTGCAGAACGAATTCATGCAGAGTCAGCCAGGAAGACAGAGATGGCCTTTTGTTCGCCTTCTTTTATTTTTTCATTCCCAACCAGTTCCAAACGAGCAGCTTTGGTCTTCTCTTTCCGCATGCTCACTTTCTCACACAGTGTCTTTTTGAGGCGACCATTTCCAGGGCAGCCCTGAAGCTGGCCTGTCGCATCTAATCCTGACCCTCCTCTGACTGGGTGACCCTGAGCACTTCATGTAACCTCTCCGTGTCTCTGTTTTTCATCTGTGAAATGGACATCATATAAGCACCTGCTTCAGCAGGTTGTGAGATTTCAATTCAGCTCTAACATAAAGCTCTAGAGCTGTGCTGTCAATGTTATTAACATTGGGTTTTTTTAAAAAAAATTATTATTTACTTTGAACTTTAACAAAAAAGAGCCAAGGACAAACCAACTGCCCTTTTCTTTCTCTTGGGAGGGGGGCGGGGAAGCGCTTACTGCCCACCATCTCCACCCCAGTGAGGAGTGGTCTGGAGAGGGCAGAGCCACGGTCCAGGGCCTTCCTCACTCAGGCCGGGTCTGTGTTCGCCTGGTTAGGAGCGCACCGTGGCGAAGTCCACACCGTGGGCAGCCACACCACAGCTGGTTGGGAACTCCACCACCTGGAGAGGCCTTTGGAACCCTGTCACCACCAGCGTTCCATTTGTGTGTTTGGAGAACATCAAGTAAGCACGTTCTTCGTCACCCCCTGCCATGACCTCAGGGTTACTTTCTGCGGTTGTTGACAAATTTTTAGACATCCCAGGTTTTATCAGCGGAAACCTTGAAGAGTGACAAATGGTTCTTGGAAGAGTCGGTACACACTCTAAAATGTCAGCTGGCTCATTTATAACCAGCGATGTCCAGTGTCTAAGCCATGCTATCAGCGTGGTCTATAGATAACTCACCCTCACGATGCTCCAGGCTCCCTGAGCACTTTGTGCAGCTGTCCTGGTTGCAGACCCAGTTGACATCTATAATAGATATCAAATGGAGAGCCTCTTATTTTATCACTCTCTGTGTTTCAACACCGGCGGTCCCTGTGGACTGTTGGAAGCAGGCAGCCGGCACGTTATGGGAAAGGTGACTTGCTGAGTCCGGGTGCCCCGAGGACATTATTAAGTGCTGGGGAACCTTGTTAGCTCATAAAGTTGGTTCAAACCAATTATTGCTGTGCGACCATTCCCGTTGCCAAGAATGTAACTCTTTTAAATTCTTACCCACAAAGCCGATCTTTCCATGACACGATATCACAGAGCAGGGCTTCTGATCTGGCTGCGGTAGTGTCCCACTGGCTGCAAAGACTAAACACTGCATTTGCTGCTCAATACTGGTTACCCTTCAGCGCTTCATGGAGGCAGCAAGACTACTATTTATAGATTTACTTTCTGTCTCCTTAGTTCAGCGCAGTCAGTTTTGACACACTGTCCCAGTAATCTGATCAGCCATGCTGCTTTCAAATGAAGGTCTAGGCCTTGGCCTCTGCAGAGAGGGTGACAGCTGTCAGATACAGATAGTAGGCTACAGATCCTGGCTGCTAAAACCCTCTCATTCATTCCCGTTACAGATCATTGACCACAGCTTGAAGCCGTGCTTTACAGTCGGCCGATTAGTTGGCAAGAGATCTACATACTGTATTAGCAAGGTCAACCACTGAGATAAAGGCAAAAACTCAAAACCCTGCACTATTTTTAAACCAGTAGCCATTTGTTAAAGCTGGTTATTTTGGTACATGTCTCTCTTCCTTGCTTTTTTTTTTTTTCTCTCTCTCTCTCAAAACAAAACTAAAGAAACTTAACTAAAACTCTGTCAGAGTTAATGAAGACGGTGAGATGATTCAGACCTGAGAAGGGTGCGGTCTTTCTCAGAAACTCTTTCAGGCCCTGCAGTGTAGACAGCTGTGTGAGCCATGCCCACTCCTTGCTTTAACCAGAGCATATTTGGAGAGCTCAGCCCAGGGATCCTAGGAAAAGTTTGACCTGCCCATGAGAGTGGGTTAGGCGGATCTGGCCTGTAGAGAGCTGAGTCACAGCTCACACAGGGTTTCTTAAAATCCCTGCCCAGTCCTACCTGCAACGGCCGGTCTTCACTGTTGGCTCAAGTGAAGGGGCCTCATCTACAGGGACTCCATTCTCGGGGCCGTCCCTCACCCAGCACCTTGCTTGAAGCCTGACTTTGTTCCACGTGCTTCACATCAGACTTGCCAGAGGAGAACGTGGACCCTGAGAAGCCTCTTATCACAAGGTGATCCGCTGACTTCATATCCAATGAACCTTGAATCTTATCTTCACCCAGAATCTTATCTTTATCCGCCTACCAAATCTGCTCCGCCCCAATCCCCTCCTGTCTGCTGTCTTCCCTTCCGGCTCCTCCATCTCCACCGAGCATCCAGTTCCCTTCCCGACCTCCACCCGCCCCTCACCTGCCTGTCTTTCCCTCACGACCTCTATTCTCCTGCAGGGACACAGCTGGAGCGCCCATTCTTTTCCAAGGTTTTGCTCTCTTCTGCCTTCCTCCACGTTGCCTTCCCTCTCTGCTCTGAACTTGTTGTGTTTCCATCTCCCCTCTGATCTCTTTCGCTCTCTACACTTTATTGACTTAACGACCAAGTTTGGTTTCCCGAGGGCTCAAGGCTTGCTGGGCCTTTGACAGTAAGTCTCAGTCTGCCGGCTCCCTCCGTCTGTCCTTCCCTAAGGCCATGCACCCCTTTCCTGAGCGAACCCAGCACAGTCAAGCTATTTTTGCTGTTTTTTTTTTTTTTTTTTGCTATTTTTGTCTCCTCTCCTCTTCCCCTGGAGAACCTTTCGAATGACAAGTCTTAGGACAGCTAGTAAACTCAGTGTACATCCTCAATAAATGCTTGTAGAATGAGAGCATAAATACAAGTCAAATGTTTGACATTGTTATCAGCATGGTCAAATCCTCTGAACTACAGGATTCAGGGAAGGAGGTTAGGTTTGACCACAAACAAACTTGAGATTGAAGGCCCCCTAGAACTATGGAATGGGGCAGATAATTCTCTCAGAGTAACCGAATGTCTCATCTATAAAATGAGCTGAATGATACCAGCTTCAAAGATTGTTTTGTTTTTAAATGTTTATTTTTACTTTTGTCTGCACTGGATCTTCACTGGTGCCCTCGGACTTTCTCTAGTTGCGGCGAGCGAGGGCTGCTCTCCGGTTGCGGTTCATGGGCTTCTCAGGGTGCTGGCTTCTCTTATTGCGGAGCATGGGCTGTTGTGCGCATGGGCTTCAGTAGTTGCAGCGAACAGACGCCAGAGCTTGGGCACATTAGTTGCGGTGCCTGGGCTTAGTTGCCCTGCAGCATGTGGGATCTTCCCAGACCAGGGATCGAACCAGTGTTTTTTGCATTGAAAGCGGATTCTTAGCCACCGGACCACCAGGGAAGCCCCCAAAGATTCTTCAGAAGATAAAAGGAGGAAAATGCCTAGGCAGGACCTGGCCGATGGAGGGAACCTCATGGATGTTAACTACCCTGCTGTGCCATGCAGCTCCTTTACCTGTCAGTGTTCTGTGGAATTCATTCCCATTTACCCTCGGAAAGCTACAGGCAGGACTCTGGTGACAGAGAGAAGGCTGGGAGTTAGGTAAACCCCCATGGTTTCCTGGCATTTTACGATAATAAACAAGGGGATATTTAACCAGACTTTGGCCCACAAAAGGTGACTCAGTCTCACATTCTCAGCTTCCTGCTCAGGGAATCGATGTGGAAACCAGGCTTCCTCTTCTCTGCTTCACACTGGAGCTGGGTAACTTGAGCCTGAAGACAGGAGCCTTGGGGAAACCTCAGCCCGGCTATGGTGGGTGTGTGCAAGGGGGAGCGTGCCAGCCCTGGAAGCCCCACAGGCCTCTGCTCCAGTCAGCAGGGTGGTCACGCCTGCTCCGGGGCGAAGCAGCCACCTTGAGGTGGGATTTGGAAGGAATCTGACCCTGTCAGGACTGAGGGAGAGGACCTGGGTCCCGTGCAGAGCAGCTTTGGAATATTAATGATGCCGTGTTGTTCCACAGGGGAAGCGTGTCCATTTCATTTATT
>SJYS01022119.1:40336-63114 GCA_006410695.1 Philantomba maxwellii | reverse complement strand
AAAAAAAAAAAAAAAAAGATGAAATGGTGTCATAAGTGGGTCAGGATGTACTTCTTCTCCCTTACCTTGTTATTTTTATTTGGTAGCAGAGGGTATATCCCCCAGACTAAAAACTAAAGGAACAGATTGCTCAGCCCCTCATGACTCTGCCCTGGTGGTGGATCATTAATGGTGTAGAAAATGAGGGCCGTGTTAGGCAGTGCTGGGTGGGGTGCATGCCTCTTTAAGAGATTTATATGGAGGTCTGAACTGGGGAGACGGCACAGTGGTACATCATCATGCAGGCGACATCAGAGACTTTCTTCTTCGCTTGGGTGCATTATCATAAAAAGTGATTTAGACTGGAGCTGATTGATGCAAATGGCCCTATGTTCTTTCCTATCATTAGCGGCCTCTTTCAGTGGCCAGAGGCAGTGATTAAAGCTGTCATTTGGAGCTGCTCATTAAAGACAAGCCTCAGAATAGCAAGAGAAAGAGAGGTTGGAGAGGCATATATATACATATAGATGTCTGTATATGTGTGTGCATGTATTTTTTTTTTTCCTGCCTTAAACGTGCGTCATTTCTTTCCAGACAACCACTGAAATCAAGGCTGTAGAGATATTTCCACCGAGAATATAGAATGCTCTTTTGCAAGTAATATTAGATTTTTGGGAGTGTCACAGTAGATTCTGATGACAGCTTGCCTACATATTATGAAAGGAGATGAGGAGGGTATTGTGGTAGATGTGTTTTGTGAGAGACTGACCCTGGTGAGAATTCATTAAGTCTCCCTCCTCCCAGGCTGGGGACTTAGAGGCGGGCCACAGGAGAGCAGAGGGGAGGGCTGCCGGGGGTGGTTGGCCTCAGTAAGTCCCGTTGTGACAGTGGTGACCCCAGGGGTGGAGCAGAGGGGTCAGCTGGGAGGTGGCTCTTTGCTGAGTCCAGAGGATGGAGTACCTGGGTGTCAGTTGCAGAGAGGCTGGCACCCGCAGGCCCCCAAACAGGAGAGGAGGGGTGGGGGGGAAACAAGGCAGAGATCCATCCGTGTAGGGAGGAAGATTGATCTCAAGGGGCATGCTCTTTTGCTCCTCGGAGTGGTCCTGTCCTGTGCACTCACATCCAGGGATGTGCTCACTTCAGGTTGGGATTCACGCGGCGCCAACAGGTGACAAAAATTTCCTCAGAGGCATTTTGCCCAGGCTCCAAACGAGCGATGTTATATTAAATACCTAACATGATGGCAAGGGTGTTGGGTGGCAAGTTGAATATGGGAACTGGGACCGTGGAAGTGAAACCAGCCAAGGGCCACCTTTGATCTTGAAGTAAACCATTTCAGGCTTGGAGACATGACCAGCCCGAAAGGCCTGCACATCTTTCCTGGCCAATGGATGCTTTCTCCAGCACTCCTCAGAAATCCCTCTAGGAGAAAAAATAGGAAGAAATTGTCAATTTAATTTCTCAGTCTAATGATCTGGTCTTATACATAAAAATTTAAATTACTTTTTTCTTCCATGGAAGTGGAGACCAACATCAGTTCTGCCACCACCACGGTCTCCATGACAACTCCTGAGCGGTGGTGGCTCGTGTCAACGTCACAGTTACAGGTCCTTGAAATGAAGCAGAGGAAAGTTTGAGTTTCTGCTCTGTCATTAGTGAACCCCACGGGCTCCCATGGTGGAGCTCAGTGGAGGGCTGGGGGCTTCTTTGGGTGTGGACAGCAGAGATGGGGATGAGCAGAAGGAAGCATCCCTTGAGGCTCTAGGCAGGGATTGGGCTAGGCTGCAGAGAGCGCTGCCTTGTCAGGTTCCAAGCCAGCTTGTTGGCTTGGAAGGTATGGCCTTTGTCCTCCCTTCTGCCGCACACCCCCCCTTCGGCGCTGGCCTCCTTAGCCGGGTCTGGCGCATCTGGGCCTATTAGTACTGACGCTGGGCTGTGATGTTCCTCTCCTCGGGGAGCCAGCAGCAGAACTGAACAAAGTCCCTGGTAATCTGTGCTTACAGCCTCCCCCTGGGGAGCAAGCCCGGCCAGCTGGCATCTCATGCTGAGCACTCTCACTTCCCCTGGCAGCCCGGCGGCCTGGCAGGGGCCCAGAGGCCAGCCGGCTGCAGAGCCAGCCTGCACCGGCACCCCAGGCCACCCAGCCCCGGATCACATGCACTTGAGCGCTGCCTTGCAGGCTGGCTACTGGCTGAACTCACAGCCCAGACATGGCAGCCCATCTGCCTGGGCCTTTCCAGGCCGCCTGCGTGGCTCTCGAGAAATTAAAAACATGAGTGCTGGATGTGAAACCACTGGCTGGCCGAATGCACGGGGGAGTCCTCTAGAACCCTTTCCCTCTTGTCGGGTTCCCCAGGCTCCAGGTCAGTGACACAAGGAGATGTCCTTGTGAGTTCAGCCCCCCTGTAGTTGGAAAGTTGTACCCCCCACCTTGGATGACAGGGTGGGCAGCAGGGATGAGGGAGTGTGGATGTGTGTACATGTTAGAAAATGTGTATGCTCACTCAGTCATGTCTGACTCTTCGCGACCCTCATGGATTGTAGCCCACCAGGCTCCTCTGTCCATAGGATTTCCCTGGCAAGAATACTGGAGTGGGTTGCCATTTCCTTCTCTGGGGGATCTTCCTGACCCAGAGATGGAACTCACATCTCCTGTGTCTTCTGCATTGGCAGGTGGATTTTTTACCTCTGGGCCACCCAGGAAGCCCCCTAGAAAATAAATACCTGGAGAGAAAAAAAATAAATGGGCAAAAACCTCTTTGGATCTCAGACTTGATGGCTTTCCTACCCAGGCACACCTTCCCAGCACAGTCACTGCCAGATCTAACTTTGGTTGAAGTCAGAATTCCCTCATGTGCACCTGCAGCCAGAGAGCCAGTATTCTGAGGGCCCCCTCAGGGAAGCAGTTCGTTCAGGCACTGCCCCGCTCACTAAAGTGCCAGAGATTCTAGAGTTTTCTCATTGATACGGCTTAGGAGTTGTTAGGATTTCCCTGCCTAGCCTACCAAAAGTGTGCCCTGCAAGGTTTGTGGCCTTTTTAGGAGGATTGTGCAAAAAGCATCTGGTCTATTTAAAAGCCTTTCGGACACTGTGTGGCCCCCAGGGGGCATAGGCAGAGGTCAGCTAGGCTGTTTTAACCAGGTGTACAGCCTGTCCTGATAAGACTGGGGACAAGGCCTAAAGGCAGTGTGTTCTGTCCTTCAAGTTTTATTTAACCAGGAGGTATTTAATGGAGAGATCATTAAACTCAGAAAGAAAAAAGACCTGAGTGAAATGGCTTCTGTCCATCTTCAAGCTTTTCCCTGTTTGCCCACCTGAGTCCACTGAGAAGAAGTGTGACCAGCAGTCATGCCCATGGCTGCCCTTCAGCAGGTGCGCTCTCTGTGCCAGACGCTGTGCCCGGCTCCTGACGCCGTGTCTCGTGCCGTCCGAAGGCAGGCTTGGAGGGAACAGCCTCAGCCCCCGCTCGGCTCAGAGTCTTCTCAGCATCACGTGACTGCCTCACAGAGGAGCCAGGACCCAGCTCGGGTGCCAGCCTGAAGGCCACTCTCTTACCCATGGCTGATCGGGGAGGTACTGTTTGGCTCTGATGACCATCCGATGGGGCCCTGTGGCTGCCCAGGGGCACCACGTGGGCTCTGGAGGTGTGAGGGACGGCAGCTCTCATCTTGCATTTGTGGTGTGATGAGCTGACGACCCGCGGCTCCTCAAAGGCAAGCCCAGGTCTGCTCCCGCATCCTGCGGAGCCCCCTGGGTCTCGCATGAGGCCCTGCACAGGGGTCTGCTCAGCGCATCGTTACCACACGAAAAAGTGAACGAGCAAGAGGTCAAGGTTAAAGTCACAAGTCTTTAAGTAAACGTGCTCGCTGAACCCAAAGATGTTTTCCTCACAGAAGGGGGTAAAATGAATTTTTTTTTTTTTTGAGATTAGAGAAACTTGATTGTGTTTTTAGGTTGAGTCGGAATTATTGGAGAGGGAATAAGGGATTACTGATGGAACAAAGTCCCCAAGGAGGTCTTAAGGGACAGAATTAAGAACAGAGGAGAATTTTTAGTAGCAGAAGGAGGACACTTGCTCCTTAGAGACCAGAGGTGAAAAGGAGAGAGAAGGATCCAGTCTGTAGTCCTGGCCTTTGTGTTGTGTAAAAGTGCATTTAGCTGCAAGTAATAGGAATAGGAAGCTTGACCAGCAGCATCTGAAACAACTTAGGATTTCTTTTTCTCACCTTGTATATAAAAAAAAAAGTCCTACAGCTAGGCTAGCGCTGTCGTTGGTCCCGTGGCTCGGCGTACGGACCAACACTTTCTCAGCCTTTCCCTCATGGCTTCACTCTGGCTGTTGCAACTCCTGGCATTACATCTGCATTCAAGGAAGAGTCTTTGTTACCGTTTTTTTTTTTTTTTTTTTAATCTGCAAAGGAGGAACATCCCTGCCAACTTCTTTGATCTCTCTTGTTGTGAAATCGACTTTCACAGAAATTTATGTATTGTTCTTTGCTTTCTCCTGTCTCCATACCCACCACCAGAGGAAAGTTAACCATTATGCATAACAGAGGATTTACTTTTCATGTAAAAGCGGCTATTTATGTCCAATATCTACATTTTAAATGCTTGTCTTTCTGCTTCAGATCTCCGGGAAATTTATTGCGACAACTTGGAAAATGGGCAAACAAACCAAAGCCAAAATAACTCCATGTAAGGGTTATGAAGAACCTTCAAAGGAAGCTCTGAGACAAGCGAGTGGGCATCCTTTCCTGCCTCTCAAAGCAGCCTTTGAGCACCTACCAACACTCCGATTGCTGGTTCCAATTCCATCCTTACAGGCTGAGAGAACAAGGCATTAACTAGTCTAGCAGGGACCAGGGATGGGCCCAGGAGGCCTCGGGAGAAGCCAGGCAGTTGCCCAGGTTTTTCTGTCTCTCTGGGCAAGTCGCCTTGCCTCGAGGGGGCTGTAGAGGGAGTGGGGCTGGCAGGTCTCAGAGGACCCTCCCAGCTCCTGACTTCCTCTCTAGCCTTCTGTGATTTCAGAGGCCCCGAGGGACCGCAGAGCTGGCCCTGGCCCCACTCCAGCAGCATCTCCCTCGAGGGGTCAGCCTCCTGGGTTGTACCAAACATCTCGGTTTGTTCCTTCATTCTCCCCTGACCCTCATTAACCAAGAGGAGAAACCAATTCCAAAAAGGCCTGTTTGCCCCATATTGTCTGTTTCATATCCGCAGAGCACGCTGTGCCCTATTCACAATTAAACTGTGATCACTAAACTCATCTCATCTGTGTCAGGGGCCTTATTCAAAACCTGCTTTCCCAGCAAAGCAGGGCCAGTGGATTAGTATCCACCCCCCGCCCCATGCTCGGTGGAGTGGTTCTCATCTTTAATTCTCATTTTTAATGCCTTTGGCAAGGGACAGAAACAGGAAGAGAGAAGGGAAAACGGGGAGAGAGAGAGCAAGGAAAAAAAGACACAAAAGAAGAACGAGAGTGGAAGGAAGGCGCGGGAACCGCAGTGCGTTTTGTTAGAACACCGGCACTGCCTTTATCAGGATCACCAGAGGGAGAGCGGGGTTTGATCCTGTTTTCCGCTGGGAACCGAAAACGCTTTATTGTACCGTTTCTAACATCTCACAGTTAAGATCAGAACAATGCGCCCTGTGTGTGCGTACACACCGTGCATGAGTGTGTGTGTGTGTGTGCCTAAGGACAGTCTTCTATTTGAGACCCGCCCTGTTTTCAAAGCCCGGCTGATCCTGTGGACCTGAGGCTTTCTTCTAAAGGCCAGATGCAGAAAACACCAGGCTCTCTATGGGTCTCCCTTTCTAGCAGACTTTTTTTTTTCCCCCTCCCTTGCCCTGACTTGGATCAGCGGGATTCACTCCTGTCAAACAAATTACAGCATCTATGAAATGGGGATATCGACATGTGTGACTTGATCCGTTTTAATAGGGACCCTGTGGGAGTTTCCTCCCGGCCCCACTGAGCTTTGTGTTCTTTCTGGAGCGGCTGGAGGACGCTGTGGGCTTTAACCCTTCGCGGACAGCGGGTTGCCAGCCTCCCGTGTGCGCGCTGCTGCCTTTTTCTCCCCAGCCATTGTCTGGGGAGTGCATGCAGCCTGGCATCCACTTCATGCTTATTATCTCACAGGAGATGAGCTCACCCCAGGAGGAGGGGGAGAGAGCTGTGTTTTGAAGCAGATCTTTTGATTTCCTATCTTCCCTCTTCCCTCTAAAATAATTAGAAGTGCTGGTCAAGGTAAAGGAAAAAAAAAAGGAGCAGCCAAGAGGGGGAAAATAAAAATAATAATGTGTAACCCTAGCATTTTGTTTTTAAGAGGCTATTGTCCTGGCTGCTGTTTGACCCTTATGGAATCATTAGCCTTTGAGCAGAGGCAGGCGGGCAGTTGGCGAGGGGCCCTCCTGCTTGGAGAAAATGACCCTGAGCAAGTAGAAGAGGGAATTCTCCAATGTCCTGTTTTATGACTTTCTCCCCTTCCCCAACTCATGCTGCTCATGGAGGCGTCTCTGGTGCTTCCTTAGAGGTGGGCTCGCCCCCAGGGCCCATGAACCCTGTGGGGTGCTTGGGTTCCAGCTGCAGAGCTGGGAAGTAGAAGGGACACTGGAGACAGTGGCAGGGGCCGCCGCCCAGCGCCGTCCCCACCCAGCGCCCCATGCCCTGCCGGCCTCTCGGCAGGGGCCCCGGCACCTGCTCTCGTGGATGGGAGCGCCTGGGCCGAGGGCAGGAACGTGGCCTCCTTTGAGCTCTTTCTCTCCTGAGCACATGGCTCTGGTGTGCCTCAGCTTACGGAAGAGACACTCCTGGGAAATGGCCCAGAGAATAGAGCTGCTGGCAGATGGAGTCCTGTATCCCGTAGATGCACACTGTTGTTCAGTCGCTAAGCTGTGTCCGACTCTTTGCAACCCTATGAACTGCAGCACGCCAGGCTTCCCTGTCCTTCACTATCTCTTGGAGTTTGCTCAGACTCACGTCCATCGAGTCGGTGATGCCATCCAACCATCTCAGCCTCTGTCGCCCCCTTCTCCTCCTGCCCTCAATCTTTCCCAGCATATCAGGGTCTTTTCCACTGAGTCAGCTCTTCACATCAGGTGGCCAAAGGATTGGATCTTTGAAGTCAGCATCAGTCCTTCCAATGAATATTCAAGGTTGATTTCCTTTAGGATTGACTGATTTGATCTCCTTGCAGTCCAAGGGCCTCTCGAGGGTCTTCTCCAGCACTGCAGTTCAAAACCATCAATTCTTCAGCCCTCAGCCTTCTTTATGGTCTAGAGTTGGTCAAAGTGAAGCCGAAAGCATAACGATACCTCTCTACTAACTGGTCTGGGAACCTAGGCTCACAGTTCTACAAAGTGAGACGTCCTGCCACATCTCACGGCCCCACCCCTGACGCCCCTGCTCAGGAAGCCCATTGCCTGAGACATACTTTCTGTGGCCAAGGCCCTGGGCTCCTGCAGGGCTGGACATGCCTTGGCTGCTTCCCTATGATGGTCCTGAATCTTGACCCTCGAGGCCCCCAGGTCAGTGTGCCATGACTTCACAAGGCTTTTCCACCCTATTCATTCATTCCATTTCAGCTCCAGGCACAGCTTCTAGGAGCCTTCTGATAGCACATCTGTCACTAATTTCCCTTTAGGGACAAGAACTCCACTGGGCTCCACTGCCTCATGCTTGCTGGCTAGCGCTGCTTCGCGGCCTCTGTTGTTTTTGTTCTTTGCTGCCCATCCTTTCCAGCATTGGGCAAAGAGGCAGTGAGGGAAAGGGGGAAGGCTTGCCTGTAGGGTGGCCTCTGCAGTGCCCAGGTGCCTGATGGCTGGGAGTTCTCCTTTTTCCCACGTCTCAAGCGTTTGGTCACCGCAGAACAATTGTCTCACAGGGGAGGTGACTTGCCACCTGCCCCATTGTTAACTCCTCTGAAAACTGAGCCCAGTTCTTTCCAAATTATACCCATCAGTTTTCTCTTCATTTGCAGGTTTCTCCAGATTAACCCAAAGTGTAACCCAAAGGACAGCCCTTGCCTTCCTCAAAAATTATAGTCCCATTAGTTTTTCTAAGTTTTTTGTCTTGCATCAGATTTGGTTTTCAGAAAAGAGAGACAAGGGACCACTCCTCATGGAGGGATATTATTAGGCTGAGAACCCTAGTCTGACAAAAAAGTTTAGCTGCGATTCTGTTTAGACAGATGCTGATGTCTAAACTAGATCAGAGCAAAAGCAGAGATTACAGAAGTAGGTCTAGCACACACCGTCGCAGACGTAGCAGACGGCTTCAGAGATTTGCTAGGTGTTGCATGATGCTGAGGCAGACTTGAAAGTGAAAGCATTAGTCACTCAGTCGTGTCCGACTCTTTGCTATCCCACATACCGTAGCCCACCGGGCTTCTCTGTCCATGGGATTCTCCAGGCAAGAATAGTGGAATGGGTAGCCATTCCCTTCTTCAGGGGGTCTTTCCGACCCAGGGATCGAACCCAGTTCTCCTGCACTGCAAGCAGATATTCTTTTCTGTTTGAGCTACCTCGAGCATAGGCTTTTTAAAGACGTGTTCAGACTGAGTTCTTCATGGTAACCTTGGAGCAGAGGCATCCAGGCAACTTCATTTCTCTGTGGTCTCTCACAAAATCCCTTTTCTCTGAGTTCTTGTTAAGTTCATCTTTGGCCTGTATTGCCCCGGGCCCCAAGAGGCTTCCGTAGGCCTCTGTTCCTGAATTCTCACCCCATCCCGCCACGGGACCTGGGCTTCTTTGGGTTCGTGCCCTGGGTGTTTGTTGGGCAGCACATTCTTGCCAAGCAGAACATGGTGTTCAGCCAGATCCCGTAGTGCTCGTCGTCCCCACGGCTGCAGCTCAGGCCCGGGTCCGCCTGCCCTCCCGCTAACTCCCAGCCTTCCTTGGAATCACAGCTCCCTCCAGTTCAGTCACCCGGCTTCTCTTCTGTAATCCCCTCGTTCACTCTTGCCAAGAATGTTCTTCAGTAATCCAGACTCATATTGGTTATTATATATGAGACTAGAAAAAGGTTTATAATGTTTTTTCCCCTGAAATCAGCTTTAATGCATTATGACAAAACTTAACTCACATTTCTAAACATTTTGTGTAGCGGTCGTGCTCTTTCAACATACGGAGAAATGGATCCAGAGCCGTTGGCAGCTTTCACGCATCTTTCTTTGGCTTTTCTCTTTGCGGACTGAAGTCAGCTAACGGCCAGACTTAACCAGAATCATTGGCCATGGATACTCTTGCGAAGGCTGAGTTTTATTAGCTCTCCAAGAGTCAGGGGGAGGCCAAAACGACCTCCAGACATGGCAGATCTTAATCGCGAGTGTTGAAAACAGAGATGTGTTTTATTCTTGACCACTAAGGTGGGAGTTAATTACCACATGCGGATGAACTCTCTGGTGCCCTCCTGCCTCAGCAATTAGGAAGAGAGCTTGTGTGCCTGGCGGGGCTTTACGACTGGGGATTATATGGGAATTAGGAGTGACTTTGGGGAGGCATTTGGGCCCCATAGTTATCCAATACCAGAATGGCCCAACCTCCGGTTTGTCAAAACCTCAACAGTTGTGTTTGGCAAACGTTCTCCAAAGTGTGTTTGGTCAGTACTAAATAGTTTCATTGAGCAGACCAGTTTACTCAAGTGCCTGGGAGAAGTCTTTGGTTTCTGACTTCTCCTATGAGGCCCTCAAGAGCATCCCTGAGATTTATCTACGGCCATGGTGGGGTATGAGCAGTGCCTGTTAGGAAACTTTGCAAACCAATTCTGAGATGTGGATCTTTAGGCTTGCTCTGTCTAGTCCGTGGCCACTAGTCATGTGTGGCTATTTAAGTTAAATTAATTAACATTAAATAAACAGTTCAGTCACTCAGTCATGTCTGACTCTTTGTGACCCCATGGACTGTAGCACCCCAGGCTTGCCTGTTCATCACCAACTCCCAGAGCTTGTTCAAACTCATGTCCATCGAGTCGGTGATGCCATCCAACCACCTCATCCTCTGTCATCCCCTTTTCCTCCTGCCTTAAGTCTTTCCCAGCATCAGGGTCTTTTCCAGTGAGTCAGTATTTCGCATCAGGTGGCCAAAGTATTGGAGTTTCAGCTTCAGCATCAGTCCCTCCAATGAATATTCAGGACTGATTTCCTTTAGGATGGACTGGTTGGATCTCCTTGCACTCTAAGGGACTCTCAAGAATCTTCTCCATCACCACAGTTTAAAAGCATCAATTCTTTGGCACTCAGCTTTCTTTATAGTCCAACTCTCACATCCGTACATGATTACAGGAAAGAACATTAAATAAAATGTAAACGTCAGTTACTCGGTGACGTACATCCTGATAGCCACATGTGACTAGTGGCTGCTCTATCAGACAGTGCAGATAGTGACTGTTTTCTTTGTTTTGGCTGCACTGAGCCTTCGTGGCTTTGCATGGGCTCTCTCTAGCGGCAGCAAGCAGGGGCCCCTCTTCTTTGCGGCTTGCAGGCTTCTCATTGCAGTGGCTTCTCTTGTCGCGGAGCACAGACTCGAGATTCGCAGGCTACAGTAGTTGCAGCACATGGGCTCAGTAGTTACCATTTGCAGGCTCAGTTGCTCTGCATGTGGAATCTTCCCGGACCAGGAATCAAACCCGTGTCTCCTGCCTTGGTGGCAGATTCTTATCCGCTGTGCCACCTGGGACCATTTTCATCATCACAGGTAATTCTTTTGACCATCAGCATTCTAAAGTCTCAGCATGTCAACTGTGCGGGGGTCAGTGGACCCAGAGCCATTCACGGAGGCACCCGGAGGCTTTCCTGAAGGACCTTCATCACTGGTCTCCATGGGGAGAAGGAGGAGGGCTGGCCGGGCTTTCAGCGTTGCCTCTACTCAGGACGTCATCCGTCCTGGGCGTCTGGAGCGTGAAGGTCAGCAGCGCCTGAACACTGTCCAGGGGGCTCTCGCCAGCGCTTCCTGAAGTCCGTGGGAGAGAAGCTCTGTTCATGGCAGGTCAGCAGAGGGCTCTGCTCCCTCCCCGAGGTGATCCCCAGGAAAGCACAGGCTCAGCGGGCAGTGGCTTATCTTCCTTAGTTGAATTATCTTTGATAGATCCTACTTTAATGTTTATCCCTTGGACTTACTGATAATTTTCAAAAGCCAAGGTGGTGATAACATGTGTCTGCTATGAAGACAGGGGCCATCCGTGCAAGGTGCTGTGGACCAGTCAGGATGTTAGCGTCTCCCTGGGAGAACTGTGGACTTCTCTCCCACTGGGGAGTGCAGGTTACCTGATCCTGTCTTTCCCTCTGCCCCCTCTTCTGGAAAGGCCAGAGTTAAATTCGGTGCTTGGTCTCATGGTTCTGTGGTTTTTGTTTTTTTTAGCCTTTTTAAAAGTTGGAGTATAAGAGGAATGGTAGCCCACTCCAGTATTCTGGCCTGGAGAATTCCATGGACAAGAGGAGCCTGGCGGGTGGGAGTCCATGGGGTGGCAAAAGAGTCCAGACAGGACTGAGCGCCTAACACTTGCCCTTCCTAATTGCTTAACATCGCTGTGCTGGTTTCTGCCGTTCAGTGTGAATCAGCTATATGTATGCATATATCCCCTCCCTCCTGAGCCTCCCTCCCACTCCATCCCACGCTTCTGGGTCATCACCGAGCAGCAAGCAGAGCTCCCTGCGCTGCACAGCAGCTTCCCACTGGGTCTCGGTTTTACACGCGGAAACGTGTATATGTCGATGCTAACCTCCCCTCCCCCAACCCCGCATCCACAGTGTCTGCTCTGTCCGTCTGCATTTCTGTTCCTGCCCTGCAAATAGGTTTTGATTTCTCTTCCTTAATCAGATTTTGGCTTTCTGTTTCAATTTTAATACCTTTTATGTGTATCTGTTCATTTTAATTCTCCTTAAACTCTTTCCTGAAGGAGGTGGAGTGTAAACAAATGAATGCAGATTCTCTCACCTGGTCCTCACACTTGGTATTTCTGCTTTAAGGTGCTCCCTGTGCCAGCCCAGCCCTGTCCTCCGTGTCACACTCCCGCTTTTCCGTGTAGCACACTGCTGAGCACGTGCTGACGGGAGTGGTGCCATGGAGCAGAGGAACACTGCCAGGCCTGGGAAGACATCACACGAAAAACCGAGGGAGGAGGGTCACCTCTCAGATTCAGTCAGATGACAAAAGGCAGCACTGGCCTCCCTGGGGTGTAGAGATAGGAAGGAATTTGAATAATTATCATCATTATCATCACCACATTCATTAAACCCCATCTGCACATGGCACTGTGCAAGTCCCTGCAGGTTATTTCTCTGCCAGTGAGAGAGAATGTGGTCCAGCAGGGAGGATAAGCTAAGCCTTAGCTCTCTGCTCACCGGCTTCCTTCCAAGGCTGTTTCTGACCCTCCATGTGAAAGGATTTACCACTAAAGTTAAGCACATGACCGGCTATGCTCTTGGAACATAGATCTCTGTGGTCCTTGACTTTTAAGTTTCTTTCACATCCGAGGACCCTGGACTTGCCCTTTATAGCCTTAACCACAGTGGCAGTTGGGGACTTCAATGCACGATGCGTTAGAGCCTCTTTTATGTCCTGTGTTCCATCAGGCCAGGGAGTCATCTCCACCGCCTGCATCCTGTATCTGTGGAACTCACCATCGTGTGTTGCACATCATACGTGTTTGAGACATACGTTTATCAGTAGATAGAAGGAATGAATGAATGAGTATCCAGTGTGACTTGAGAGTTACTTCCTGACTTATAGCTGTTAGTGTCGCTCTTTCCTCTACCAGTCCAACATCTTGAGTTTCACAGACTACTTGGCCATCACAGGTCTGCCGTGGAGGGACAGCCTTACACAGAGCACTTGTCACTGGCACTTACATGACAGGCTGGTGAATGTTCTTTTGCTGTCAAGTTTCATNTGAGAGTTACTTCCTGACTTATAGCTGTTAGTGTCGCTCTTTCCTCTACCAGTCCAACATCTTGAGTTTCACAGACTACTTGGCCATCACAGGTCTGCCGTGGAGGGACAGCCTTACACAGAGCACTTGTCACTGGCACTTACATGACAGGCTGGTGAATGTTCTTTTGCTGTCAAGTTTCATTGTGGTTTGATCTAAAATATTACAAGCTCCTCAAGGATAAGAACTAAGTCTTACTCTTGTGTATTTCCTATGAGTGTTTTGTATCAAACACACAAAGCATCTGTGGACTGAACTGGTGAGATGGTGGGGGGTGAGGTGCAAAGTCGCTGCGGCCCTCTGCCCAGACACTCAACAACGGGTGCTCGCTCACGCTGAGAAAGTGACGCAGATAGGCCGTGTACAGTATTGACTGAAGAGAGGCAGGTAACCATGAGCAGATCCAAATGTGTGTGTAAAAATATATTTTAAATGGGAGTTTTAGATTAATATGGGATTGGTTAGGTCATTCATTTTCAACTCTAAAATCATCTGGAGAGCTTCTTAAAGGTATTGATGACTCTGTGCAATCCCATGGACCCCTCTGTCCATGGGATTCTCCAAGGCAAGAATACTGGAGTGGCTTGCCATTCCTTTCTCCAGGGGATCTTCCCGACCCAGGGATCAAACTCATGTTTCTTATGTCTCCTGCTTTGGCAGGTGGGTTCTTCACCACTGGCGCCACCTGGGAGGAAGTCCATTGATGACTGGATTCCACCATGTAAAAAAATAATCTCTGGGGCTAGGTACCAAGCAGCAACGAAATACATTTTTTTTTAATACTCCAAATTTTTTAACCTATTTTATTATTATTTTAAATATTTCCTTCTTTATTTGGCTGCATCAGATCTTGGTTGCAACACATGGCATCTTCACTCTGGCATGCGGGCTTCTCTAGTTGTGGCGAGTGGGTTTAGTTGCCCCATGGCATGTGGGATGTTAGTTCCCTGACCAGGAATCGAATCCACGTCTCCTGCATTGCACGGTGGATTCTTAACCCCTGAAGCACCAGGGAAGTCCCACTTCTGATATGTTTTAATGTGCAAAGCTAGTTGAGAACTACTGACCTAGGCTTCAGGTATGGGTCAGTCCTGGCTCATTATTCCGTCCCTGCCAACAGCCAATCGCGGTGTGCTTTGGTAACTGCCCTGGTTCAGAGAGAGTGGAATTGGCGCCTTATGGTGTAGCATTAGCTCCTGCTCTACCGCCTCCCCATCCCATTCCAAGCACAGCGTGTAGCCTCAAGGGATCGCCTAGCCCTGGCAGGGATCGCATAAGGCACTGGGAAAGAAAGGTTGCTTTCGTCTCAGGCGTGCCTATCCAGTCATTAGATATGTATTTAGCATCTTCTCTGTACTCAGTGGAAGAAAAGACAGCTCATTTCTGAGCTGTGCATTCAGGGTANATGCAAGGGATTTCTGTGTGTTGATTTTATATCCTGCAACTTTACTATATTCATTGATTAGCTCTAGTAATTTTCTGGTGGAGTCTTTAGGGTTTTCTATGTAGAGGATCATGTCATCTGCAAACAGTGAGAGTTTTACTTCTTCTTTTCCAATTTGGATTCATTCTATTTCTTTTTCTGCTCTGATTGCTGTGGCCCAAACTTCCAAAACTATGTTGAATAGTAGTGGTGAGTGGTTTTAAAATTTTAACCTTTTATATATTTTTTATGTTTAACTCAGTGATATATTTTGAATTGAGTTTTATTTATTTGACTACTCTGGGTCTTCACTGCAATGTGAGGGCTCTTTGTTGTGGTACATGGGTTTCTCTTTGGAGCATGGGCTCTTGAGTGCATGGGCTCAGTAGCTGTGGCGTGTGGGCTTAGTTGCCTTGCAGCACATGGGTCTTAGTTCCCAGATGAGGGATCAACTTGCATCCTCTGCATTGCAAGGTGGATTCTTAACCACTGGACCACCAGGGAACTCCCCTGGTTTTTAATTTTGATGAAGTCTAATTTATCTAGTTTTACTTTGGTTGCTCATGATTTTGATGTTAATTTAAGAATTCATTACCAAATTCAGTTTTGGTATCTCTCAGGAATATCTCATAAGAGATATTCCTGTTTTAAGAGTTTTATGGTTTGGCTTTTATATTTAAATTGTTGATTCATTTTGAACTATTTTTTCTATATGGTATGAGGTGAGGGTCCAACTCCATTCTTTTGCAATTTTGACAGGTACAACTGGATATTTGTTGAAGAGACTATTCTTTCCCCACTGAATGCCCTTGGAACCCTTGTCTAAGATCTATTGATCATTGAAGGAAAAACTTAAAAAAATAAATGAAAATATATTTTGTGTACATGAATTGGAAGAATTAATATTGTTAAAATGTTCATAACCACCTGAAGACATGTATGGATTCAATACAGTCTCTATCAAAATTCCTGACATTTTTCATAGAAATAGAACAAAACTCTAAAACTTGTATGGAACCACAAAAACAAAATAAAACAAAACCCAAACCCTTAATTTGCTAAATCCATCTTCAGAATGAAGATGAGAATTGGGGGCATCACATTTCCTGATTTCAAGTTATATTGCAAACCTATAGTAATCAAAAGAATATGATACTGCCATAAAAACAGGCCCATAGACCTGTAGAAGAGAGTAGAGAGCCTCAAAATAAACCAAAGCATGGATCTAGTGCTAAAAAACATGCCTTTCAATGCAGGAGATATAAGAGGTGCAGGTTCAATCCCTAGGTTGGGAAGATCCCCTGGAGGAGTTTATGGCAACCCACTCCAGTATTCTTGCCTAGCAAATATAAGAGGTGCAGGTTCAATCCCCATGTTGGGAAGATCCCCTGGGGGAGTTCATGGCAACCCTCTCCAGTATTCTTGCCTAGCAAATCCAAAGGACGAGGAGGCTGGCAGCTATAGTCCACAGGGTCTCAGAGTCAGACACGACTGAAACGACTTAGCATACACAAACACAGTCAACTAATTTTTGACAAGGGTGTGAAGAATACACAATGGGAAAAGGACAGTCTCTTCAATAAAAGGTATAGGGAAAATGACATCAACATACAAAATAATAAAATTGGATCCATATCATACATACACCTTAACAAAAATAACTCAAAATGTATCAAAGACTTAAACATAATACCTGAAACTGTAAAACTTCTGAATGGAAAAAAAAAAAGTAGGGAAGAAGCTTCTTGACACTATTCTTGGCTATAATGTTTTGTGTATGACATCTAAAATTCAGACAAAGAAAGAAAAACAAGTGAGACAACATCAAACTAAAATGCTACTTCACAGCAAAGGAAACAATCAACAAAATGAAGAGGGAAAAATATTTGTAAACCATATATCTGATAGTGTCCAAAATATAAAAGGAATTTATACAACTAGCAAAAAGCAAACATATCAATTAAAAATGGGCAGAGGAACTGAACAGACTTTTTCCAGAGAAGACATACAAATACCCAATAGGTAAATGAACAGGTGCTCAACATGACTAATCATCAGAAATGCAAATCAAAGCCACATGAGATAACAACACACCCCTGTTAGAATGGTTGCTATCAAAAAGACAACACCAGTGTTGGTGAGAATGTGAAGGGAACCCTGTACACTCTTGGTGGGACTGTAAATTGTATAGTCATTGTGGAAAACAGTATGAAGTTTCCTCAAAAAACCACAAATAAAGTTATCATGACCCTGCAATCCCACTTCTGGGTATATCAACAATGGAAATGAAAGCAGTACCTTGAAGAGTTACCTGCTCTCCCATTTATTATGGTATTATACATAATAGGGTAGATGTGGAAACAACTTAAGTGTCAAATTTAACAAAGAATGGATTTTAAAATTGTGAGAGATTTTATATACATAATATACTTTAGTCTTGAAAAAGAAAGAGATCCTGCTATTTGCAACAACATGAATGAACCTGGGTAACATTAGGCTAAGTGAAATAAGCCAGACATAGAAAATACAAAACATGATCTCGCTTGTATGTGGAATCTAAAAAAGTCAGATAAATAGAAGTAGTATAATTGTGGATACTAGGAAGAAGGAAGTGGGGGAATTGGGGAGATGCTGGTCAAGAGCACAAAACTGCAGTTATTTTGGATGAATACAGAGATACAATGTACAGCATAATGACTATAGTTATTATAGTTAATAATATTGTACTGAGTAATGAAAATTTACAAAGAGAATAGAATCGGGTTCTCATAAAAACTACATGGTAAATATATTTTTTATTTAAAATATAAAATTTTTACAAATGGGCACTTGCTCTCAAGGGCACAGAGCACACACACAGACATCTTAATTGCCCATAGATTAGGGGTTTATTCCTGATGTTTAATTCAATTCCATTGGTGTATATGTCTGTTCTGGAAAAGATCAGTTTTCATTCCAATCCCAAAGAAAGGCAATGCCAAAAATGTTCAAACTACCACAAATTGCTCTCATCTTATACGCCAGCCAAGTAATGCTCAAAATTCTGCAAGCCAGGCATCAACAGTACATGAACCATGAACTTCCAGATATTCAAGCTGAATTTAGAAAAGGCAGAGGAACCAGAGATCAAATTGCCAATATACATTGTATCACTGAAACAGCAAGAGAGTTCAAGGAAAACATCTACTTTTGTTTTATTGACTATGCCAAAGCCTTTGACTATGTGGATCACAACAAACTGGAAAATTCTTAAAAGAGATGGGAATACCAGACCACCTGACCTGCCTCTTGAGAAACCTGAATGCAAGTCAAGAAGCAACAATTAGAACCAGACATGGAACAACAGACTTGTTCCAAATTGGGTTAGAAATCTATCAAGGCTGTATATTGCCACCCTGCTTATTTAACTTCTATGCAGAGTACATCATGAGAAACACTGGGCTAGATAAAGTACAAGCTGGAATCAAGATTGCCGGGAGAAATAACAATAACCTGAGATATGCAGATGACACCACCCTTATGGCAGAAAGCGAAGAACTAAAGAGCCTGTTGATGAAAGTGAAAGAAGAGAGTGAAAAAGCTGGCTTAAAACTCAACATTCAAAAAACTAAGATCATGGCATCCACTTCCATCACTTCATGGTAAATAGTTGGGGAAACAATGGGAACAGTGACAGACTTTATATTTGAAGGTGCTCCCAAATCTTTGCAGATGGTGACTGCGGCCATGAAATTAAAAGACGCTTGCTCCTTGGAAGAAAATCTATGACCAACCTAGACAGTATATTAAAAAGCAGAGACATTACTTTGCCAACAAAGGTCTGTCTAGTTTTTTAAAAAAGCTATGGTTTTTCTAGTAGTCATGTATAAAGGTGAGAGTTGGACTATAAAGAAAGCTGAGCCCCAAAGAATTGATGCTTTTGAACTGTGGTGTTGGAGAAGACTCTTGAGAGTACCTTGGACTGCAAGGAGATCCAATCAGTCCATCCTAAAGGAAATCAGTCCTGAATATTCATTAGAAGGACTGATGCTGAAGCCAATACTTTGACTACCCGATGTGAAGAACTGACTCCTTGGAAAAGATCCTGATGCTGGGAAAGATTGAAGGCAGGAGGAGAAGGGGACAACAGAGGAGATGGTTGGATGGCATCACTGAGTCTATGGACATGAGTTCAAGTAAAACTCCAGGAGTTGGTGATGGACAGGGAAGCCTGGCTTGCTGCAGTCTACCGTGTTGCAAAGAGTCAGACACGACTGAGCACCTGAACTGATACTGATATGTCTATCCTGTGCCAGTACCACACTGTTTTAATTACTGTAGCCTCCTAGTAAGTTTTTAAATTGGGAGGTATGATCCTCAAACTTAGTTCTTATTTTTCAAGGTTGTTTTGGATATTTGTGGCCCCTTGTGATCCAGGAGTTTCAATATAGATTGCATTGAATCTGTGGATTGCCTTTGGTAGTGTTGACATCTTTACAATATTAAATCTTCTCATCCATGAACATGGGGATTTTTTCCATTATTTAGGTCTTTAATATCAGCAAAGTTTTTGAAAAGTGTACAAGACTTTCCCTTACTTTGTTAAATTTCCTCCTAGGTGTTTTATTCTCTTGGGTGCTGTTTTCTTAATGTCATTTTGAACTGTTTATTGTTAGTATGTAGAGACACAACTGATTTTTGTGTATTGGTCTCATACCCTTACAACTTTGTGAATTTAATAGCTGTATATTCCTTGTTTATTTGTTGTGAATTTTTATATATAGAATCATGACATTTATAAATAGAGATTGTCTTCTTTTCCAATTTTGAAGCTTTTTCTCTTACCTAATTGCTTTGGCTAGAATTTTCAACACGATGTTGAACATCAGTGATGAAAGTGGGCTTCCTTATACGGAAAGCTTTCAATTTTTTACTATTGGGTACATTAGCTCTTTTTATCTATTTTTTAAGTAGATGACATTTGCCAGGTCGATGAAGTCACTTCTAGTTATCTGAGTGTTATAAAAGATGTTGGCTATTAACAAATACTTTTTCTTCATTGAGATGGTCACATGATCCCCTCCATATTTGTTCTATTAATGTGGTATGTTACATCAATTGATTTTGTTATGTTGAAACATCCTTGTATTCATGAGATAAATCCCATTTGATTGTGGTGTATAACCTTTTTAATATATTGTTGGATTCAATTTGCTAACATTTTGTTGAAGATTTTTGCCTTTATATTCATAAGGGATATTGGTTTGTAGTTTTCTTGTGGTGAGTTTGTCTGGCTTTGTTATCAGGATAATGACACCAGATGATACTCATTCACAGAATGAGTTAAGAAGTGTTGTAGATCAGTTGATTTTTTCCTAACTTCCTTTGGTGCAGAGCATTTTGTAGTTCCTAGATAGAAATTTCCTTCCTAATCCTGCAGTAAAAGTAGCAGAATATGACATGTTTTGAGAATCCTTTTGCTGCGTACCGTCCTGTCAACACTTTGAAGCATCAATATCAGAAGACACAGAAGAAAAAGAGCAGGCTTGGGGGCATGGGAAAAGTTCTGCATAAAAGAGGTGGCACTTTAACTGGCTCTTAAGAGATTAGTTAATAATGATTATGATATTTTATTAATAAAAATAGACAAGGCCTTTGAGTAGCTGGGAAGTGATATGTGTAGGTATTTTGGAGCAGAAGTCTGTCTCTTCTTCAAATGAAGTGAAAAAGGGTTAGGATGGATGGATGTGTGAGGGGGCAGATGGTAGGTGCAGTGCTGCTGCTGCAGGAGAAGTGGAGGAAGCTGAGCACTCTCTACTCAGTAAAAATCTTCTAGGAGTTAATTTCAGATCTTCAACTCATTTTCTTCTTAGTTATCCACTATTTATATCCAGAGATATCTATTGTGTTCTCCTGTTTGCTACGAACCTGTGCATCTATGATCACACAACAGCAGAGCAGATGACCCAGCAATCCCACTGCTGGGCATACACAGTAAGGAAACCGGAATTGAAAGAGACACGTGTACCCCAATGTTCATCGCAGCACTGTTTATAATAGCCAGGACATGGAAACAACCTAGATGTCCATCAGCAGATGAATGGATAAGAAAGCTGTGGTACATATACACAATGGAGTATTACGCAGCCATTAGAAAGAATACATCTGAATCAGTTCTAATGAGGTGGATGAAACTGGAGCCTATTATACAGAGTGAAGGAAGCCAGAAAGAAAAATACCAATACAGTATACTAACACATATATATGGAATTTAGAAAGATGGTAATGATAACCCTGTATGCAAGACAGCAAAAGAGACACAGATGTATAGAACAGACTTTTGGACTCTGAGGGAGAAGGAGAGGGGGGGATTATTTGGGAGAATGGCATTGAAACATGTATACTATCATGTAAGAAATGAATCGCCAGTCTATGTTCGATACAGGATACAGGAAGCTTGGGGCTAGTGCATAGGGATGATCCAGAGAGATGATATGGGGTGGGAGGTGGGAGGGGGATTCAGGATTGGGAACTCATGTACATCCGTGGTGGTTTCATGTCAATCAATGGCAAAACCAATACAGTATTGTAAAGTAAAATAAAGTAAAAATAAAAATTAAAAAAAATAAAATGTTCATATTTATCAAATGTTTATTTTTATAATATTATGCATTACTTCTTAGGAAGTTGTCAGTCACTGCACTCTAATACAGAACAATTTCAGGGTTAATAACAAATATCTCTTTTGCCAGAAACATATTTATTGAAAATATGCTATTTGTTCTTTAAATTATATACTTAGCATAGAACAAAAATTTAATTTTCCTATACTTATTAAATGGATTTGGAGAGATAAATTTGTAAATGTATTACTGACTGAAACTTTCATCAAGAACATATAAACCTACTGTACAGTGCAGGGAACCCTCCTCAGTGCTCTGTGGTGCCCTAAGTTGGAAGGAAAACAAAACACAGAGGATATGTATGGCTGATTCACTTTGCTGTATAGTATATAATGCAACATTGTAAGGTAGCTATATTCCAATAAAAAATTTTAAAAAACAGGAAAAAGATATATAGAAAATTATAAGTAAGAAAGCCTATCAAAAAATGGGCAAGAGACTCAAATTGGCACATCCCAAGAGTACAGCCAAATGGCCAACAAACAAATGAAAAGGTGTGTAATCTTGTATCAGTAATCAGAGAAATGCAAAGTACACCCACAGTGGGATACTGTCACCTGCCAGGATAACTGAAATTCAGCCCTGATAAATCAAAAACAGGAGACAATAAGAACTCTTAGGCTACCATGGGGNTTATAAGTAAGAAAGCCTATCAAAAAATGGGCAAGAGACTCAAATTGGCACATCCCAAGAGTACAGCCAAATGGCCAACAAACAAATGAAAAGG
This sequence comes from Philantomba maxwellii, assembly GCA_006410695.1. Classification (NCBI taxonomy): domain Eukaryota; kingdom Metazoa; phylum Chordata; class Mammalia; order Artiodactyla; family Bovidae; genus Philantomba; species Philantomba maxwellii. Next base: position 41,401 of record SJYS01022119.1, on the reverse strand, counting down.
TGTGTAATCTTGTATCAGTAATCAGAGAAATGCAAAGTACACCCACAGTGGGATACTGTCACCTGCCAGGATAACTGAAATTCAGCCCTGATAAATCAAAAACAGGAGACAATAAGAACTCTTAGTCTACCATGGGGCTGCAAACTGATGGAGCCACCTTGGAAACTGTTTAGCATTTTCTACTGCAGCTCAGCTATACTCACAAATCCTCTGACCCAGCAATTCCTGTCCTGGGTATATACCTAAATGAAATGCTTACAAATTTGCATCAACAGCCATGTATAAATAGTTCATACCCATGTTATTTGTATAAGCCAAATTCTGAAGACCCAAATGTACAGTAGATGAACCAATCAGTATGCTCAAAATGGAATGCTAAACAGCAATGAACATAAATTAGTGACTATTTACACTAAGTAATATGAATGAATCTCACAAACGTTGACTGAAAGAATCTAGATGAAAAGAAGCATGATTCTATCACATGAAATTCTAAAACAGGCAATACTAATCTATAATGCTAAAAGTCAAGCGCTTGTTAACCTCAGAGGAGAAGGAAGGAAGTGAGGTTGGGAAGGAGTGAAAGAGGGACTTCCAAAGTATTGGTAATATTCTTGTCTCTGATCTGGGTGGGGGTTAAAGAGGTTTGTTCAGTTTATGATTATTCATTGTGCTGTATATTTATGTACACAAGAGAAGACTCTACACATGGACATCATGAAATCAGATTGATTTCATCAACACTGAAATCAGATTGATTATATTCTTTGCAGCCAAAGATGGAGAAGCTCTATACAGTCAGCAAAAACAAGACTGGGAGCTGACTGTGGCTCAGATCATGAACTCCTTACTGCCAAATTCAGACTTAAATTGAATAAAGTAGGGAAAACCACTAGACCATTCAGGTATGACCTAAATCAAATCTGTTGTTCAGCAAAGAAAACCATAAACAAACCAAAAAGACAACCTACATAATCAGAAAACATTTGTAAACATTGCAACTGACAAAGGAATTCTCCCCAATATATAAAAAGAGATCATACAGCTCAATTAAAAAAAAAAAAA